>CM071868.1:105927-339817 GCA_036759665.1 Gynandropsis gynandra
TTAGCAAAATACCAAATTAAATATTTTTCAGATGTCGAACTCAGCACAAGTTGAATTTTATTGTCTGATACAATGCAATGTGCATTGCCATTTCATGCACACCTTAGTGTAAATTTGTATTAGGTTGCATTAATAAAAATTTAACTAATGTAAAATTTTATAAAAACACATAAATTTATTAAATATAGTTATTTGTTATTTTAAAATAATAATAATAAATTATTAAAAAGATCTTAAATTAATTTATTAATATATTCATTAAATGGAGAACTAATGCGGTCGTATCTATGATATAGATTCAAAAATAAATCTACAAATAATTATTACAATTAATATATTATTAAAAAAATAAAACAAAATATTGAATATTATATTCACATTTATATATTTATATCAGCAATAATAATGAGAAGAATTGGGTCAGAGTTAACTTAAAAAAACAAAACTCTTTGTTGTTTATGTTTCGGATATTTTTTGGATTTTCTCAGAGACTGCCATAATAATTGAGGTTCGGACAAAAACCCAATTTCGTCATCATGTTTCCTATGTATTCTCATCATATGCATTATATACACATACGTATACATACATTCATATGTATAAATATGCTTGCGTACATAAAGGAGAACCGAAGATTTCACCTTCTGCATTCAAACTTGGTAAATAAAATTGATATTATCTTATAAAGTTAATTTTTTCATAAATATGAATATAATTTACTTTTAAGAAATGTAATTGAAAGAGAGAAAATAGTCCTCGAGACTAACATCTTATACTCATATGACAATGGAAATAAAACCATGAGCTGGATTAATGATAATGACTCTGGTGGATCCTATAATCATTGTCTTCAAATGTTATTCTGTCAATACAATTATATATATATATATATATATCATAAATACTAAAAGACTTCTTTCACAAAACTTGTCTGCCAGTTATGGCTTCAACCGGTTTCTTATATCCATATTTAATCTTTAATTTAAGTTAAATATTGATTTGAATATTAATCAAAGACTTCTAGAAATGATATTTTTCAATATTAACATCTTAAACTATTCGTTTGTACCAAAAAACATAACAAAATTTAATTAATGTATAATGAATACTATAATCGGGTTTAGAGAGTTCATAAGTGAAAATATTTTCATTAATAAAAGTTTTGTCCAATGAAAATTTACAGGCAACGGAAGAATTCCAATCTCTTTTCATCATTATTTATATTTATCAACAAAGAGAGGACAAAATCTTTGGAAAGAAAGGAAATAAATAGTTAAATATGCATGGAATCTTTCAAATATATGCATGGTGGGTCATGCTCTTTTAGACTATGCTTTATATAAGTCGTCATAATGTGGAAAAAAAAGTATGTATATATACATAAATTCCGCATCTGATGATGGATCTTGCGTACGAGATTAACAAAATAATCAAATGGTTAATTACATTAAATGGAATTAGCATTATAATGTGAAATCTTCTAAAAAATTTATTTCTTTTATAGACTTTGGAGATAATAACTCCCCTAATCATACAAATATTAGTTAACTACGTCAAACCCAGCTTGTATTATTTTACATGAAATAAATCCCGTGTGGCTTGTTTGAATAATTTTATATATATATATATAGCAAAATATTTTCAAAATCAGTCAAAGAAAAACTATAGATTTAATTTTATCTAAATCATCATGACGTGGATATATATATAATATATATAATAGTTATTTGTCATGAATCTAAACCAATCAAAATTAATGCCTATATTAATGGGAGTCGAATGCGGCGGGAGAAGTGGATTAACCCTAACCATATCTATATTCGATACATTATAGGATTATTCGATTAATGATTTCCCCTTTTATTTTATTTTTTAAATACATCTAATGAAATTAAGTCTTGCTTCTTAATTTCTCTTAGACTTTAGCAAACTTTTATGGGCTATAAATAATTCCACATTCTCATATGTTTTATTTTTTAAATACATCTAATGAAATTAAGTCTTGCTTCTTAAATTTCTCTTAGACTTTAGCAAACTTTTATGGGCTATAAATAATTCCACATTCTCATATGTTTTAACGGCTTACTTTTTTAGAATCGACATACTGTTTTGTAAAATAAAGTGTGTTTTCTTGACAGGCATTAGAGCACCGAAATTTAAAAGAAATAAAACAAAAAAGATTATATAGTTAATTACCAATATATAAGATATTGGATCGATAAAGAACATATGATCATTTATCATTTTCTCTCCAACCCTTAAGAAGAATATACTTTTATATATATATATATATATATCAATTTTCACAATATTGGAGTATTACAATTGAATGAATCTGAGTATCCAATCCATTTACAATTTCTTGATTATCTTTTTTTATATAAAAAATATTGATTAAACGTGTCGTAGGCGGAATTATGAGAGACACGCATACTAGGTATGTACCACAAAGTCCAAAAATATATATATCTTGTCATTATAATTATTTTGATGATTGATTATCCAAAATTGATGGGACAAATAGTAAATGTTAGGGTTAGGATTAAGGTTAGAGTTAGGGTTGTATGTATGAACGAGTTTAATTTTCTTAATATTATATATTCGCCTCCTCAAAACCTTATTCACTCTTTTTTTATTCCTCATATGCATGTTTTGGATGTTATCATATTATTATATCTTTAAATCGAATCTTTTATAGATTTGTTCTAATAAGATATCTCCATTTTTTTTATATTCCGATATGTCCGTGTAATCTGTAGATATCTATTAGGTGATATATCTATTGATTCCATTATTTAATTGACATGAGTTATTAAATTATTTATGTACATGTTAAGATACAAAAATCATATATACATTGTCATAATTAATGGGTGAATAAAAATAATAATATACATTGACATTTTTAATGATCACTATTTTAAAAATATGAACAATGTGAAGGATGTAAAATCTATTTGGGAACGCATAAATTAAAAGGGTGATAGAAAGGATGCATGATTCACACAAACACATACATATATTTACATATATTAATACATATATAACAAATAATTCAATGGTGACGTGACGATGACGTGAGGAGTGAGAATGACGTGGCAAGAGGGCCAAGCTGATGATGATGAAGAAGAAGAGAACGGAAGATGTCATGGTGCCACGTGTCATTCCCCGGTCTTCCACGCCTCCATTATTCCCCATCGGATTCTTCACAAATTCACATTTTTTCATTATTCAATCGAAGAATTTGATTTGGTAATCGTCGAGCCACGTCTTTATTATCTCATTATTATATTTCGTTATAAATAATTTAACAACTATCTCATTATTATATTTTGTTATAAATAATTTGATTTGGTAATATTTGTTTTTCTTATTCTTTTTTTTTAATTTCATGATAAACATACAAAAATATTCGAGAAAAACAAATGATTGATAGTAAAAATAAATGTTTGATGTATATATTTATAGAGATATTCCTCTATATATTAAAAAATAATTTAACATTACCCTATAATAAATCCAACTACTACCTATAACAAACGGATTCAGTACCTATTATATATACAAATAACTAACTAACAAAATGTTTAGAAATGTAATATTTAAATTTTATCTATTTATCTGTTTAATATAGAATTTAAATTATAAAATAATAGTGCATTAATTGGGTAGTCCGTTCACATATAGTTTTCTTTTGATTTATATTATAGTCTCGTGGAAATTAATTTGTATATGAACACATGTATCATGTTGGGATACATAAGATCTCTCCCATTATATATATATATATATATATAAACATGAAATAAAAAAAGTTGTTCATTGCACTGGTATATATATGACGCTAAACAATTTCGACCACGATAATTTTATTTATGCATATATAAACACTTAGTAATAATTCGAAAAAAAACAATGAAATGAAAAATAAAATTATATCTATCGAAATTAATGATTTGAGTCACGAGACAACCAATTATTTAAGACTTTATGTCACTTTTCGTGTGTATATATATTTAAAAGTAAAAGAAAAAATAAATAGTGGACAAAAATGTGTAGAAATAAAAAAAGATTCGGAATGATTACTTAGAAACGTGGGAAATTGTTAACTACAAGTAATAAGCATCTCATACCCTCGATTGCGATTTGTCATATTATTCTACTCATTATTATTTCATACTATTTATAAACATTACTATTCGTAATCAATTATTTTTGTACATACAATAATCATTACAAATTATATTCATGCATTATAGATTTATAATTTCAAATTGAATTTTCTATTTCATTTTTAATATATGTATAAAATAAACGATAGAATCTAAAAATGAAAAAATATTTTTTTTTCAAGTTATTTTATGAATATAATGTTGATGTTTTTTTATCTGAAAATGTGTATGAAAGTGATTAAAATAAGTAAGTGATATAATAGAGGAAATACATTAAAGTTTTCAAAAGATTTAGCAGCGGAATATCCAAATTTGAAGACATAAAGATTTTTTTTTCAATATCATAAACATGTAATTTAAATATATCAATTTGATGAAATACGACGAAAAGATTTTTTGAAGCTTTACAAAATAAAAATAAAAAAGACAACGCGTAAACTACCTGGTCACACAAACCTATTTTTATTATTATGAAAATATATAATAAAGTATATAGATGGCAAAATCTTATTGTACGAATCTGATGAAAAAATTACGTAGAGAGAACTCTGAATATATATATATATATATCTATATATGCGATATGTAGAATAAAATAAAATACAGTACCATGTAATAAAAGACGTATGTATAGTACACACATGCATGCATAGAGATGTGTTTTAATAATGACTAAAATTTTGTCGTATATTTATCTTCAGCTATAAGAAATTCGCGTAAGTACATTAATCAACAAGTATATCATAATTGGTATTGAAATATATATATCCCACATGAATTTTGGATTTAAAAATGGAATTAACTTTTGAGATTAAATATATCCAAATCCCTATTTAATATATAGTATGATACATGAATATTATATGTATATATATATTCATAAGTTCATCAATATATACACAGATATAAGGGGTCACTTTTGATGAGAAGTCGGAGAAGCGTGCGCCGGATGAACTTTGAATTTATTATTTAACTTTTATTTTATTTATCTTTGTATTTCTTCTTCGTTATTTTTTATATTTTTAATTTTGGCGCCGAAATGTTCCTCTGGGTCCATTTCCTTGAAAATATATTTCGGTGGTCTATTATAATAACGATGATGATGATGGTATTAATAGTGGTGGTGGAGGTAATAAATTAATAATAGATGGTCCATTGTTTCATGTGAATCATATATATGTATAGGCATGTGTATGTGTGTATAATGCCTACATGCACATGAAAACCTCAGACAAACATAAAAACATGGATGGAGATACTGATATACAATACAATATTCATATGCATGGCCTATCATCAAACAAAAGGACATGGCACCTATATATGTGTATATGTATATATATATGTATACATACATATATGCATATACATAGAGGACCAATACTAGCAATTGAAAACTATGTACCTACCAACCGAAACATGGATTCCGAAGATGGGTCCCCAAAGATTCTATGATGTTTTTGGCATTATTAATAAAAAAATTTTAAACCTTGTTAAATCCATTTGAAGGAATAAAAGAATGAATCATTCATTTAGGCTTTTTAATTTTGATAAAACATAACTAAAAGATTAAATAATTATCCTTAATCACACACACCCTTTACTTTGCCAAGATAGTTTACACAACATCCAATAAAAACGTGATATAAGCAAAATAAAGCTGAATATCTAATTTAATAAATCCATGAAGAAGCATTAAAAGGGTAGAATGGTAATTCATGGGATAACATTAGAGCTGAATCTGATTGACAGTTGAGGCATCAAACAATGGTTCCATTGTCTCTGTTGCTTTCAGTATTTAGGCGCTGGTCTTTGTGTTGGCAATAGACCAAATCGTTTCTTCAGCAACACTCTCTGTCTCGAGAATTTGTCATCTGGGGAGAACCGAGCTGTGGTACCAAAAGGTATCATCAATCAAGATACCATATATACATGGTCAATGCATTACTGTGTATAATCAAAAGGTATCATCAATCAAGATAACATATATACATGGTCAATGATTTACTGTGTATAATGCCACATCAAATTACATTTTCAGGTTGAACCATTGAATTCCATGTAGTCAGTCTCACCTGGATGGGCGGATTGAGTGGCAAGCCCTAGCGGTGAATCCTTCTGCATGATTAAATAACAAAAGTAAATTATGAATTGAAAGAAGGGCATGAGAGATTCAGCTCAGAGGCAAATATCTAAGCAAATACATTATACATTAACCAAGTATTCCTTTCTACAGCTC
Source organism: Gynandropsis gynandra (assembly GCA_036759665.1). Lineage (NCBI taxonomy): Eukaryota > Viridiplantae > Streptophyta > Magnoliopsida > Brassicales > Cleomaceae > Gynandropsis > Gynandropsis gynandra. Next base: position 112,339 of record CM071868.1, read on the forward strand.
AACTACTGAACACAGTACAAAGGGAAGATGGTAGCTAGAACTGAACACAGTACAAAGGGAAGACGGTAGCTAGAACTGAACACAGTACAAAGGGAAGACAACTACAAAAGATAAGTCGATATATACAGAAAAACGGCTAATTCAAGCCTAAAACAAATCCTCAAGGAGTCTGACTAAGACGATTAATATGAATTAAGTACTGAACTGGTATGGGGTATGTATCATCACTAGCTAAATCTTGAAATTCAGAGACGAACACATGGAATTTGTATTCCATACCGATGCAGAACTCGAGTAATACATGAACAAAGACATTACAAAGGGAGAAAATCAAAAAGAGAGAAGAGCAAGTACCTTGGTGGTGTACACTTTGTCACCGTTATCGTTGATATAGTACTGAAGATACATCGTGAACAAATTACCCCTGTTGATGTGAAAAAAAACATTAGAATCTGATACAGACATAGAACACGATAAACACAAGCTCCGACCTATGATTACAAACAAGGAAAGAAACAAATTAGGATTCCGAAGTTCATCTGCACGAAATCGTACCTCAGAGATGTTCAGCTTCTGATTAGGGTTTTTCTGGAGTGGAATTAGGGGTTTTGACGACACACACCAATGTATTTAAAGGCTTTGCGATAAATGGGCTTAAGCATATACCCTCAATAGCCCAAATAGACCCATCATGAAGCCCATCTGTCAAGGGTAATTTGGTAATTGTAACTTCGTCTCCCCTTTCACGCCGTCACCGCTCCGGGGAGTTTATTCTGAAGTGACGTTTATTAAATGTTATAAAATTTATTCTACTATGAATGATTATTTTTTTATTTTATATATATGAACACAAAAATAAATTTCTTAAATTCCCGTTTCCTCTCTCTCTCTCTCTCTCTCCATTCTGTCATCTCCATTGTTGGTTGATTAAGGTTTTTTTTCCCTTTCGACGGCAATTCTGCAACCTCTGCTCCCTTTCTCACAATCGTTTTTCTCTCATGGAAGCGTTTGCCTTTGTTCAATGCTGCTCGGTTTCCCCTTTCTTCTAGGGTTTCTGATTCATCGGGCACGTGACTGGCGTTTTGGGAATTTGTCGTTCCAGGAGATGTAGATGCTGAGGAAATCAATTGTGTTTGGTTGCATTCTCGATTTCTATGGGTTTTCGTCTGATTTATTTTGTCAGACTGTTCGATTGCGATTCGACGCCCTAATCTACCACATTCTATGTTTTTTTCTTAATCATATAAGAGGGAGTGAGTCGATTTCTTCACCTGATATGAATACCCATTTGCCTGTAAACTTGAGAAATTTTGTTTTCACCTGCTTCGATCTCCGCTGCGTCGAATCTTGTTGAGAAAACATTAGTCCGATTAGTGTTCTTTTGGGATATTTAGGGTTCTGAAAAAGACTTCAAAATGGATAATGTAATTGGGGGCAAGTTCAAGCTTGGCCGGAAGATCGGCGGTGGCTCTTTTGGAGAGCTTTATTTAGGTAGTGCTTGCGTTAATCCCTTGGCTGTGATCTTTTCTATGTGTTTTAATTTGATGGATTACAGATTTTTTTTTAATTATTTCATTTCCCGTTTGACCGTAATCTCTTCCATTTGCTTGTCATTATGCATCCTCAGGTGTAAATGTTCAAACCGGAGAGGAGGTCGCTGTTAAGTTGGTAATCTTCTTTCTATGTTCTTCCTCACTATGCTCTGTGATTTAAGATCCCTTTCGTCAAATTCATACTTTGACATTTCAAAAGAACCCTTTTTCTTATGCCTGAATTCATCATCTAATCCATGTGATATTCTCTACCGCATATGATTGATTTTCTGGATGAAGAAACTAGAATGAGTTCATTGTCTCATTCTGTTTAGTATCACCCATAGTTGCTCATTCATCACCATCAAAACCAATCAGACTTCTCTTGAAGATTGCTCTCTTTATATCTGAAAAACCTTTGCTGAAGATCTTTAGCAAGTTTATTTTCTAATTCCTTTTTAAGGAATCTGCCAAGACTAAGCACCCACAGCTTCATTATGAGTCGAAGATATACATGCTACTAAAAGGAGGAAGTAAGTTCTAAGACGAGTTTATAATTCTAACTCCATACTTTGTGCTGTTATCGTAGTGCCCGTTTGGGAAAGATCATGTTTTTTAGATTAGAAAGTAATTTGTAATCTCTGATGTAGCTGGCATCCCCAGCTTGAAGTGGTTCGGGGTGGAAGGAGACTATAATGTGATGGTTATTGATCTTCTTGGGCCGAGTTTGGAAGATTTGTTCAACTACTGTAATAGGAAGTTCACTTTGAAAACAGTTTTGATGCTTGCAGATCAACTAGTGAGTATTCACAAGCTCTGATTTCTTTTGAACTCCAAAAAAGGAGAAATATTAGAAGATTGATGTTTCTCCTAAACCATGTTTCTGTGTTTATTTATCACTGTAGATTAACAGAGTTGAGTATATGCACTCGAGGGGCTTTCTTCACCGTGACATAAAACCTGATAACTTCCTGATGGGATTAGGGCGCAAAGCAAACCAGGTGATTGTTCTTTACATGTCCTATTGAGCTGATTATAAAGTGTTAGATTCTGTCTCCTTTCTGTTTCTGCTGTTGGTATGGTTACTGATCATGGACTTCTGTTATTTTGTTTCAAATTAAGATTCTCTTGTATAGGGCGCCTTCTTTGTAGAAAACATTAAATCAATATAAGCTAAAGCCCGATGATTCAGTACTAATGTTATCTACTGAATCTTATTGCTTTAGGTGTATATTATCGATTATGGTCTTGCGAAAAAGTACAGAGATCTTCAAACACATAAGCATATCCCTTATAGGTGATCACTTGAGCTTTCTCATATTTTTACATACATTTCTTACATTTTGTGAATTGAGCTTCTAACAGACTGTCACGGAATTTTTGTTTCCAGAGAAAACAAGAGCCTTACGGGCACAGCTCGGTATGCTAGTGTCAACACTCACCTTGGAGTTGGTAATGATATTGTATAATTACTTGGCAATTGTTCCATATCTGTGTACATAGTGCCTCAATTATCTGCCTCTTTTCTTCTTTTTTTTTTGGCAGAGCAAAGTCGAAGGGATGATCTGGAGTCTGTTGGTTATGTGCTAATGTATTTCCTGAGAGGAAGGTGGTGCATGTGGATCCAGATCCATTGTAAATTAAACTATCCTTTCTGTCTATCTGATTTTCTTGAGTTCAGTCTCCCATGGCAGGGACTAAAAGCAGGCACAAAGAAACAAAAGTATGACAAAATTAGTGAGAAGAAAGTGACAACTCGGATAGAGGTATTGTGAAAACGTGGCATGGGTTGTTATGCCCTTGATTGGAGGCACTTTACTTTTGCATTCTATTTGTCATTAACTAAAATTAGTGTTGTTGTTAATTGAGCCTTAGGTTTGGTGGTTCAGCCAGATGAATTTGAAATTATGATCTTCTCTGGTGATCATTAGTAGTTTATTAGTTTCAGCAATGCATAGAAATGTCGGCATTAGCACATCTACTGACCAAACTCTAGCTGGCCGCTGGCCAATGGTTGTAGTGGCCTACCTCATATTACACGGTCATGTGCTCATTTTACTAACCCCGCTGATTTAAATTGAATTGACTGCTCTATATGGACTGGTGATAAACTTAAAAGCTGGTCAACAATGAAATTTGGTTGAGTCTTTAGTTTGATGATTGCATAAGTTTCGGCTTAGTTTGATGATTGTGATATAAACCACAAGTTAATATATTTTTGTTTTTTGAATGTGTAACAGGTCTTGTGTAAATCATATCCCTCTGAATTTGTATCGTACTTTCACTACTGCCGCTCTTTGCGGTTTGAAGACAAACCAGATTACTCATACCTGAAGAGGCTATTCATGGACTTGTTTATACGTGAAGGTTTGTTTTCCTATGAGCTTCATTTTTCGTCCTTAGATTTGAGTGAGTCGCCTGGCGATGTTCTTTATGTTAGATTTTGATGGTGAATTGAATGGAGTAGCATCTTTTGATAATGGTATTGGATGTGGATATACTCCATCCCTCACAATTCTTCAGCTTTACTGCCAATGTAAAGCGGTTTAGGGGCGAATTTTATGGTTCAAAGTTTCTGAACTATGTCTTCCTTTTTCGTATGTTTTAATTTGTGGTGTTTTGTTCTTCAACAGATTCAAATTTCCTGTTTATCGGTACAAAATACCCTTAATTTTTTGGCCTTTTGGATTACTCTGTCATGACATTCATGTTTAGTTTTGGTATTTCCTACATTTTATTTAGAATATATATATATTATCTTTAGGTTATCAGTTTGACTACGTATTTGACTGGACTGCCTTGAAGTACCCTCAAAGTAGTTCCAGTTCCGGTTCCAGCTCCCGAGGAAAGGTGAGTCGGATGCCTTTTATTTGTTATAAGTTAATAGTCCCTACTTGCTCTAATTTGTTTCTATCTAAACTTTGTTTAGCATCGTACTGGTAAACCGGAATTGTGTGCTGGGCCGTCGGCTGAAAAACCAGCAAGGATCTCAGGTATGTTGGTCTCGTCTCGGGTCATCTGTTGTATCAAACGCAATTCATAGGCCATTTTAGATCTGTATTCCATTTCTCTTCCTTGCAGTCGGTAGAGAAATACGAGACAAGTTCTCAGGTGCGGTTGAAGTGTTTGCGAGAAAACATACCTTGGGGTCCAGCCCTCATCATGAGCGTCCAAGGCATCGCCTTCTTGATGACATACCTTCGTCTAAACCAGCGGTAAATTTCGGAACTTAGATTGCTTGCATATATGTTGTGTCAAAATAAATGGTACGGCTTTACAGTCTTTGGACAATCTATATAACGGATCGATCATATAATTGAAGTAACAATCTATAGCAAATCACTGAGTCAACTTTCAAGTTTAATATATTCTTGATGCTCTAACGAAATCCGTTATGAAAAATGAAGCATCAGCGCATAAGCACTGAGAAAGGAAGGAGTACGTCCAGATATGGAAGTGCGTCGAGAAGGGGTGACAGCCGTGGCTCAAGCCGCTTGGCCTCTGGCAGTGGGGGACGGCCATCCATATTTCAGAGGACCCAAGCGGTGCCTGCTGCAGCCTTTTCACGGCACCAACACCACCGTGGAACTGCCTCTAGAGGTACCGGGGAAGATGCTCTCAGAAGCTTTGAGCTTCTCACCATCCGCAAATGACCAAAAACAAACTCAAGAACCCTTCACAATCCATTTATTCACTTTGTATTTTGATCTTATCCATGTCCCCAATATTATTTATATATGTTTTTTTTTTTACCTTTTTTGGTTAAATTATGTTTCTCTCTACCATATCTTATGTACCTCAATTAACAATTTAAGTAATTGGTACATTTCCATGCGGATTTCATTTTCATAATATTTGGCCACCACATTTAATGTGATGGGTAATATCCAACAATTGAAAATAGTAAAATATTGGATACGTTAATACAAATGTTATTAGCATCCATGAATTGAATACCCTTTTGGTTGGTTGGATTATCAAATATTGACTTAATGAACGTTACTTGCGGCATAAACGACAAATCTCTTTCCACGTTCGACCATGAGGACATGAGGCGCATGAATACCATTGAAAAACGTTGCAATTCTACCAAATATCATATTCCAATTCATTGTATTTCCTAACATAAACTTATAGAGAAAATATAGAAGAGGAAAAATCTGATTTTTGAATAAAATAGGATAAAAGTTGAAAGGTTATTTCCTCGGACGATGATGGACTTTGGTAACCCCTAACCCAAAGGATCACACTAATAAAATAAAAATCCAGAACTGACCAACGGATCATAAGACAAAACAGCGCAAGAGAGAGATTATCAGGCAGAGCTCTCTTTCTTGAGCTTTGCAAGCACCTGTCTAACGAGACCCGCCCTCTGCACATTACACATATTTCGTAAGATATACAGTGACCAACACAGATTTCATAAGGACCCATTTCTTATATAATAATAAAACCATGGCAGAAGGGTGGTGGTGCTGACCTTGATTTTAGCCAACATGATCTTGAACCTGTCGAAATCATTAAGTGAAGCTCTTCTCTCCTTCACTATCAGCTTCCTACCCCATGAACTCTTCTCCCATTTGTTCTTCACATCTGCCATAATGTTTCCCATTTTAGATGACTAATAGAATCCTTACACAGATCAACAGCAAACCTTCTGCATAACACTCACCAGCCTTTTCCATTGCCTCGATCAAATTCTTCTTCTTAGGTACCCTATTGATATCAATCTTGATATCTGTCAACGATAACCTCTTCAAGTTCATTTGAGTCCTCACCATATCAGGGGCATCAACCAGAGCCTAAAGATCAACCCCCAGTAAACAGTAAACAGAACGTAAGTCATACAGATATTTACACACATCTGAAACTCACCAGCAAATGAAAAAACCTAACGTAGAGAAAAAGAACACAAAATACGTCTTGATTACGAGTCTAAACACATTAGATGTTATGATTAGACAACTAATAAGAGCCTATATTTCGCCCATCCTTAATCGTAGTGTTGGACTGAAATTGCAATTATTCTTAATCATATCGACTATTGGTACCATACAAATTGATAACTTCAAATAAGATACTAAATCTAACAGGAAAGTTAACATACATGAATTCCCTAAGCATACGTGGAAGACAATGCAGTCATAGTACATGTAAATCATATCGGTTACAACAAGAAAATGTAAGAATTTACCCTGTTTTGGTCCACGACGTCGACGATCACGACAAGCCTCCCATACTCCTTGCCGTAGTTGATAAGCGCCACCCTTCCTATCTCCACGTACCTCTTGAACACCTACACAAAACAAACACACAACCTCATCGAACTACGATCTATGAACACCGCTAACAAACAAATTAAAGATATATTCAAGTAAAACCTGGCGAAATTTTTATGGATCCAAAAAACAAAGTCATGAAATATGTTAAGCGAACATTTGAGAGAACGAATTCAAACATACAGGGAGCTAAGAAGAACATAAAAAAGGAAGATATTCAAAATCGTAAGAGAAGCTCACCATTTTCTCGGATTGGCAAGACACTCGAAGCTCAGAGAGGAAAGCGGACGCGAAGAAGAACGACGCTAGGGTTTGCCTGAGAGAAAATATAGGCACAACACATTGATTAGGGTTTAACTATTTGGGCCGTCATAAAGCCCATAATATGGTGAAGCCCAATTGCAGTTTAAACACATTAAACGATGTCGTCTTGAGAGAAGGCCCATTACTTATGGGCCTGGACAACAAACGAAGACTATCATTAAACGACGCCGTGAAACTAAACGATGTCGTTTTGAGCGAAGGCCCATAATTATGCCGTAGTGTTAAACGAAGTCGTCTTGAGAGAAGGCCCATAACATGGGCCTGGACAACTAACAAAGACTTTCATTAAACGACGCCGTAGTCTTATCCTTCCTCCAATCGATCGAAGAAGCAATAATACGGAACATGAAACAATTGATTTATCATATATTCTCACTGTTGATTTCATTAGAGAGAACAAAAAAAAAACTATTTCGTGGTTTCATTGGAGGAAAATTCATAATTAATTACATAACTACCACCCACCCATCACTACAAAATTCAAGCTCTAAAATACCCACAAATTAAAGGTCAGCACTTTGAACATATCATAAACCTATTTCCAAAGTTTGGATCAAAACCCTAATCCATTCTGATGAAGAAAACGAAAAGAATGACAAACACCAACATATTATCACTGTCTAATGACGTAAAAGCCCTTGTCGGAGAGGATGCCGAGGAAGATAAGCCATCTCCGGTCAAATCGTCGTTCCGGCTCGGACAAATTTTCAAATCTCGATAATCAATCTTTGATCCACGATGGACGCAGAGACCAGGGTTCCCGCCCAGTTTGAGTTTCTTACCGATTTTACCCATAAAGTTGTCGGAAAACGGCACCGTGCCACTGAGATTGTTGTTCTCGAGATTGATCTCGCCTGCGATTTCCAAGAGTCCAAACTCCTCCGGCAGTTGTCCCTCCAGTCTGTTGTTGTCGAGTGCCAAATAACACACATTTCTCAGGGTTGCCCCCATCGAAGTTGGAATCTTACCTTCGAGCCCCATCCCCGACAACCCAATTCCCAAAACACCCCCGAGATTCTTCCAAATTTCTGGGATACGCCCTCCCAGTTGATTCCCGCTCAGATAAACTTCTCTCAGTCTGGGCATGTTCCCCAGAAACAGAGGAATGCCCGAACCCGCGAAACGATTGTAACTCAAATCCAAAAATTCCAACTTTTTCAAGTTCCCAACTCCGGTTGGGATCTCGCCGGAGAACCCATTGAAGCTGAGGTCGAGCTTGAGGAGCTCGGGGAGATCACCGATGGAATCAGGGGCATTTCCGTCAAAAAAGTTGTGGCTCAGGTCAAGAACCTTTAGGTTTATCAAACGGGAAAAGTTGACAGGGACACTGCCACTCAGACTGTTTCTGGATAGCGTAATCTCTTGCAGACTAACCAGGTCACCGATTTGACTTGGAATCGACCCGTATAACCCGTTTCCGGTCAAAACTAGCCTCCTCAGCTTGGTGAAATTACCAATTATGCCACTGAGCTCGCCGACCAAACCTGGATTCTCAACGAACACCATTTCCTCCAGAAAAGACCCGAAACCCTCCGGGACGGTTTCCGGCACCGAAACTCGGGTTCCGGTGAAACACTTGTAGAAGAAGAGCTTGCGGAGGCGCTTGAAAGCAGAGAAGAGGAGCGGGTCAAGGGTAGAGTTGGAGGAGCAAGAAGGGTTCGGTGTATAGTCGGAGACGTAGCCGAGATTAAGCTCAGTGACATGGACCGACGTTACGACACCGTTTTGGGATGAGAAGTAGTCGCAAACGACGCCGTCTGGCGGATAGGAGCAGAGGTCGTCGGGGAAGATTGTCCGCCATGGAATGGCTGAGTTTACCGCCTCGAGAACTCGGTAGAGAGCCTGTTGTTCGGACGAGTCGAGGGCGAGGGGCGGCGATATGTCTTGCTGGTGGGAAATGACGAATATGGACATAAAAGAAAGGAGGAGCAGGAGGGTATAATCGGAAGAAGAAGAAGAAGAGATGGTAGTAATCGCCATGGGAGAAAAGCTTTTCCGGTTGGGGTTTGATTTGGTTTGTTTTAAAGGACTGCTGCAGCGTACTTTTATGGGTCGACAAAAAAAATAATTATTTGCATTTGCGACTATATAATAATAATAATTAGTATTTATGTGTAAAGTCCAAACATCACATCATCGTATTGATGATAGAACTAGTAGTATCCAAAAGCAGCCACTCTAACTCTACTCATTGTCTTTTTACATAAGAAGATTACAACTCTGTCCTCATTATTTGCTATATTTGAAGACTTAATTTACAATTATATTTCATAATATAATTAAAGAATAATAAATAGGATATTTAATTTAAAGCCAGCAGAGAAGATAGGAGATTCATTAAATGTGAAATGGAAAAGGGCAAAAGAGAGAACAAGGAGAAAGAATGGGGGTATAATTGGAATTATAGGGTGGACAGTACAGCTTCACGTTCCGCGGGTAAAAGGCGAGGCCAAGAGAAAAAGCAACAGAGGGGATGTCGGGACCATACTGGATGGACGGACGACTCTCTCAACAACACGACACCGTTTAGATTTTAGACCTTGGGATTTGGATAAATTGCATAGTCTTGTCTTTTTTTTTTGTTCTTTATTATTTATTGGTTGTACTTTTTGTTTTAATGAAAAAATACAAAGAATTAAATCTCGACAATTACTACACTAAAAAAGTATGTCTTATAAAATTAAAAAAAATGCAAAAAGACAGCTTTGAAGCATTGGTTAAACCAAGAGAGCTGATAACTCTATTGAAGGGAAACATAAGGTGATTTTTTTTTTACAAATAATTGATTGAAGAAAAAAAAAAAGGACTTCAGCGATAGATTCACATCAAATGCATGTCATGTTGTGTATATGTAAGAACATAATTATGGAGTAGAAAATAAAGAGAGAGAGAGACAGGGATGCGCCACAGCCGCCGATTCGGACAGACGCAGTGTCGTCTGAGAGAAAGCGACTGCTAACGGAGATAACACTTGGCGTTTTGACACGTGGCATGTCTTAACCGCAAACGGACAAATCACGCGGCTTCCTATTCGCCAGCAGACCTATCTACATTATAATAATATACTATTAAACGGCTCTTCCTAAAAATATGGTTTCTTTTCGTACGGATATTGTGGTGGGCTCTACTAAGGGCATTTATGGAAAAGCATGCGCTGCATTTTTTTAGTAAAAAAAATATTACTCTGACATTTATTACAATAAAAGATGGTATCTGTGTGGATCTCAGTTTGAACTCTATGGCCCAGGATTTCAACATTTTTATTCCGACAATTGGTCTGATTCCAAAACGACCAGAACAATGTCCCTTTTTTTTTTGTAAAACATTATTGAATAATCTGTTAATGAATCCAATTCCAGAAAGATCAAACATTTGTTGCTTATTGATAACCCTAATTAACTGCTTGTTGCTTTAACAGCTTTCTCAGCAGCATCGTCCAGATGGTCGGCCGTAATCAACGCCATTCCACTTTCCTGTAGATCGTAAGGTAAGATATTTGGAATATTAAATCATAGGGTTTTGTAATTCTTACCTTCAAGATTCTCTTTCCGTTCAACATTTGTTCCTTCAAGACGGACTACAACGGGCACTTTCAGTGCGACCTGGTTTGGTTGTGATACAAGTGAATACAGCATTCTGTTGTTAGGTCACTGTAAGAGAAGAGAAATAACTGAAACCCCTCCTTCTTACCTGTTTTGCGGCATTCACGATTCCGCTAGCGATCACGTCGCATTTCATTATTCCGCCGAATATGTTAACCAAGATTGCTTTCACTTTCTCATCAGAAGTCAATATCTTAAACGCTTCAACCACCTGATAACCACAGGACAGGACCCCTGGATGAATTACAAAAAGCTTTCAAGAAGGAACCCTCAAGGCAAAAAATAAAAAACAATATACCTGATTTTCTGAAGCATTGCCACCCACGTCGAGGAAATTGGCAGGGGTTCCACCATGCAATTTAATGATGTCCATGGTAGCCATGGCTAATCCAGCACCATTCACCATGCAACCGATTTCCCCATCTAGCCCGATGTAGTTCAGGTCAGCCTTGGCAGCAGCCACCTAGCAGAAGAACTCAACCAATTCACCTCATCCATCGCACAAGTTCCAGATGGAAGGAAGGTTTACTTAAGAGATTTCTTAATGCAAAGGAATAATGATACCTCTCGTGGATCCTCCTGCGTGGGATCACGAAGAGCGAAAATCTCTTTTTGTCGGAAAGCAGCATTATCATCAAAGTTCAATTTGGCATCAGCAGCTACCAACTGGTTGATCGATGTCTCCGCAAGGGGATTGATCTGGCTCAATTTAAGACAATATGTCGGAAACAAAGGAGAACGCATGCATGGAATTTAATAATATTAAGACAATTGGACTCACTTCCAACATTGTGCAGTCGCACTTGCAGAAAAGTTCATATAACTTCTTCACTTGTTCAATAGCATCTTTTCTATCGGCACCTTTCGGTGACAAACCATCCACAACCTTAGCAGCATCCTCGTCAGTAATTCCTTTAAACACATCAATTGGTACCTGTAGAAAGAAACCAAGAAATCATCAGTCGGAGTACAAATGACAGCCACTGAAGAAGAGATCTCTAAGCAATATTTAAAGAGGATCTAAGAGTCAGAGTCACGACCTTAACAATCATATCCGGAAACTTCTCAGCGAGGTCCTCAATGCTGGTGCCTCCTTTTCTGCAGGCAATGATAAGCTGAGGAATATAGGGAATCGATTTAGTAATTGCTGAAAAATGCCTGAGACAGACCAGGCCAAGAAAGAACTCAACATAAAAAAAAAAAAAATCTGGGAAAGGGGTTATTGTAGGTGTAACATACCGGACCAGCAGTTTTACGATCCAGAATTATGGAAAAGTACATCTCGTTAACGAGTGACAATTTCTCACACAAGTAAACCTGCATAGAAGTAAACCCAAAAGGCAAAAACGCGGACTAAGAATGCAGTTTATGTGCTGAATGAGTAACTGATAACAGACCTTGCTGACTACTTTCCCTTGAGGGCCAGTTTGTTTGGTAACAAGTATCTGTCCTAGCATCTTTCCTGAAAAAAAAAAAGAGGAAGATGAAACAAAATAGAGAATCAATATAAAAAGAACCATAAACAGGTCACTCGCAGACAATCAATGAGGACTCTTTAGGTTAACATCATACCAGCAATATCTTCAACCTGATCACGCTTGACAATGTGAACTCCACCCTGAAGGCCACTCTTAAATGTTCCTAGACCTCGTCCACCAGCCAAAATTTGACTCTTAACGACCAACTGTATCATGAAAGGACATTATTAGGCAACCAGTAGTGATTACTCAATCCAGAAAGAGGAAAGAGCAATGGGGAAGGAGATGACAAATAGAACAGGCATCAAAATTCGAAAGTCCCTGACATAATTTGTGCTGTGAATACCTCGTTTTCATTGGGGAAAACTTCCTGGATAGCCTTTTTCACTTCTTCCACTGAAGAAACAGCGACACCGTTCGGTACATTAACTCCATATTTTCCCATCAATTCAGCCCCCTGGTATTACGAGATCAATCAGGTGTAAAGAAGAAATAACTGGACGGCTCCATTTTCTAAGAGGAAACCAGCTCTTGCTTTAGTTCGCAGAATCTAAGGCATACTCAACACACACCGTGTTCTAGCTTCACTTCCAACAATTTCCATCATAAATCAATCTTAGGATCAAACAACAACAACACGCCTCAGAAACTAATCACACACATAATTCGAATACTTGCAAGAGCATTTGATTCAGAGAAGCGAACCGCGCGACCATATAAAAATTAGAACGTTGGAAATAGGAATGAAGAGGATAACCTGATACTCGTGGATATTGAGACGGCGGAGCTGTTGCTGCTGCCATGTTCCGGCGACAGATAGAGATCTGGAGACGAGCTTGTTCACCAACCCTCTCATCTTTCGAATTCTTCTTCCCGAAACCAGCGATGAGAGAGAGATAGAGAGAGAGACTAGTCAGATCGCGTCTGAATGGGAATAGAACCTAAATTTCCTACTTTTTTGTTTCGAATTTAACCCCTTAAGTTTGAGTTATTTATGTATCATTGGCATATATTTGTTCGGTTCACTTTCGTCCATCTTCTCAGTCACAAATAATAACTAACGGAGGCTTGACGGCAACGTGAAGGTCCTCTATGCTGACGTTTGCGTTCTCTCGATATAAGTGACAGCCATGAGCACCAAAACGATGCGTCTCCCGCCCCGTCGGGTTTTAACGGCGGACCTGGCCAAAGAAACGGAGAACAACCTGACGCCGTTAAACGACCTTTGTTTGCTAGAACCCCATGGTTCAGAAACCCCCACCTGGTCTCAGACCGGTTTCCGATAACCGCCTTCTCCGCCATCTGCTCCGGTGAATCGACCACCTTCTCCGACGCCGACACCGCCGAGCTGACTTGGTCGAACCAGAAGATCGCAGCTCGCGTACGACTTCCTGACGAATAGGACACTGTTCGGCGAGCCCGGGGAATCACCGGGTCGAGCCGTTGGGGGATAAGAGGCAAGTGAAGAAATTATCGACAGATGAAGAAGACATACAAAGAAAATGGCGTACAAAGAAGACATACACATTATCCAATACACACCAAAGACTGACACGAAAAAGCAAAACCCAGTTGAATTCAAATCCTGTAAACATAAAAAAAACCGCCAAATTCAAGCGATCCCAACAGGGTTCATCGTCAAAACAACAAAAAGCTCGAATTATGCTCGGAAAATGGAACCATAAATCATCAAACACGAATTCAAGTCTCACCTAAAACTCCATGAAAAAACGGGAAGGCAGGACAAGTGTCGAATCCAGAGAAACGACGAAGAACGAGGGCTATACGCAGCCGTCACCCGCGCCTCGTTCGACAGAGCCTTTTGCATTCCTTTTTTTCCCTCTTCGCGTTGGCTGAGCCGTATCTCTAACGCGCGGAGAACGGCACGTCGTAAATGTCTCCTTGTGGGCCCACTCAAGTCATCCACGTGTAAGATGATTAATGGATAACGAGAAGTTTGTCTGGTGGGCTTCACGTGGGCTAAATCTCTTTATCTTCTTTCACTTGTTTAAATGGGCCAATACGACCCAAAATGGGTCCATAATCTTATTATGTATTAATTATATGGTCTGAAATTAAATTAAAATATTTTTTATGTATTGAAAAACATTCATTCTCTGATTTTAATTTCATGCGCCCCAGTTTTTATCATGAAAGTTAAATATTTTTTAGAGTATATATGAATGAGATAATCTGTTTCACCAATTAATCTAATCTAATTCAGATCACCTTCCATGTTTATATTTTGTATTACGAGTCATGAATTATTCAAACTATAATCTGTGGAATATTTTCATAATGAAACAAAATTGGAATATAATTATTAATGCAATGTAAACAATAGAATAATCTCATGAAATTAAATGATTTTAGTTACCGACCGACAGGTGATTGGTGATGTCATTTGCTCAAGGATTTCCTCGGATTGCCTATAGAAAACGTGATCCATATCGGACAACTGTCTCTTTCAAAATAGGAAGTGCCACGTGTCATAAATATGGCCAAAGAATCTGATACCGCCGGCGAAGTGGGACCCACACAGGGCGACAAATCCATCACTTGTTTCAATTACTTTAATTGAAAGTAAAAGAAAAAATAACGGTCGGTTATGTCTTCTCTCCACACGACGGGGTCTTATTCGAACACCACCAAAGGAAAAATAAATAAATACGATGCTAAACACTTTATTATATGCTCTTAATTATATTATTTATATAAAAATAAATGAATATTGGTTAGATTAGTATAAATAAAGTGTTGAGATCTAAGGAGATTAGGTTTAGTCGGATTCACGTAATACCGTCGGATTCAGTGGAAAAAGGTAAAGGTGGGTCCTATTTGTCATGTGGGACCCATGAGGTCCTCCTCCAATGCGCTTTGAAGCTGACATGTGAGCCCCCACTTCTTCTTCTTCTTTCTTTTCTGTTAGGTTTTTAGGATATGATTTTGGACCATTTATTAATCCCACGGATTCACTCTCGTGGCTATCATGTCCTTTTCTTTCCCAAACATTATTATTATTATTATTATAAGATTAGTTAAAACTACTTATAATAATAATAAAATTATATATAATCTCTAATTGGGATTTTGTGATTTGGAACAAGCAATTGTCTACGTGCATGGTAAATGGTAAAAGGGTTTATGCAGTTATTATATACATTTATTTGACCCATTGTAAATTTGAAATATTGTGATATATATATAGAAAAAGATAGAGTGGGGAAATTATTTAATTTAGTTTAAGTTTTATTTATTTCCGCTTTGCTTTTTCTTGCTTCTTTCCAGCGAGACTGGTTGGGAGTTATTAATGGATAATAATACCCAAAGAAGACTTTTTTTTCCTTACCACGGCGACAAATTTTGTGGGAGGAAAAATAAATTATAAAACCGGACAAATCTCACCCCTTATGTCTTCTTGTTCGTTCTCTGTTTTGCCTACTTAAAGTCCTTAACTTTCCTTCCAATTCAACCCTTTCCCACATGCCAATGGAAGCCACTTCCGTCAGTGGATCGCCGTCGACTCTCACGGAGGATGACAATTTCTCCGTTTCTTTCGAGGGTTCGTCTTGTCCGTCAGATACTCAGGTCGATCTCGGCCTAAAGGGTCCAAGAGGCTTTGAGGTTTCGTCTGTTGACGATTCTTCTTCTTCTTCATCTTCTTCTTCTGTTTCTTCCATGGCTATGACAAATGGGTACGATTCATTTCATCTTCTTCTGGAAATTCAGTGTTATATTATGCGTTTGATTGAGAGATATGTGGGAATTAAAAGACTTTTGATTCATGTAAAATGCGAAATGACAGGCATGTCGTGGGATGGCCACCAATTAGAAGATGCAGGATGAAGAGTAAAGTAAGTTGGATGTTGGTGAAGGTGACAATGGATGGAATTCCAATCGGAAGAAAAATTGATCTAAAAGCTCATAGATCCTACGATTCATTGTCAACAACTCTGGAGGGAATGTTTATGATGAAGCTCTCACAACTACAACACACTTCTTCTGAATTCGTGTTAACTTACAAAGACAAGGAGGGAGATTGGATGCTTGTTGGCGATGTCCCGTGGGGGTATGTATTACACATCTCATGTTCTAAACCCTAAAGCAAAGCTTTTTTTTTTTTACATTTTGAAACCGTGTTCAGGATGTTCGTTGGCTCTGTCAGAAGGCTGCGGATAATGACAACATCGGAGGCCACCGGAAGAGGTAATATAAGATAAACGATTGGATCAATCCCATCGTGTTAATGTCATCCTGTCCTCTTTGTATAACGTGTTCTTATCAACTCGATTATAGATCTAGTCATGTTTAACGATTAGTTTTTCGGGGTTACAATATCGAACAAACTTAGAAACGATTTCGTAGTATCTTTCGTGTTAAACCTGTGATAGACTTGATAGCGCAAACCCTCTACGCGTATCCACTCCGAGATCGGATCTTCTTTGACGCGAAATTCGGAAAAACGAAAATTGTTTTTTATTCTTCGTTTTCTTTTTTACGGTTAGGGTTTAGATTTTTATTTTTGAGTTCTGATAACAAAAACTGGTTTATCAACTTTTAATAATTACGAATTAAATGGCATAATACTTTCACTTCACTGTTAACTATATCGTGTTAATGTGATCATGTTAATCTTCATTTTCAGCTCAAACAATCACATGATGAACCCTAAAAAGATTGAGAGAAGACAATCAAGTCATGATCTGCAGTTTTTCAGTTCGACCCTTCATTTCTTGTATGTTGTGGTTCATGGTGGAGAAAACCCTAGTTTTGCTTGTAATTCATACGCGTAAATATGTTTATATATTATACTACAAGGTAAAAAAAATCAGAGGCAAGCTCTGCATATATATATAGCTTTCTCTACACACATAATAACATGAATCATCATTCATCCTAGACAAGCTCATTTCATTTACTGCTACTGTTTTCATCGTGACCGTTGATTTTTCTTCTGGGTTTAGCCTCTCCAAGCATTGTAATTACATCTCTCATGGAAGGTCTGTCTTTTGGGAGCTTGGCTGTACAGAGAAGTGCGATCCGTACAACTAAAAGCATCTCTTCTTGAACATGTTTACAGTTTCCGACATTAGGGTCTAATGCTTCTTCCATTGCTCTGTTTTCTTTAATCTTCCTTCGAACCCATTCCACAATGTCTACACATTCTCCAAATTCACTCTCTAATGGCTTTTTGCCTGTCAAAAGCTCCAACAATACGACGCCGTAGCTGTATATGTCTATCTTCTCATCCACCTTCATCGTGTATCCGTACTCTGCAGTTTCAAACAGTTAAACACAGAGCGCCATAACCGGTTCCGTACAATTCCGTTAACCGGTAATTGAACCGAAGATGTTTCGGTTTAGTGTCTTACCGGGAGCGATGTAACCGTACGAACCGGCGACCATCGAGACCGTTTCCTTCTTCCTAGCCATCATCCTGGCCAACCCGAAATCGGCAATTCGAGCTTCCAGATTCGCGTCGAGCAAGATATTGTTGGATTTGATGTCTCTGTGGATCACCGGAGGGTGACAATCATGGTGGAGATATGCAAGGCCTTGAGCCACGCCGACGGCGATGTTGTACCGGGAAACCCAGTCAACCAGCAATCTTCCGGCGGATTGCTTGCCGTGAAGTGCGTCGCCGAGGTTTCCATTGTGCATGTACTCGTATAAGATCATCATGTTCTTGTCGTTGTAGAGAAACCCTAGGAGTCTCACGATATTCCTGTGTCGCAGTTTCCCCAGGAGATTCACTTCTCCCACGAAGTCTCCGGTGGTTCCCGCCTCAATATCGGCGGCGGATCTCCAGAGCTTTTTAACGGCGACCACCGTGCTTGACCGTGACATCTCCGCTTTGTACACGATTCCGGTGGCTCCCATCCCGATCATGTTTGATTCTCTGATGCAGGCCAGGATATCGGAAGCTGTGAACCCTAGCCTTTGAAACGCCATTAATCTCCATGGCCATTCGCCTTTGCTCCCCGAACCGTCGGCGCAGAATCCGTCGGGATACCGTCTCTTGTACAGAACTCTCCCGGCGATGGTGAGAACCCCTATGGCTAGAACCGATGAAATCCCGATCAACCACCCGGCAACGATGCGTTTCCCGTGCAGACTCGGGTGCTTCGAAGCGGCCGCAAATCGGCTGCAAGGTGGAAGAGCACCGCCGCAGAGACCGGGATTGCCCCGGATATCGTCCGGGTTTATCGTTCTGAGAAAGCCGTTCATCGGGACCGGACCATCGAGTTTGTTGTACGAAACGTTCAGGAGTTCGAGTGCTGGCGAAGTTCCAATATTCTCCGGGATTCCTCCGGTCAAGGAATTATTGGACAGATCGAGCACCGCTAAGGACGACATCGTCGTGATCTGTCTCGGGATCTCACCGGTGAGTCGGTTGTTCCTCAGGTTCAGACTCACGAGCTTCTCGCAGGAAGCAATGCTGGACGGGATGATCCCGGTGAGACGGTTCGACGAGAGATCGAGATTCGTGAGCGAGGGACAATCTTGGAACTGGTCAGGAATTTCGCCGGAGATGAAGTTGTCGGAAACTAAAAACACCTGGAGGTTCCGAATCGAGAGAATTGTGGAAGGGAGGGGTGAGCGTACCTGATTTCTGGAGAAATCGATGAAGGAAAGGGAATTCGAATCCGAAATATCATCGGGAATCGCTCCGGTCAGACGGTTACCGGCGACTTCGAGCCGCTGGAGCTTCTCAAGCTTGCCGAAACCAATGGGGATTGGTCCGGTGAGCATATTGTTTTGCATTCTAACCCGAACGAGAGACTGGCAACTGGACAGAGTCGTCGGAATCTGACCGGAGAAGGCATTGTTGAACAGAATGAGCTTCATTAGACTTCCGTTGCTGCACAATGTCGAAGGAATCTCGCCGGAGAAAGCATTTGACGAAACATCAAGCCACTGCAACGGAGAATTCTTCCCGAGATCAGCAGGCAACTCGCCGGAGAAAGAGTTGTTCCAGAGCTCAAGAACCTGCAGCTGCGTTAGGCTGCTGATTTCAGGAGGAACAGAACCCAAAAGATGATTGCACATCAGATTCAGTAGCTGCAGGTTCTTGAGCTCTGCTATCTCCCTAGGAATCTCACCGGACAACGAGTTGTCGGAGAGATCAAGAACCTTCAAGGAAGTAATGTTACTGATTTCTGGGGGAATATTGCCAGTGAAATTGTTCTTGTACAGGAGAAGTATCTCCAACGATTTGAGCTGTCCAATCTCCGACGGAATCCTACCGTTGAGCTTTCCGATGGCCAAATCAAGGTACTTGAGGCTGGAGATGTTCCCAAACTCCGGCGGAATCCAACCTTCGAACTCGTTGTACCCAAGAATGGCGCTTTCAAGAGAAGAAAGCTGACCCAACTCAGGGGGTAAGGTGCCGGTGAGATTGTTGCCGGATAATCCAAGAAACCGAAGCTTCTGGAGATTCTTGAAAGAAGTTGGAATGGACCCTCGAAAGAAATTCCCCCGGAGATCAAGAACCTCTAGAGAGAGAAGGGTACCGAGTTCCTCAGGGAGATTTCCGGTGATATTGTTGCCAGAAACGTTGAGATGAAGGAGTCCAAGTGAATGGTTAGCTAATGAGAAGAGGGTTCCATTGAATGAATTCTGACTAAAGTCAATGAATTGCAAAGGAGGAAGGGATGGAGGGAGAGAAGAGTGGAATGCATTGCATGAGAGGTTGAGAGAGACAAGACTTGTGAGTTGAGCTATGGAATGAGAGAGGGTGCCGGAGAGATTCATGCGTGAGAGGTCAAGCTTCTGGACAGAACCAAAGGAGTTGCAGGAGACTCCAGTCCAGTTACAGTGGATTAAAGGATCCGGAGATTGAGGAAGCTTCCAATCTTTGAGGAAGTTGAGAGGATCGAGGAGAGCTGATTTGATAGAGAGTAAAACGGAGAGTTCATCATCTTGGTGGGAATCTGAAACAGAGGAAGCAGAAGCAATGAACAGAATCAGAATCAGAATCAGAATCTTGGTAAGTAGAACATCAATCTTCATCTTCTTCCTCCTCTCTTTCATCAATCTTCTACTCAAATGTTCCTCTCTTCAGTTCATCTCCATTTTCAGCAAAAGACAGACCCAACATGCAAGAAGAAGAGGAAGAAGAAGAAGAATAAAGGTTAGTGTATAGTAATTGATCCATATTTATATTTATATTATAAGGAAAAATTAAATAAAAAAAAAGGTGTTATGGGGATCTGGTGAGGTTTTAGGGTTAATGTTAAAAAAGAAAGAATCTGTGAGACATGAAACATGGGGTGTGGGGAGAATATGTTTTTTTTTTTTTACAACTAAATAGAAGAGAGAAGTCAACTGTGTTTATGTTTTGATGAAAGTGAAATTGGTTCTGTCCATTTTCATTTTTAATTAATTATCTGAATCTTATAAATACGTATTTTTACATTTCTAATTTAATATGAATGCGAAAGCGTAAGAGTTACATCTTTCTATTTCAGCCTTTTGGAGAATGTCTTTTTGGGGCCTCCAGATGCTTGCCTTGTAAGTTACAAATATAAATCCCTATATCACATTTTTACACCTTTTTATTTAAATTTTTTCTGTTATATATATTATATATATATACACAATTAACTATAACTAACAACAGCCAATATCACATTCGTAAATGAATCATGCGTGTATGTGTAAGTATACAAATAACATACACACGTTTTTGTACAGATCTATAATCTTAGTGATATGTATATATATGTGTGTGTGCACATATATATATATATATAAGCTTAAAAAGGTTGAAGCACACACATGTGACCATTACCACATCTCGTCATATTTAATTTCATATAGGTACAAAAATAGAAGAGTATAAAATGAGCAATTATGGAATGACCCTTCATAATTTGTTCATTTTAAAAATCAATTTTTTTTGTATTTATAGATTTTGTTTAAAAAAAACATCACCATCATATACTCTATATCATAACTCTTTTTTTAGAAAAAAAATAAAGATAAAAACATCAAATATAATGTATTTAATGGGAAGGCAGTGGGTTTTGTTAATGTTACTTAGTTTGCATGATTGATAGAGCAAATGAGAATCTTTCCATGTTAACATCTCAGCATAAGTACCAACATCACTTTATAAAATTATAAACATTAACATATTATTATATTTTATTATTTTCTCCTTTTATTATTATATATCCTTTCATAAGATAACATGATGAGTCCCTTCTACTACCGAATTTAACCATTCTCATCCATTTAACGTCACATATTTAATAATATATTATATTTTTTTTTCTCATTTGTTTTGTGCATCTTAAACTTTATGTATGTATGGCTAAACAATCGTTTTTTTCTTTCTTATAAAACCAGAATTTAAACCAACAAAAAAATAGCTATATATACATGTATTGTGTTTAATTTTAACATTTAAAAAGGGTATTATCAGATATTGTTATGAGTCGTGGATATGTATTGGTCCAAATATTCGAAAATTTTATCAATAATTGTTCTCAATCTTCTTGGTCGTTTGATATGAGTCGTTATTAATAGGATTTGGAATATATACATATATATACAAATAATTTTTCTATAAGGGGAGCCAATGTAGAAATCTTTTATCCATTCACCGATCTTAATTTTTTTTTAGTTTACATTTTTACATTGTGCATGTCTTAATTAAGGGAAGTTATTATATTTGAAGTAAAACTAAAATAAATTTATATTATATATATAATTACATATTATATGTAAATGGATAAAACGGGAGGGGAGGTGGGAAATAAAGAAAGAGAGGAAAGAGGGAAGCACTCACGTGGACCTCTCTTTGTTTCTTTATTTATTTAAAAAAATACGATTTACGAAATGGAATCGTATGAACCATTTATTCTTCAATTCTGATTTAATATAAAATAATTTTCAAAAAGCAAAATGATGTTTTCTAAATGTTTCATAGATATTTAGAGAATATAACTACGAATTTTTATGTTTATTCAAAATACTATATTTATTTATGAAATAATTATATCGTAACTGTCTGTAACCAAGGCTTGTTTTTTCGGAGTAAATTTGACATAATTTATTTTGTAGTTGTTTTATCTAAGAGATAATCCAAGTATTTCATATATTCTTATATTAATTAATATATGAATATTTGGATGGCGTAAATATTAAAATATACATATTGGTCCGAATGGGATGCATGTGGATTAGCACATTTAATCACTTTTTTAATTAATTTTAAGTGTATTATTAGAGAGAGAGCGATGGGTTTGGTATTTTACCATTAGGGTTGATAGATGTAACATACTTGTATAATAATTGTTTTAGTTAATTAAAATATTAACAAGTAAGTAATCCGTATGCTGACGCGTCCCCACATGGGTATCACAGACCTTAAAACCAGCTTTTCATCCCCACACGATCTGCAGGCATGTGACACGTGGGTATGTAGGACCCACTATCTCCAACGATGCCCAATGGGCTCTTATAATGGGCCGTTTACATGTTTACGTAATTTGGGTCTCAAAGCCCAAATATGACTATGTCGTTGGAGAGAGAATGATTTAATTTAATGGAAATATAAAAATGATTTTTCAATTCATGAGATGAGACCATATTATAGAATAGTAAAATGGAAATATCGAATAGTTTAGTATTTCCAAAGAAACAAATGTGTAAATCCGAATAGATATCTACCTCAAGAAAGAAGAGAGAGAAGCAAATAGATGAGGACAAGAAGATTTAAGAGAAACAAGAGACACAACCCAACCTTAATAAACTTAATCTCAAGTCTGGTAGATTGGTCGGAATGAGTGGTGATAGTAACGTCGCCGAGGGAAAGATGAACGCCGGGATCTCTGAGCTTGATCTTGGTGGCGAAGAGGGCGGAGGAAGAAGCCACTTGAACATTGCTGTTCACGCAGATGTTGATATTGCAACCTCCAGGCGAAGCCACGTTCAAGTCTGGAGGCAATACCATTACTGCTCCTACATTTCTCCCCTCCAAGCTCATGCCGGCCATGGATTCAGAGCTGCTGTAGTCTTCTTCTTCTTCTTCATCCTCCATCTATGCCTTCTCTCTCTCTCTCTCTAACCTTCTGTGTCTCTCGGAGGTTTAAAGTTGTTTTATCTTCTTTGCTTGCTTCTTGGGTTTCTTTTAAAGATTCTGACTTTTCTCTACGGTTCCAAGTAAGTTTAATATTCTATGATTTTGCATCAACCCCTTAGATCCTTCATGCACAAGGCAACCATATGAAACCCTAAACCCTAAGAAAGAAACCCTTAAACACTAAAAAGGAAACCCTAAACCCTAGGAAGGAAACCCTTAAACACTAAGAAGGAAACCCTAAACCCTAAAAAAAGGAAGAGGAAAGAGAGGTATTTGTCTATGGGAGTAATTAGTGAAGGAAATGGAATGGGGAGCAGAGAATGACTGTTTTTCAATCAATGAAAGAAATTATACATTCAACTTAATACAATGCAAAATCTCAATAATTTTAACTTAAAAAAAATATAAATCATAAGCTATTGACACTGTACAATTTTGGTTGTTCTTTTAAAATTAAACAGAAAAAAAAAGAACAATATTCTATTTAATTTACAAGAAGAAAGAAGGATGTGTTCAGAGAGAGTAAAGGTTATCTTCCTAGAAAGTGAATAAGAAGAAAGTGTCACAGCATTATTTATGACAAATGATCAAATCTATGTGTTACGTGTAATAAGGGTTAAGGGTTATTTCATTTTCCAACCCTAAAACTACTTCGTACCCTTCTTTCCTTTCCTTTTAAGCTTTGGCCATGGCGTCTCGTTAGAGATGACCGTTCTCGAAGCTTGACAATCGAGAATCTGACATTACGCTAAACAGCTGCGTGTCTACGAACAACTGCAAAAAACCCGTTTGTAACGTCACACTTTTACCCCTTTTCCTGGATTCAAAATCACAACATGTCTCAATAATCCAACACTTTAGTTTTTGTACCTTAATGAACGGTCTGTCTCTGCCTGGAAATGAATCGATGAAGCTATCTTTAAGAAGTAGAGAGACCTGAATGGTAAAGAAAAGAGATGATTAATATTATAATTCTGTTCAGACACAAACACAAGCGATTCTTCAAGTGTTTTTGTCACTAATTAAGTACCCTGTCGCTGTTGGATTGAACGCTGGTTATTGTATGAGACCGTAAATCTGCACATAAAGACTCCATGTATTGCCTCATCACTCTTAAGAACTTTTCCGCGGCTTCCGTCTGCAAATGGTCATATCAAATGAATCGACTCGACACCAATAAAATGGCTCACGACCACTCATGACTTCAGTTTTTTTCGCTACTGTCAAAATCACCTGAACTTCATTGCATTTATTCACCGGGTTTCTTCTAGCCACCGAGCTTTGATGTGATAGTATGGCATGGATCGGACTCAACTGAGCCATGAGTTCTCTTACCCGAGGCAGTGCTGGCAAATCACACGTTTTCACCTGAGGATATACACAGTTTATGTTACAGGCACCGAGATAGGTGACGATCACTTTGGATCTTAGCAAACGTTTTCGTAAGGCCAAAACTGACCTGATTGTTGAGAACGTTAACTAAAATAAGATTAGACGTCTTAATTTTCCAATCAGCGGGTTTGCTGTGGACGCCAACCTGCCAAATACAGCAAAAAACATCGAAATGAATGAGTTTTTCTCTCTTTATGGATATTTAACATGAGTCATTGGCATGTAATGTCTTCCTAAGTTTGCATTTCATTGGCATAAACAAGAAGTTAGTTTGTATGATCTTGTTTATCGATTGATAAAGACAAATGAACTCTCTCAATAATTAGCGAAACAAGATGAGAATCAATGGAGTAAGAGATGTACAATAAACTTACAAGGAAAGGAACAGGCGCCTCGAGAAAATCAAACATCCTTGCGGGCAGAACCTGAAGTTCATACATAAAAATCATGACTCTTGACGATGAAAACTCGCACAATTGACTATCCTGATGCTCTTTAGTTCACGAGGAACGAGCAGATATGCAACAACGTGAAGCTTACCGGAAGCAATAAACTCTGCCATTGAAATGGCCGAATCATTGGGACGAGGGACAATACTGTAGCTGACAAAACACCCTGCAACAATTAATAACTTGTGTAAGTTAAGATCCAGTACTTCCAGATTACTAGCTTCAAAATCCCTAAATATACCGCCGTACTTAAGTCTGAATTGACAATACTGTCTACTTCTAATTTCTATTATACGAAGAAACATAAGCTGTGTAAACAAACAGAAAATAGTGAATAGAGAT
The DNA here is from genome assembly GCA_036759665.1 of Gynandropsis gynandra. Classification (NCBI taxonomy): domain Eukaryota; kingdom Viridiplantae; phylum Streptophyta; class Magnoliopsida; order Brassicales; family Cleomaceae; genus Gynandropsis; species Gynandropsis gynandra. The sequence goes on from CM071868.1 coordinate 137,829, forward strand.
TGGACTTCGAATTTCAGTTCCTTTTATCTGAGTTATGCATGAAAAGTTTCTGTTTTTTGTGGCTCCCATAACCAAAAAGAGAATAGAGGAAGTAATTATCCAAGTAAAGACTAACTAACCAGATTTGGGCAGGCTACCACAACTTGCTTCTCTAGTAATACTCCCGCAAGCAGTGCCATAATCTAAAAAGGGGCAAAATGCGTGACTCGGTAAAAGAAAATATTGCAGGATTGTTTATATTCCAATACCAAAACTGGAAGAAAGAAAAAGATGGGCAAGGGGTACTACAGTTTCAAGAGATAGAACACGGCAAATTGTGGCCGTTGTCCATGTTGAGAGAGCAAGGGCCTCTTCAGCAGCTGCCAACCTAGCGTCTACCTTCGAAAGAGAATTAAAAAAAAGGGTTTAAAAAAGAGATAAATATGAGGAGAGTGACCCAAGAAGAAATATACCTCAGAAGCATCACAGGAATCAAGATACTCTTCTGACAGTCCGAGGTTTGAAACAGAAGGACGCGTGTATTCGATCGCCTGTAAATGATCTAGAGGCAGAAAAATGATTTTACCTCCTCGAGAAGGAATTTCCAGAGAATGGTAGCCGCAAACTATTTGCAGTGAATCATTTTTCTGGGCCTACAAAACGAGAAGCCATACAAAGCTTTACGACATTGATCAAGATGTTAGAAAGCGAATAGACGTTAAAACATACATTGATCTCCTTACCCTAGCCCATTCCATTATTAAGTCATCTCCGAAATCATTTTCGCTGCTGGATAAGCCACTATCATCAACCCCATCTGAGAACACGCTTTTAACTGAACTGCCATATATAATAAGGTATGACTGAAGTTATTACAAAAGAATCAGAATAATATTTGAAAAGGGAATTAGATAGATCAAGTTTTTGCAAGAGATAAATCGTGTTAATTTACCTGAGAAAAGAATCAGAGCTTTCAATACGCTCCATGGACTGGATCCTGGAATCAGACGATAAAACTTCTGAAGAAGCGTGACCGTTTTCGTAACCTTTGTAGACTTTCTCGGGAGTATCGAAGCGGGTCTCAGATGCTTCAGAAGAATTATCAACCTTTCTCCCATCTCTTTCTATTTCCTTGGCATAACTTGGATCTGAAGAACCAACAGTGACAACACTGTCAGGTGACCGAGGTTCAGCTATCTTTTGAGAAGAGACTGCAAGCTCATCATCTGAAATAAATCCTGCTGCAGCAGCCGTGAGTGCTATGACACTGTCAACTGGTATGGCAGAAGCCATCCAATCATTATGGTCCCTACCAGGTGACTCGGTATTTCCATTGGCCTGATCATTTGGCCGGGAAACAGATGGAGAATAGCATGAAGCAGCAAGGGACATCTCACTGACAAATTCTGTGATCCGCTTCAGACGCTCTTGTGCAATCATACTGTATCAGCAATAACACGCCATCAAATCATGTTTCTCGGTCTATATTATATGGAAGGAAAAGATAATAATAAGAGTAATTATGAATTGCATAAACCTGTTTAACATCTCAAAGTGTAGCTCAAAAAAGGGAACTCTGGTCAGCAAACAATAGCATCGAGGAGCAGAGACCAAAAAACGACTGCCTCCTCCACATGAATGCAAGGATGAAGAAGTAGTCAATATACCAGGTGGCCTCTGAACAATCTCAGAGACATGTAAGCATACACCATAAAGGGTTGCATCATCTGCTACCTGACCACAAAAACATCTGTGTCCTCATGCAAAACTTAATTTAGCTACTACATGGTTGAGATATTAAAAATGCAGGAGCCTATAGAAAAAGAGAAATACCTTTAATGAAAATATAAACGATGAATCATCTGTGCCTAGATGTTCCTGCAAAATCGTAAAATGTAATAATCCCAAATTGATTGATATAATGTCCATATGAAAGATTAAACGACAAATATTCAATTCAGAAATGACTTTGAGTACCTGTCCATACACAAGTTCGTTTAGATCACTTAGAGATGGTGTCCTCTCCAGAAGCCGTGCCTAATAAGGAAACCATGTTTTAACAGTTTCTTAGTTGCAACAGATAGCGAAACAACACAATAGAAAGGCTATGCTTTACAATGACAGGCAATTCAATGCCTCCAAGTGCATTTTTTCTTCTTAAGAATATGTGTCAGTTCCCGGTAAATGCTTTGGTGGTTAATGGAGTCGACTCCTAACAATTGTATGCTGATACTTATTTACAATCATTTAGAGTGACAGAAAGACAGAAACGAACATATGCATCATACCTTGACACCACCAGGAAAACAGAAAGTAGCTAGATCCTTTGGACGCATAACCATTTTTTTTCCAGGGGGGTACCTAAAAAGAATCTGCACATCCAAAATGAATGAAAATTAACAAACAGAAGAAACAGCTGAAGAATCATAAGAAGAAGAAAAAAAGAAACGGAGATGTTTAAGGAACGTAACAGCATAATGCGTTAAACAGTAATAAAACGTGACGAATGATGCAGGGTAGAGCATTACAAACAAATAAAACTCAGCACACTCAAAGAAAAGTACACAACTTAACCACATACCTGAGGCTCCAGTACAGGGAGTTGAGGCCCACGGTGAAGGAGAATTTTGTAATCTGCCACTTCATACCTAGACATTTCCATCTCCCATTTCTTCCTTTTACGGAATGCCTCCTCCACGGGCTCCAAATTTGTTTCAGGATGAAGCCCCACAATGATAAAATGTTCGAAAAGTGAGGTTGGCTCCTTATATTTTGTTTTATCCTAGAAGTGTTATAACATTGTAAAAACTGTTCAGTGATCATGCTTCTACAAAATACCAAGCTTTTGGCTGATTAAGGGGTAATGGAACTACATAGCCAAAAACTCATTTTCGAAGATATGATAGGAGCACGTAGAGAGATTTGAGTACCAGAGATTTGGAAGAGTGAAGCTGGTACCACTGTCTTTTCTGGTTTGCTAGTACCTCAGGGTTGAAATTTGGCCTATTATCCTCCCGCAGATTGCTGACCCCACGCCAGGCCTTCTGCATCTGGGTTTTCAATCTCTGGAAACTGTTTGTGCGCCTGTGTCCAGGAGTCCCAATCTCACTTTGGCTGCGCCTGTGCCCAAGTGTCGGTGATTGTGGTAAGACTGGTCCAGAGAAGTATATGTTTTGAAATGTCTCTCCGGCTACTCTTACTGCCCCCAATATAGATGAAGACAGATCTTGCTCTCCACCTTCTTCTGGCATCTCCGACTTTCTGACACTTTGTTTGTTTACTTCTGTCTCGTCCCTAGAAATTGTTTGTTCATCATCTTTTTCCTTCAAAATCAAACTCGGAACATTTTCCCTATCCTTTTCCAGTACCCTATTTCCATCTTCTTTTCCATTCACAGTTGTTTCTTCTTCCCTTCCATCACGTAAATCATTTTCTACAGTTTGACCATTTGGCACTTGTGTGCCCACTTCTTCAATCTCTCTCTTTAGAGCATTTGGGCCATCTTCCTCATCATCCCTTTCCATAGAACCTGAGTAAGTTTCTTCTTTATCACTTGATGTAAAACTATGTCCTTGTTTTCCATCCCTCCCAAACACAGTACATACTTCTTGCCTATCTGCCCTGTCCAAAGCATCATTTGAGTTTTTCCCTTCATGTTGCTTAAGAGGGTCCCACTTGATTTCTTTCTCAAAACATTCGGATGTTCCCCATCTATCTTCTTTCTTATCCCTTTTAGAGTTATCCTCTTCAACCTTATCTCCTCCCACTTTCAAACAGTCATGTTCCTCTTCCTTTGCATCCACACCCAATGAATTCCTTCCATTACTCTTCGATATACTTTTATCATCATCTTTCTCATATGAACAAGATGTATCCTTCTCATGTATCTCTAATGAGTTGGTTTCCTCATCCCTCACCGATCCACTCCATTCAACTTCTCTCCCACTTGTTCCAAGAGTACTTTGCTCATCCTCTTTTCCATATATTCCCACAACTCTCAATCCCTCTTCTTTGTCATCTCCTTTTGGTATCCCCCGTTCCCCATCCTCCTCGCAATCTATCCTAAATGGATTCAGTTCATATCTTCGTAATGACCCACCATTACTTTCTTCTTCACCCGCACCCAACGTGTGTGGTTCATGTTCTTTGTTGTTCTTAATCGGCATTCTCCATTCATCTTCATTTTCATCCCCATAGGCAACATTGCCTCTGTCTTCTCCCACACCCTCCTCCTTCAAGTACCTTCTCACTTCCTCTCTCCGACAAACGCCCAATATGTCTTCCTGTCTGTCCCTATTCATTACACAAACTTCTTCCCTTGGATCCATTTCTCAATCGTTAGAGGACAACACCTCTCCATCAAATCACAAACTAAAATGTGAATACCCTCATAACACAATCCACCTAATATCAATCCGCAATGTCACCAGTCCCTTGATCTCCCTCAGATAACAGTAGCAAATTCAATGACTAGATAACTTAGATCCTGATGAAGAAAAAAGAAAAAAAAATCACATGAACAAATTGGGGAAACAAAACATGATCATCAATAACATCCTTGTAAACGGAAGTACCTCCAAGCGAATTCTTCAGATATTAGATAGAATTCAGCATAAATCAGACAACACGGTAAAACTTTCTATTAATATAAATTTTCAAAGCATTTTCTGGAATCATCACCAATTTTGTTATAGCCTAACCCTAATCTCAAAATGATTCAAAACACTGAAATGAAAAAGAAAAAAAAAACTCAACAAATTCGATTGAAGAAATCAAGCTTGCAGCTCAAACCAGCTACACGGAATCAAAGAACAAAGAAATCGAATAGAGAGAATAAGATGATCATAGCAATAGTAAGCATGATCAGGAATTAAAGAGAGAAATACCTCCATATCCTCCAAGCAAATCAATGCGAATCAAAGCCTTCAAAAATTTCAAAAAAAAATCAAACCAGATGGAAAAAAAAAACATGTAACGGAAGCTTAGATACGAAAAGGGAAATCGACGAATGCGCGGTTGAAGAGGGGGGGAAATTAATGGCAATATTCCATGTTTTTTTTTTGTTTTTTTTTTTGGCTTGTGGGGGTGAAAAAGACAGTTAAAAAAAGTTTTGTCCTAAAAATAGAATTATATTAAAGCTTTAATACGAGAAAAAGGAGGTTATACTTGAGACCAGGAAAACACCACCTCTTTTGTAAATTGCACTAAAAACTTTCCTTTTATTTCCACTTTTACCACTTACTTATCATATATTTATAAATAAACCCCTAAGTTCTTCTCGTAATGATTTACCAATTAGAAGATCAAGTATCATTAATTTTACATATATTTATCTGCACGTCAAACATAAAAAGAATAATGTGAATCTAAGACACTGACTCCCAATAATTATAGAAATTTATTAGTATTTATTTCTTTATTTAATTGTTATGATTTAATTTTTGCATTATTGGTAGCATATTTGTACCAAAAACTGCCCATTTATTATCATAGTTATGGTATTTCAATAAAATTTTGAAATAAATTTTATAATTTGTTATAATTATAAATAAATTTTTGAATTTCATCAATTACTTCATAAAAAATACAAAATCATACATATAGATATTTAAACTTAAATACTAATATAGAAGGATAAAGATATTGAAAACTTGTAGAAGACAATTAGTGAATCGATAATTCAAGAAGACCAAAAAATACCAAAACAATACCAGCTTTATTTACGAATCAATCTTTAAGTACACTTGTCTTTTCTTTACAATGCACTAAAGATTTCCGCAGATAACTCCCCCTGAGTTAGATGTAAATAAACGCTAATTGTTTCTCTCGATTTCTCACTGTATCGCTCTAAGTACACTTAAAACTCTGTGAACTGCATTCACTCTGTTTTAAGTACTTCTTCGATACTCGTCCAGATTCGTTGACCTTGTTTTTTATTTCCAGGTCAATTTATCTGCCTTGCTCACGGCTCAGCAACCACTCCCGGTTTTTCCGCCGCACCGTCATGCTGAACTCCCTTCAGCTTTTGAATCCGCTCGATTCACTTTCACATGTTCCTAAAATATTGCATTAACAATCTCCCCCTTTGAATTTCTGATCACTCAAACTCAAATTTGTGCATTAAAAAAAATTCACCAAACGCAATCATCACAAGTAATTAATTCATTCATTTCGTCATGCTTTGACCACCATATATCCAATGCTAGAACCTCCATTTTCTCCCCCTGTTTGTGTGATCAGATATTCAAAATCAATAAATATTAGCCACACATATAAAATGAACCACTTTAGATATCGATCAATTATTTTCTTGCAAGGTTCTACAACTTGATATTCTTCCGAATTATCTTTCCCTCATTTTTATTTCTTTTGTCCCAAAAAAAATATTCATCAATCCGTTCTCTTTAAACCACATTTAATAAAATCAAGGACAAATACATAAGAGAAACAAGAATAAGTTTTAGAAGTTATCTTTTCCGTTTAAGTGTACTTAACCTATCACCAGATACTTTCAACAATCTTCAGTACACTTATGAGCTAATTTATCATTCTTTTTCTCTTCTTTTCTCTTTCTTTTCTTTTCATTATCTTTTCCTTTTCTTTCCTCTGTTCTCTGCTTCTAGGACGTTGTTTAGATATCCTTTTGTTCATATAACATTAGCTCCTTGATTACCTTTTGCAGGTATACTCTTATGCACGCATAGAGGAGTATTTAAGCACAATTTTGGCTTTGTATCATAGGACGTTATAGCTGAAACTGAATATCTCTCAACTTAGACCCGAGCAAAATACTCATAACAAACTCGTTTTAGAAATATAATCCTTTTATAAACCATCGAGTCATTAGAGGAGTATGAGAACAAAAACTTTTCTTTTTATATATATGTAAAACATTGAATCTCAAAGAAAAGACAAATTTGCTAGCATAAGTGTACTTCAGTAAAGCTTAAGTAATCTTGATAAATCAAGTACAAATAAACAGATCATTATCTCCAAAATTATTCTTACTTCCGTACATATATAGTCCTAATTTTATCTCAAATCGGCTCAAAAAGTTAAGATCAATAAACACAAACTCTAAGTGATTATTCCAAACATGCATAATGATCCAAATCAAGGGGTTTTTATGAATTTAGTTAACGATCGATTAACATATATCAAGACTTAGTTTAGGAATACCTCAAACCTAATTCGAATCTGCAAATTTTACCAAGATTTGATAATCTTTCGTCACTTTCAAACTCCTTTGCTCAATCTCTCCACACATAGCAATTATTTGATGATCGCATACCTGAAAGAATACACTTTTCGTTAGAATTCATGATACAACATTCATTTTGTTTAAATTGTACTTTGTAACCGTTGTCACACAATTGACTAATGCTAATCAAATTAGCAGTCAATCCCTTCACATAATGAACGTTGTTTAACATGGGTTGTCCAGAAATTTGTAGATCTCCTTGTCCATTGATTTTCCATTTGCTTCCATCACCTAATGTAATACTTCCAGCATTCACTCTTTCACTAAAATTTGATAGAAGTTCCTTATTCCCTGTCACGTGTTTAGAGCATCCACTATCAAAGTACCAAGTGTGAGATTTATCATTTTGAGTAGGAATATAAGCAACTTTGCATTGAAGATCACTTTTTCTTATCCAAACCTGTTTTATTTTGGGAAGAACATACTTACCTGAATCATACCTGAGTTTTTTGTAGCATGTGATCTGTTTATGTCCTCTGATTCCACAAAAATAGCATGTCACCGAAGTTCTCTTTTGATTCACACTTTGATACCTTCTTCCAGTATTCTGTCCATGAAATCGTACCTGATTGTTTCTTCTAGTGTTGTAACCTTGATGTGAGGCTTGATACTGCCTTCTTGAAGTGTACCCATGAGAATGATAACTTTCATCTCTGTTTTTATTGAAGTCTTTGAAACCATGTTCCTCTTTGAGTGTGTTGCACGATTGTTGTATTCCTTTCTGCCTCATATCCTCTTGTAGATCTCCTCCAGAAACAAATTTATTCTCCGACATGTTTGAGTTCCCGATATATCCAATTCCATAGTTGTCGCCTTTCTTTTTTCCAATAGAGAGCAAGTGATCCAATTTTTCAGTACCATTTGATAGCATCTTTAGCTGTTTGTTTGTCTCTTCTAACTGTCTTTTGACGAAGTGCACTTCTTCTTCCTTAGCATCTACTACTTGCTTCATATCTCGAATCTGAGCTTTCAGATTCTCATTCTCCTTGATCACTTGAACATTCAATTTGCTCATCCTAAGCCACTCATTGTAGAGCATCTCTACATCAACTTCATCTTCTTCATCGACTTCTGTTTCATCACCTTTGTTGCCTTGTTTTTCTTCCTCATCATTTTCTTGTATTATTCCGATGTATGAAACAAAACTTGACAAGTCTTCCTCATTGCCGTCTTCGGAATCTGAACTTGAGTCACTAAACGTGATTAGTGATTTTCCTTTGACCATACTTTCATCCGCACATTCATCTTTTGTGTGCTCAAAGTCTTTGCATTTGTAGCATTGTTTTTCTCGTAGTCCTTCCATATTGTTGTCTTCTAGGATCTCAAACCAGTTCTTAGATTTACTCTAAACTTAGGTTACCAGCTCTGATACCAATTGAAAACTTGTAGAAGACAATTAGTGAATCGATAATTCAAGAAGACCAAAAAATACCAAAACAATACCAGCTTTATTTACGAATCAATCTTTCGAGTACATTTGTCTTTCTTTACAATGCACTAAAGATTTCCGCAGATAACTCCCCCTGAGTTAGATGTAAATAAACGCTAATTGTTTCTCTCTATTTTTCAATGTATCGCTCTAAGTACACTTAAAACTCTGTGAACTGCATTCACTCTGTTTTAAGTACTTCTTCGATACTCGTCCAGATTCCTTAACCTTGTTTTTTATTTCCAGGTCAATTTATCTGTCTTGCTCACGGCTCAGCAACCACTCCCGGTTTTTCCGCCGCACCGTCATGCTGAACTTCCTTCAGCTTTTGAATCCGCTCGATTCACTTTGACTCCCCCTTAATTCGAATTCTCTTGATCCTCTTTTTACTCCTTTTTATTCTCCTTATTCTTCTCTTTGATCCCTTTTATTCTCCTTGATTTGCTCTTTGAATCTTTCCTTAATTTGAATTCTCTTGATCCTCTTTTTACTCCTTATTCTTCTCTTTGAATCTTTCACCTCCTTAAAATGCTCAACAACCTGATTTTGAAAAGATCTCACATGTTCCTAAAATATTGCATTAACAGATATGATATAGTTGCAATATGTATATTATACCTTAAGATCGTCTAGAAAATTATAAAACAATAATTTGGTTTTTTTTAAAAAGAATTTAAGATCCACAAGTGTATCAAATTCAAATGTGACGATAAGAAAATATGGAGAGGTCAATGGAAGGAATGAATTATTAGGATGATTTCATATATAATGATAAGTTAAGGGACTAAATTGCAAAAAAATAGAAAGGGGTTTGACTTTGAATTAGGGGGTTGAATATGCATGACCCACCGAATCAAACCGTTGAAAGACACTTACGGTTATAGAGGGTGTCTCTCACGCGCCACATCTTTTTCCTCCGTTCTCAGCCGTTGGATTTTAGAATGTCCATCTCTCCTACCTCACTCTCTCGCCTTAGAGCGTGTACTTCAATCGCAAAGTTCATTAATCATAATTTGGCTTAAACGTGATTATAACTACACAATGTGTTTAAAAAATCGAAACGTATATATGTATATATACTAACAAATTATAATCAAATCTCCAATTCGTTGAAAAATAGCTAAAATTGACACTCTATAGTATTATAATATTTTAGAGAATTGATTTGGTAAACGTTAATAATTATATATTGGTTTATGGATAATTATTTGGCTTGGAAAACACGTGAATTTAACGCGCGTGTCAATGAGTGTGAAATAAGGGTAATGCAGTAAATTCCGCCGGGCACGAGTCCGAGGAAGCACGTGCCTTATTGCCGACCTCTTTTGCCTCGGAAATCGATTACCTTAGCGTAGCTTATTCTTCTTTTTTATTTTTATTTTGTTTTTAAATACAAAACCAAATGCATAATTTTGAATGTTTGACATTTGTTGTCCATTAATAAATTATATTTCCTATTTTTTAAGTACGTAATAAATTTAATACGTTATTTATATATGTAGACCGTTAATTGGGGCAGGAAATGACTGATAATGGGCCTGGTCCAATTAATACTATTTAGCTATGACATTTGATGCCCATTAATCAATTATATTTCCTATTTTTTAAATACGTATTAAATTTAATACGCTATATTTATATAGGCCGTTAATTGGGCCAGAAAATTACTGATAATGGGCCTGGCCCAATTAATACTAGTTAAATATATTATATATCTATGTCGGATTGTAGTTTGGTGGTGCTTAGACTGACGTGAAGTTGGTGGCCCTTGAGAGTAAACGGCATGTAGTTTTAATATGCGGCATTTGTTTTTATAATAGAAGGACTTATATAGTATTTTGGAAATTAGTAGTTAATTAATTTAATATTTGGGGAAATTATGTCGTAAAAGAGGAAAATCATTAGGCGAATGGTCAAAAATAAAGAATCATAATAGGGAAATGAAATTGCCACCGAATATTAGAGGTGAACGTGTCCTATAAAATTGGACAATGAGTTCTTCAATCCTAAATTTATATATAGAAACTTATTTTTTCTAAAAAAATAAAAATAAAAATAAAAAGATTCAATCTCCACCAATAGAATCTCCAGCTCAGATACAGAATCTCTTCAACTTCCTCTCTCTCTCTCTCTTCGTAAAGTTCTCTCATTTCTCTTCTGTCTCTTATTACTCACACAGTTGAACAGTTCCAATGGCGGCTCTCTCTTGCTCTGCTTCCGATCTTCTTCCTCTCCTTTCAAGCGGCGGAGATGCAAACGCCTCCGCCGCCGCCGCCGCCGCGGAGTATATATGCGGTAGATTTGACGCCGTCGCTGGAAAATTCACCGACGTGACTTACGCCATCGACAACACTTACCTACTCTTCTCCGCTTACCTCGTCTTCGCGATGCAAATAGGGTTCGCGATGCTCTGTGCAGGATCCGTACGTGCCAAAAACACCATGAATATCATGCTTACTAACGTCCTCGACGCTGCCGCCGGAGGTCTCTTTTATTACTTATTCGGCTTCGCCTTCGCCTTCGGTGGTCCGTCTAATGGATTCATCGGCAAACACTTCTTTGGCATGAACGATTTCCCTTCCCCTTCTTATGATTATCCATTCTTCCTCTTCCAATGGTCCTTCGCGATCGCCGCCGCCGGAATAACCAGTGGTTCCATCGCCGAGAGGACTCAGTTCGTCGCTTATCTCATCTATTCCTCGTTCCTCACGGGTCTCGTTTACCCCATCGTCTCCCACTGGTTCTGGTCCTCCGATGGATGGGCCAGTGCCACGAGATCTCAGAACCTTCTGTTTGGAACAGGGGTCATCGATTTCGCTGGCTCCGGAGTCGTTCACATGGTCGGAGGCATCGCCGGACTCTGGGGAGCGGTCATTGAAGGACCCAGGATAGGCCGATTCGATCACGAAGGAAAACCAGTGACGTTACGTGGCCACAGCGCGACTATGGTCGTTTTGGGAACGTTCTTGCTCTGGTTCGGATGGTTCGGATTCAACCCAGGCTCCTTCCTCAACATCTCCAAATCGTACGGATTGCCGGGAAGCTCGTTCTACGGCCAATGGAGCGCCGTGGGGAGAACTGCCGTCACAACTACCCTCTCCGGTTGCACAGCGGCGCTAACAACCCTCTTCGGAAAGAGACTCCTCGTGGGTCATTGGAACGTCATTGACGTCTGTAACGGCTTGCTCGGTGGATTCGCCGCTATCACATTCGCCGCTATCCCCAGCGGATGCGCGGTGGTAGACCCGTGGGCCGCCGTGATCTGCGGCTTCGTCGCCGCGTGGGTCCTAATCGGATTCAACAAGGTCGCCGATAGATTCAAATTCGACGACCCATTGGAGGCGGCACAGCTGCATGGAGGCTGCGGCGCGTGGGGGATAATCTTCACAGCATTGTTCGCCAAAAAAGCATACGTGAACGAGATCTACGCCGGGAACCCAGACCGACCGTACGGACTATTAATGGGAGGCGGAGGGCGGCTATTGGCGGCGCATGTGGTGCAGATATTAGTGATAACGACATGGGTGAGTGTTACGATGGGAAGTCTATTTTTAGCACTTCATAAACTGAAACTGTTGAGAATACCGTCGGACGAAGAGATCGCCGGCATGGATCCGACGAGCCACGGTGGTTTGGCTTATGAATACACTAATGAAGAACCTCGGAATGCATTTCCGATGTCACAAATGAAAGCTCCGGCGAGTGTCCCTTGAAAGTAAGAAAAAAAAAATAGAATAGGATTTGGTCTTTGCATTGCATGCATGGGAATATTTTTTTTTTTAATTTAGTCATTTGGTGTTCTCTCATTGCATCTTTGTATTCATCTTCTTAAAATTTAAAATTAAAAGTTTAAATTCATAATCCTTCTGATGCGTATTTATAACATCCATATACATCTTTCAAAAGTAAAAAAAAAAACGAGTTGCATATATTATATAACATATCAATTACCATTTGACCAATTAAATATATAAGTACAAAATTTCATCAATTAAATGTAAGGAAAAACAAAAAAAGAGTTTTCTAACCACTAGGTACCTTATCCTATTATTTATATATTAAGTTGAAAATTTCACATATATATATAAAAATAAATATAATCATAAAAAGGGGCATCACATATTATTACAAGATACGAAACATACATCAACGGACCACACATGAGAATGGGATACAAGTACAAAAGACATATTGCATCCCACAATAATATAACGAAAGGGACAAAAATGTCAAAACTAAACACCGACAAAAGATAGGGTGAGTAAATGTCCAAACTAACCCATCATTATTTGTCTTGTTATTAATTCAAATTTATTCATACCAAATCAGCTTAATCAGCTCATTGTGATTTTAAATTGATAAAATCAATAAATATGGGGCGAATTTGTAAATAATGAAAATTGAGGAAATGTGTGGAAAAATGAAAACAATTTGAGGATGAAATACGAAATAGACGGTATCTTCGAGACTCATGGTTGTCTCATATGGTCAAAATTGTAATTAAGCTATAATAAATAAATCCGTAATTACTCATCCATTACCGAGAAATACAAAATTATGCATTCATCTCTATGATCTCTACGTCGGTCAAAGTCTAAATGTGTTGCACGATTAAATGCATGCATTTCATTAAATAAAATATATTCAATTTGTAAACAATGAACAATGTATATGGATTAATATTTTTTTATTTTCACTATAATTTAAAAAATTTTACCAATTATTTTGATTTGTTAAAATTTGTAATATATTAGTATTTTTTTTCACAATCATCATATTTCGGACTGTTTCATGAATAAAATATTAGAATAAAATATGATGAGATATAGTAGTAATATGTGCATAATTAAAATGACAACTTAGATAAGTATATATAATCATATACATTATCCCAGATAGAAAACAGCGGGCAATATCATCGTACATTATTGTTATTATATAATACGAGTTTTATTTATATATCTCATTCGCGAATGAGATATTTATTGTCATAATACTTGTTTTATTTTATAGAATGAGATATTTATTGTCATTATTGTTATTATATATTTATTTTACAGAATGGGATATTTATTACCAAATGAATCGGTAAAAAAAGCCATAATTACTTGCGTTCTACGCATATATAGTCAGTCATATATATATATATATCCCTCTCGTGTATATTGTTGGAAATAAAGCATAAAATTATAGTAACAATTAGAGAGAGGAAACAATGAGAGATGATTATAGTAACAATGAGAGAGAAGAAACTCATAATCAATTTTGAAATTTCTCTCTCCCATTGTTACGATAATGATAACAATGAGAGGAAAACTCAAAACCAATTCTGAAATTCCTCTTTTTTATTGTTATTTCCATTGTTACTATTATAATAACAATGTGAGAGAGGAATCTCAGAATCAATTTTGAAATTCCTCTTTCTCATTGTTATTTCCATTGTTACTATTATAATAATAATAATGTGAGAGAGGAATCTCAGAATCAATTCTGAAATTCCTCTCTCTCATTGTTATTCCCATTGTTACTATTATAATAACAATGCGAGTCTCTCTCATTGTTATTCCCATTGTTACTATTATAATAACAATGCGAGAGAGGAATCTCAGAATCAATTCTGAAATTCCTCTCTCTCATTGTTATTCCCATTGTTACTATTATAATAACAATGGGAGAGAGGAACCTCATAATCAATTCTGAAAATTTTCTCTCCCATTGTTACTAGAGGAATCTCATAATCAATTCTGAAATTCTTTTCTTCCATTGTTACGATAATGATAACAATGAGAGAGAAAACTCAGAATCAATTCTGAAATTTCTCAATTCCATTGTTACTATAATCTTATGTTTTATTTCCAACGATATATGACACAAGAGGACACGAAAAGAGATATATATATCCCTTCTCGTGTCTAACGGGGAAGTATAAGGTGAAGTCTGAAGATAGAATCAGATATATGTTACGTAAAAATGATGAGGATGACGACGATAAAGAACAAAAAGAAGATAATATAGTGACGATGATGATGAAGAAGATGATAATAACGATGATGATGAAGAAGATAATGATGATGACGACGACGATGAAGAAGGAGAAAAAGATAACGATGATAATGATAATGACGATGATGATGAAGTGAAGATAGTGATGATGATGATGAAGATTATTATTACTCTTATTATTATTATTTTCCTCCCTGTATTCTCCCATATACGAGACCACACTAAAGCTAGAAATTAATTCACACACGAATAAATGATCAATATCACATATAAAATATAAAACAACACCATCTAACCTGGTTTATTATATTACAAATATATATATATATATATATATTCTTTTGGTGATTTTGAATAAAATCTACAATTAAACATCTTTAGTATAAATGAGTTCTAATTGAAAATGACTTATGAATATAAAATGTTTAAAAATTACTGCATCTCTTATTAATCCCCAACCTAAAACTTTATTTGTTGTCGATTTTGTTTTTGTTAATTATTTTATTTTTATCAGTAATTCTTTTATATATTTTATTTATTAACGTCTTTTGTATGAAATAAATAATCTTTTTATTTTTAATTAACAAAAATCATCGTGATTTATGATTTAGGATCTTATGAATTGCGATTATTATCACATAAATGGTGTGTTTTTTCTTTTAATATATATAAATTATTAAAATTAATAAATATCACGATATTAGAAAGGCCTAAGAAATAAGTAACTTTTAGTTTGAATTTACATAAAAAGCATCGTGATTTATGAATTTTTTGATTATAGAAAGTAGAATATGACTACATCTTTCCATTTATAATCGACTATTTTGATAAAAAATTATTTACAATGAAAAATATAGAGTTAATGTATAGTGAAAAGAAGGCCCAATATAAGGCATTGGAAGAAGGCCCAATAGGCCCAAATCATCATTGGGGACAACGACCAACGCCGAGAAAACCGTTTCTGCGATGTGACGGTGGCAAACGGCTTCCAAATTTGTCGTTTCGAGGAGCGTAGATAGCACGCGTTTGAAACGACCGCGTGAGAGGGTTTTGATAAATAAAATGCATCATCATCGCTTTTTCTTTCTCCGAAAGCGCTCTCTCCACGGCAACAGAGTACTACCCCTACGCCCTTCTCAGCAGCTGCAGCAGCACCACCACCACCACCGCCGCCGCCGCCGCCGCCGTCATTAATATCTCTCTCAGTGGTCTCTCTATCTCTCTCAGTGGTCTCTCTACTTCTGCCGGAGAAATTCTCTTTCTCCGTGTCTAGCGGCTACCCGCTCGTCATATACGCACGATTCTATTTCTGCTGTACAGATCTCGAGCCGCAGTCCGTAGATCTGTGAATCGGTTTGAACTCGCTTGCATTGTGTAATCTAGGGTTTCTGGAGGAGGCTTTTGGGGTTTTTCCCCCCTATAAAGCCATGTCCCGGAAGCCATGAGGTGTTTTTTTTAACCCTCGGTTGCGGCGCGGGCTTTGCTGAAATAACCCTAGCGTTGTACGGACAATGTACGTAGCGTTTTTGGAATCTTGTTGTCCTCATTGATAGCGAATGGTGTATTGAGGATTCCTTCCTGCGTGTTAAGATGCGGAAATTTGCTATGCTGCTGCTGCCGTTTCTCCTTCTTCACTTCCTCAGTTCTTCCCCCCTATGTTTTGGTATGGATTTTCTTCCCTTCAAGTCGTCTGGTATGTTAGGAAGCGGGGGATAAGGGGGAATTCTACTCAATTAAGCTGTGGTTGCTATATTTAGAATGTTAGATTCATATTGAAGCCACTTTATGTGAATTTATTATGCAAAGTTAAGCAGAAAAGAATTTCTGGTAATAATATTACTAAGAGTTCAGAATGTAGGAATCTTTAGTTATGAAGCTTATGGATTACGGATAATTCCGATGATTAGTGGTTTAGTTCCGATCATTGTCTTGTCTGAGAATCTTAAGCAAAAGATGGAACTAGTGTTCTTTGTTGTGCCACCGTAGAAGAATAGGGTTGACGGTAGCCTAGGCAATGGTAATTTCATTCACTTGTATACATTTTTAGACAAAACTCTTTGCAGAGATTTGTGAATATTTGTAGCTACAAACATCTTATTCGTATGCCATTTATAGTAACTGCCTGAAGATGACTTATGACTTTGCTCTATCATTTTCAGCTCGGTTGTTTCCAATTGGTTTCCCATTTACTCGATCAAGATCGCAGCAAATGCATTTTTTTCATTATCATCCTTCATCATTCATTGCCCCAGCACCTTCCCCAAGTCAGCAAGGTACTCCTTGTTCACGTAGCCATGTCATAGTGAATTTATCTCTTTGATAATAGTTATTTTCCTCCTTCTTCTATTATCAGCATTGTCTCCCCGTACAAGCAACAGTCCATTGCCAAGACACTCCAGTCATCACCATCATCGGCCTTCGCATTCAAGACCTACAGTCACTGCAACTTCACCTTCAGGACATGGTAATTCGCTCTTTAAGGGTGATTATTCACATGTTTGTGTCAAGAACAATCTCCTTTTTTTTTTGCTGTAGTATTGTTTGGGACTTCAAAAAAGAAAAAAAAAGTAATAATCATCCTTTAGTTGTTTATTTACTGTGTTCTCACAATGCTATTTTTAACAGATTGTGGACAAACATGTGTTGAACCTCTCACTTCAACTCCCTACGGCTCACCTTGTGGGTGTGTTCTCCCCATGAAAGTTCAGCTTCTACTAAGTGTTGCTCCTTTTTCTATTTTCCCTGTGACAAATGAGTTAGAGATTGAGGTTGCGGCTGGAACATTCTTGGAGCAAAGCCAAGTGAAAATAATGGGTGCTAGTGCTTACAGTGAATATCAGGGGAAGACGGTGGTGGATATTAACTTGGTTCCACTTGGAGAAAAGTTTGACAACACCACCGCAATTCTCATTTATGAGAGATTCCGGCACAAGAAAGTAACTCTTAATGCATCTATTTTTGGTGATTATGAGGTTACATACATGAGTTATCCAGGTAAAAGTCTCAACTTATGGAATTCTAATTTCTACCTCTTTTCTTATTTTTCATTCTTGTTGAAACTTTATAGCTGTTTTCTAGGACTTCCTTCTTCTCCTCCATATGACGGTCTCCAAGGGAATGCTCCAACTGCAAGTGCTGGAGGTCTTCCGATAACTGCACACCTTGTCAACAAAAATTCGCAAATGGGTTTTAGAACAATTGCCATCATTTGTTTGTCTGGCTTTGTGCTCCTTCTGGTATTGGTTGGCGCTGTATCGATCGTTGTGAAGTGGAAGAAATTTGGAAAGTCGTCAAATGCTGTTGGCCCGTCATTTACCTCATCGATGAATAAAAGATCTGGTGTGTTCTCTAGTCATAGATGTCCTCATGTATCTTGATTTTCATTTAGTTTTACTACTTGGAAAGAGAAAAAGGTTCAGGTCTTCTTAATCAGTCGTTAATAATGAATAAATGTTGAAACGCGAATTCTGACTCTTCCCTTGCCTGGCAGGCCATGGGCCTACGACGTCCAGCAGCATCAGAAGCTCGGATTCAGTATCTTTCATGTCCACTATGGCCACATGTGCTTTATCCGTTAAAACCTTCACATTCCTTGAGCTTGAGAAGGCAACTGATAAATTTAGTGCCAAGAGGATCTTGGGCGAGGGTGGATTTGGTCGTGTATATAAGGGAATTATGGAAGATGAAATGGAAGTTGCAGTTAAATTGCTAACGAGGGACAACCAGAATCGGGACCGTGAATTTATTGGAGAAGTTGAGATGCTAAGCCGGTTGCACCATAGGAATCTAGTGAGGCTGATTGGTATTTGTATCGAAGGTCGTGCACGATGCTTGGTGTACGAGATAGTCCACAATGGCAGTGTTGAATCCCATTTGCACGGTACATGATATGTTCACATATCCACCAATACCCTGTTGTCATTTCTCATCGTCGTCATCATCATCATCATTCAAATCCTTTCTTTTTACAGGTGTTGACAAGGAGAAAGCTCCCCTTGATTGGGATGCCCGGTTAAAGATAGCCCTCGGAGCAGCGAGAGGCCTGGCCTATCTCCATGAAGATTCAAACCCTCGAGTGATCCACCGTGATTTCAAGGCCAGCAATGTTCTGTTAGAAGATGACTTTACCCCTAAGGTCTCAGATTTCGGATTGGCCAGAGAAGCAACGGAAGGAAGTCAACATATCTCTACTCGAGTTATGGGGACCTTCGGGTACACATTTCTTCTTCTTCTTCTTTATAATTTACTCCTTTTTCCGAAATCCCTTTGCAAATAACCTATATCGAACGATCCGGGTTATTCAATGTGCAGGTATGTGGCTCCTGAGTATGCGATGACAGGGCATCTTCTTGTCAAAAGCGATGTCTACAGTTACGGGGTGGTTCTACTCGAGCTTTTAACAGGAAGACAACCGGTAGATATGTCTCAACCTCCGGGACAAGAAAACCTTGTAACATGGGCAAGACCGCTACTGACCAACAGAGAAGGTCTGGAGCAGCTGGTGGATCCCATGTTAGCCGGAACATATGATTTTGACAACATGGCCAAAGTGGCAGCCATTGCATCTATATGCGTCCATCAAGAGGTCTCTCAGAGGCCGTTCATGGGAGAAGTGGTGCAGGCCCTGAAACTGATATACAATGACACAGATGAGACCTGTGGGGATAATTGTAGCCAGAAAGACTCATCTGTGCCAGACTCGGATTTCAAGGGCGATCTGGCTCCGTCTGATAGCAGCTGGTGGAATGCTACACCGAGATTAACGTACGGACAAGCGTCGTCATTTGTAACCATGGAGTATAGCTCAGGGGCATTAGATGATGAGGTGGAGAATCGGCCGATGTCTGCTTCGAGTATGAGGAGAGAAGGAATGTGTTTGACAAACAGGTCAGGACCATTACAACCTGTTCGCAGCAGACGAAACTGGTTGAGGTTAAGAGGGAGCTTGAGCGAACATGGTGGTCCATCATCCATAGGCCGAGGCTTGTGGACTGAAAGTGCCGACTGGTTCTGAATGAACATGGTGGACCGTCATCCACAGGCCGAGGTTTGTGGACTGAAAGTGCCGACTGGTTCTAGGTGGACCCACGTCTAGAGGCTTGTGGACTGACAGTGCCGACTGGTTCTGATCTCATTGGGAATGTACAGTTTCAGACCGAGACAGACATGAATCACATAAAGCCAGGCTCAATGACTCATGAGCTTCCATGGTTCGGTCTGTTTGGGGGTTATTATGGTCGGGATCAAAGTGAGCCCATGGATCATTTGTTTTTTTCTTTTTTGTATGTATTTCCATCTTTTTTTTTCTTCTTTCATGAAACAACTTCAAATTTTCATTTTTAATTAAATAGCTTAAATATTATTCGCTCATTCTTAAGATTTCAATGTTCTAAAAAATCTATGTACTGATATCCTTATATACATATAAATCTATATATAAAATTAAAATGTATATTTAAGCTATCAAAATTAAATAATATATTTAAACTGACGCATTTTATCACTCTCTTCTCTGTTAGTTAGCCCAATCCTCTTTTTTTTTAAAAAAAAAACAGAAGAAATGCTCTCTTTCTCACACCTCCCTCCTCTCTCTCTCTTCTCATCTTCTTCCTCCTCCTCCTCGTCGTCGTCGTCGTCTTCTTCTTCTCGATTCAGCAGGTATCTCGTCCTTCTTACTTCCTTGATTCTGCTCTTCCAATCCTCTCTCGCTCTCTATCCGCTTCTTAGTCTCCGATTTAACGTTTTATGCAGTTTCAGGGTCAGAATGTGTTCTTCATCCTTCGATTCGGTCCCTTCTCTGCCAGATAATCGCTTTGTGGTTCGTCTGATTACCCTCCGGGAGTCTTTTTTTCATTCGTTTTTGGATTGATCTTATCCTTTGTGGCCTCTTGTGATTTGGCAGCTAGGTTGTGGCTCGGTTGCTGTTGATTTCTTAGCGACTGTCGATGCTTATCCTAAGCCCGACGACAAACTCAGGAGCACAAGCTTGACGACTGTCGATGCTTATCCTAAGCCCGACGACAAACTCAGGAGCACAAGCTTGAAGGTACTCCTGAGTTGACTTTTGGTTTTTCCATTTTTGCTTCGATTTTTGAAATGCTAGTCAGTTCAGTGTTGACCATTTTCTGCTCATTCGACTGCGATCGGCTTGGCTTCACCTTGAATTCTCCCTTGTGGTTCAAATTGATTGTATCATATTGGTTTCTTTGAGGGTAGAGTCTTATGTTTTTTCTTTCTTTTTCAGATCCAAGGAGGTGGAAATGCAGGAAATGCTTTAACCTGTGCATCTCGTCTTGGCTTGAACCCGAGACTAATCTCTAAGGTACACCCATTAATCTTCTCCAGATCGAATAGTTCTGATTCATAAAAAAGGCATGAAATGAAATGATTTCACAATCGATTTAGTCATTCCTGGTGCTGGTTATCTATCTATAGGTTGCTGATGATTCCCAAGGGAGGGGAATATTAGAGGAGCTGAATGCTGATGGTGTGAACACTTCCTATTTTGTGGTATAACCATACATGCCTCATAGCATGGTCGATCTTCATGTTATCTGTAACTTATGGTGTGCTTGAATCCTGAGATTATGTTACTTTTATTCTCATGTCAGGTCTCTAAAGAGGGCAATTCACCTTTTACCTATATCATCGTTGATGAACAGACGTGAGTGTTCTCCTCATTGTTTCCATGGTTCTATACATTTTCATCCGGTTAACTTGTTTGTGTCAGATCCATTAGTAGCTTGTTATGATAAGTTGTCCCACATCGGTTAGAACATGAATAAGTTGTCCCACATCGGCTAGAAACTGAACTTTGGATTCATATATATGGTACTAGACAACCCTAAACTCTTGAGCTAGCTTTTGGGATTAGTTAGGCCCAAGTCCATATTTGACATAGCTCAAGTATCCTACTTGATGCAGAGATGATGAAATCTGTATCTATATAGTATAATATAGCAACATGATAGTATAATGGCACGGAATCGAGTCCTCGTTGTGGCTATCTTTGATTTTGGTCCTGGAATGTATTCAGGAAAACCCGTACTTGTATCCACACACCAGGATATCCACCCATGGTCCCAGCTGAGCTTTCTCAATCTAGCATGTTATCAGCTCTAGACGAGGCAAGCATTGTATACTTTGATGGACGATTGTATGAAACTGCTTTAGTGATCGGAAAAGAGGTAAGCATTTGCATTCTTTGTAAAGAGAGCTTTCGTCTAGAATCATCCATTCGTATGCTTACTGATCATTCCAAGTAGATCTATTGCTTCATTTTTTTCCTGCGCTTGTTGCGTTTCTTCAGCGCAGGCAGCCCGCAAGAATATACCTATTTTAGTGGATGCAGAAAGAAAAAGAGAAGGATTAGATGATTTACTGCAACTAGCTGATTACGTAGTCTGCTCTGCAAACTTCCCTCAGGCAAGCCACTTCTGCATTCATTTGAGCAAGCAATTGCACTATTTCTTTGACGAATGGAGGAGAGAGATTGTTAGGATCCCACATCGCTTAGAAATGAGACTAAAGAGATTGTTAGGATCCCACATCGCTTAGAAATGAGACTAAGTGATGCCTTATAAGGTCATGGGCACTTGCACCCCATAAGCTAGCTTTTAGGGATGAGATCCGTGGACCTTTATGGGATTGGTTTGGATTTATTATGGGATGAGTTTTTGTTAATCCTTTCTCTTGCAGGCATGGACAGAGGCATCTACTACTCCTGCTGCACTTGTTTCAATGATGTTAAGGCTGCCAAAACTTAAGTTTGTCATTGTAACGTTAGGTGAAGAAGGAAGCATAATGCTTCAGAGAAGCTATGAAGGTATATATATATATATATATATATATAGCCGTTTTCCATGGCAATGTCTTGTTTCTTGTCATCAATAATAACTCAAAACATAGTCTACCAGTAGCCCAAATCAAAATTGTTATATCTTTTTATCAATGGATATTTGCTCTATACTTTTTTGTTAGGGGTGGGCGTTTCGGGTTTCGGGACGGGTTCCTCGGGTTCGGGTTCTAAAAAATTGAACCCAAAAAACCCATTTGGTTTTCGGGTTGGGTTCGGGTTGTTCGGGTTTAGAAACATTGAAACAAAAAAAAACCCGACTTGTATTTGGGTTCTTTCGGGTTCTTCGGGTTTTTTAGGTTATTTAAGTACGGGTAATTCGGGTTTTAAATGGGTAATTCGGGTTTAAATGGGTAATTCGGGTTCCAAATTTAACATACAAAAAACTAGTTTAGAAGGGTTAGGGTTTTTTTTTCGGGTTTCTCGGGTTCTCCAGAACCCAACCCGGACCGACCCGAACCCATTTGGGTTTTGGATTTTGAACCCATATGGGTTTTCTACAAAACCCATTTATTTTCGGATTTGATATTTCATTTTATATTGTGAAATTCATGATTAGTTCATCACTGTCAAATTTCATCAGAGGCGTCAGGATTAGAGATGACAGACATTGAGAGCTTATTGAAGACCCTGAGACAAAGAAAGGATGGATCCATTACCATCCCAACATGCTTTTCATCTGTAAAAAAAAAAAACACATTTCTAAACGAACATTCTCTGTCTTGTATCTTACGTTTTCCTCATTCATTGTTTGCCTTTTTTAACCTTTGTAGGATACACTGAATCTGAAGGGCGAAGGGATAGAGGCAGTGAACGGGAGGTTATTTCTGGGAACAGCAGAGAAAATTCCTCCAGAAGAACTGGTGGACACCACCGGAGCCGGAGATGCTTTCATCGGAGCAGTTTTATACGGTAAATGGCTTTGCTATCAGGGGTGGGCAATCTGGGTTTCGGTTCGGTTTACTCGGTTTTTTAAAAATTGGATCCGAATTGAATCCGAATGTTTTCGGTCCGGATTCAAAAACATTAGACCGAAATAATCCGAATCACATTTGGATATTTGGATTCTTCGGCTAATTCGGGTTGTTAAAGTTCGAGTTTTCGGTTATTATACATAAATTGGATTATTTAGACTAAAATTCTTTGGATAATTTGATTTTTAATATAAAAAATAAAAATATCAAATATAATATAAAAATATACAAAAAAATATACCGGTATTTTTTTAGGTTTTTATATATATTTAAATTCAAATTATTATTTTAAGAAAAATTGGTTTGTTTAGATATCTCGGTTTTTTTCGAACCCAAATAATTTCTGAATTCATATGGATTTTTAGGATAACCGATATTCCAAACAATTCGGATTGAGTTATACCCTATAAAAAGAAAAAAAAATATCTTTACAAATTCAATTCATAAACAAACTTATTTTCTTGATCTGCAGCCCTTTGTGCTGGCCTGCCCCCCGAGAAAATGCTGCCTTTTGCCTCTCAAGTGGTAATTTTCATTTTTTTTTCTCTTATTTTCATGGAATCTAATTTAGATTTAAGTTATACAAAAATATAAATTTGGATCTAATTTATATAAAAATATAAAAAAAAATGACAGGCCGCGTGTGGCTGCAGAGCTTTAGGAGCTCGGACTGGACTTCCTCGACGGACAGATCCTCGGCTGACGTCATTTCTTGTTTGACAAGTCACTCGTCCGGTACTTTTATCATTGCCACGTTTTGTTTATACATATGTATTTTTATATATCATTCTTATTCGTTTATATATTTATTTTATGATTTTATATTTTATATCGAACCATACTATTAGTTTATATTTTTAAAATATAATATCGATTTAAATAAAAATCCTCTAGACGTCGGTCTGATCGGCTATTTTTTTCCTAACCAACCTTTACGTCTTGAGTAAGTTTAATCACTAAATTAAATTGCTTATAATTTAATTGTACACTCAAATAATCTGTGATTTTTTTATATATTTTATTCGCATTTTTTATAATTTCTTTTAACAATATATCTATAATTTTCCAACTAGTTGAAAACACAAATACTCACAAAATTAACTTAGACTTATATAAACCTTTCATTCAGACGACCCTATCACACAGAATCGTTATATTAAAAATAAATATTTAATATCAGAAATTTCTTTAATTTGATCATATTCTTAGGTAATTGCATATAATGATATTAACTGAATTTTTCGTTGATTGTAATTTAAATTCACGACTATTATATCAATAACTTTCTCTTTAATACATATCAAATTGTTTTAATATAAAAATGATTTTTATAATATCGCAAAGTGATATTTTATAATTATAATTATGTTCAAAGTAGATTAGCACAAAACAAGATAATCACTTTCGCTTAAAATGAAAAATTATACATATATTCCTTTTTTGTAATGTACTGATGGTTATAAGTTAGATCGGATATTTTTTAATTTGGAAAAATTAATATGTTAAAAGTTTAGAAATTAGGAAAATATAATGTAATTTTGGTAAGGTGGAAAAGAGAAAGTAGGCTGTTACTTTTAACGGACATAAGCAATAACAAGGAATAAAACAAAAACGAAACGTTACATTTACTTCAGATTCTCAATTTCGTTTATTTCTTTAAAAAAATAAAATAAAATAAAATATTTTAAATGAAAGCAGGCATTTTCTATCATAAAATTTAATTAATTAACGCTTAATAATATTTAGCTTAACTAATCACACACTGTCTCTAAAACAAAAGAGAGAGAGAGAGGGAGAGAAGGCAGACACAGAGGAGGAAAGGCCTATAAATTTCTTCCTCGAGCAGATTCAAGATTTCTTTTTTCTTTTCTTGAAAGGGTTTACGCTCCTCTTGCCTCTTGGATTCGATCAGGGTTTTTTTTTTTTTTTGCATTTGCGTCTTCAGCTGCAGCATTTCTCCGCGTTTGAGACCATCGTTTGGAGTATATGATCATCTGTTATCGCGCGTATATACGGAGGCAATCAAATAGTTTTTGATTTCGATAAATCTCGTGTGCAAATGGTACTTTTGTTTTCCTGTGTTTATCTCTTTACGATCCTCTTTCGTTTAGTCATTTTGATTTTAGAGTCTGTCTCAGTGATCAGAAGATTCCATGGCGTGTAATTTGAATTTGTTGTTGTTGTTGTTGTTATCTGATCAGTGAATGAAGGGTTTTCGTTAATGTTACTCGTTTGTTCTTCATTTGTTCTCTGGTTTGGCGTACAGATTATAGTTTAAAACTCTGTTAATCAGGCTATGAACATCACTTGATTCACCATTGAAAAGAATTTTGAATGCTACAGGACTTATGTTTATCGATTAACGATTTTGCAACTTGATTCTATTGTCAACTGGATAAAATTTGCACACCCAATGGAATACTTTTAACTAAATTATTTGCCATCATGGGTGTTCAAGGTGATGATGATTTGATTTTCTCTATTGAATGCTGATGATTTTTGGATTTGAACATACAAACATGGAACAGAGAGACATCTATGTTGTTTTTTTATGTCATTAATTTGTTGTAATGATAGTTTTACCTATTGACTATTGTTTTTTTTTTCATTTGAACATACAATTCACTATTTTGTTGATTCTGCAGGCTTGTTCTACCACTGCAATTGGCTCTATTGTATGGGTAGAAGATGTGGAGGAGGCATGGATTGATGGCAAAGTTATTGAGATTAAAGGAGAAGATATAAAGGTCCAATGTACCTCTGGAAAGACGGTATGTATAGCAGATCTGTCTCGTTATACTGCTGATATCATCGTACCTCTTTAGGGTTCTTCAAAGTGAATTTGTTGTTACCTCTTTAGGGTTCTTCAAAGTGAATTTGTTGTTACCTCTTTAGGGTTCTTTAGGGTCCAATCTTATGTGTTTCTCCTAATTGTCAAGGAGCATGACGTTACCGATTTTTCTTGATGCTACTTTGAATTTTCTAAGTTTTATTATCATGAAAATTTGCAGGTTATTGTTAAAGCTTCAAAAGCTTATCCAAAAGATGAAGAAGCTCCACCTTCTGGAGTGGATGATATGACAAGACTACCTTATTTACATGAACCGGGTGTCCTCCAAAATCTGAAATCAAGATATGATATAAATGAAATATATGTGAGTGATCTGTTGGATGGAGAGATTCACAAATCATCCTACTTATCTGTTATTACATGATTTTGCATTGTAAGGCCTTTACTCTCTTCTAATGTAATTTTCTTTTACAGACTTACACAGGGAGCATTTTGATTGCTGTAAACCCTTTTAGGAAATTACCTCATCTGTACAATAGCCATATGATGGCACAGTATAAAGGTGCGGCCTTTGGAGAATTAAGCCCCCACCCTTTTGCAGTTGCAGATGCAGCTTACAGGTACGGCCTTCTGTTGTTTATTTTTGTTTTTCAATTGCTGGTCATTCATCCTGTTCTTGATTTCATATGGATGTAGAAAAATGATACATGATAAAACAAGTCAATCGATTCTGGTGAGTGGAGAAAGTGGTGCAGGGAAGACAGAAAGTACGAAATTGCTCATGAGATATCTCGCGTTCATGGGGGGAAGAACTGTTACTGAAAGAAGAACAGTTGAACAGCAAGTTTTAGAGGTTAGCCATATCATTTATTTTTGTTATTTTCCAAGAAATTTTCTATTAGTTTGTGTAATATAATTGCTTTTTGGTTTCTTTTATATGCAGTCCAATCCTGTTCTTGAAGCATTTGGGAATGCAAAGACAATCAGAAACAACAATTCTAGGTAGATAGATATATTATAGCATCTATCTTTCCTGTTGGATCTCTATGGACTAATTGATTCATGTTTGTGGTAATTACAATGTTACAGTCGGTTTGGTAAATTTGTGGAGATTCAATTTGATCAGTATGGAAGAATATCTGGAGCTGCAATCAGGACTTATTTGTTGGAACGATCACGGGTTTGTCAGGTGTCAGATCCTGAGAGAAACTATCACTGTTTTTACATGCTTTGTGCTGCACCACCAGAGGTAAATATGCCATTTTCTTAGTTAAATTTTGAGATTCTGATTGATATTGGAGATAGCCTTCAAGAATGATCAATGTATTTGTACAACGAATCTCGACTTCTCGATTCTTTTTTATTGAAATTAGTTGGAACTTAGGTTAAAATATGTCATTAAATCAGATATTTTCTTCTTATTCTTTGATCAGGAACTTAAAAAACTGAAATTGTCAGATCCAAGAACATTTCATTATCTGAATCAATCTAATTGCATGGAGCTGATCGGGGTAGACGATTCTAAGGAATATATTGCAACGCGAAAGGCAATGGATATTGTCGGAATAAGTTCAGAGGAACAGGTAAATATTTTGTATGACCTTCTTCTTAAAGTTGTGATATCAACTTATACAACTATCTTTCTGTTTTTTTTTACCGTTCCAGGATGCGATATTTCGAGTTGTAGCTGCGATTCTCCATCTTGGTAATATTGAATTTACGAAAGGAAATGACGCAGACTCGTCTATCCCAAAAGATGAAAAGTCTAAGTTCCATCTCAAGACTGCGGCTGAGCTTTTCATGTGAGTAAATAAAGATTCTGTTTTCATTCACTAAAAGATTCTGATTCCTTTGATTTATTCAGGTGTGATGAAAAGGCATTAGAAGATTCTTTATGCAAACGTGTGATCGTGACCCGTGATGAAACCATTACTAAATATTTGGATCCAGAATCTGCAGCTTTCAGTAGAGATGCATTGGCAAAAATTGTTTACTCAAGATTGTTTGATTGGTACCCTAAACCCTAAACCCTAAACCCTCAAGATTGTTTGATTGTCCAGTAGAGATGCATTGCCAAAAATCTCTTTCAGTATTTCTTTAGTAATTTTCTTTTTTTTTTTTTGTTATATTTTCAGGATTGTGGACAAGATCAACAACTCAATTGGCCAAGATCTTGATTCGAAGTACTTGATCGGTGTACTGGATATTTATGGATTTGAGAGTTTCAAGACGAACAGGTGCTTAAGCGGTACGCCTTTTTATTTTTAGTAAGGGCATGAATCAGGTTTAGTAAGAAAAGAAATCCAGATTTTTTACTCATTTAGAACACATCAAAGACATTATTTGACTGTTCTTTGTTTGATTTACTGGCTTTTTATTGATCTGATATAGTGTGAAATAATGAACCAAATCTTACCTAGTAGAGATAAATTGACATTGAATGGAATAACAAATCTTTTCCTTGTACAAATGCTTAATATTATTACACTGTTTTTTTTTTTTTTTTTTTGCAGTTTTGAGCAATTTTGCATCAATTTGACAAATGAGAAACTTCAGCAACATTTTAATCAGGTTTGTCTGAGGCTTAACCCTAAACCCTAAACCCTAACCCTAAACCCTAAACCATGATCTACCCCTAATTTATCATCCTTGAATTTCTTACTGCACAGCACGTCTTCAAAATGGAACAAGAAGAGTATGAAAAGGAAGAAATCGACTGGAGTTACATCGAGTTTGTAGATAATCAAGATGTTTTGGATCTTATTGAAAAGGTGTAAATTTTCACTACAATTTTACCTCTCCTATATTTACATAGTATTATATCTAAAAAAATACTAACTTTTTGTTACCTTTCATCTTACAGAAGCCTGGTGGTATCATTGCTCTTCTGGATGAAGCTTGGTAAAGCCTATGAGTTTTAATTGCTTTTATCTTTTCTCTTTCTGTATCTAAAGCTTTAATCTTTATCTTTTGCAGCATGTTCCCACGATCAACACATGATACATTTGCTCAAAAGTTGTATCAAACATTCAAATCCCATAAACGATTTAGCAAGCCAAAATTAGCGCGTAGTGACTTCACTATTTGTCATTATGCTGGTGATGTGAGAACAAAATCTAATTCAACATTGAGTATGAAGTCAATATTGCTTCGTACCGTAAAATAATCGAGTTTTTTTTTTCAGGTCACGTATCAGACGGAACAGTTTTTGGATAAGAACAAGGATTATGTTGTTGCTGAGCATCAAGCTCTGCTTAGTGCGTCTACGTGCACCTTCGTTGCAAGTCTCTTTCCTCCTCTTACAGAGGATTCTTGCAAACAAACAAAGTTCTCTTCTATAGCTTTACGGTTTAAGGTACAGTAAAAATGATCTTTTTTTATGCGAATAATCGCTCTGCTCGATCTAAATCAGTCTACGTCACGTTCTTACTCGTTGATTTCATGCAGCAACAATTGATATCGTTGCTTGAAACACTCAATGCTACTGAGCCTCACTATATTCGATGCGTGAAGCCGAATAATCTTCTCAAGCCTTCGATCTTTGAGAATCAAAATGTCTTGCAACAGCTACGTTGTGGGGTGAGATTCTCACACTTTCGTTGTTTCTTAAAACGAACGATTCTTCTTATTATTTGCCTGAAATGTTTCACAATGTATTCCCTTTCAGGGTGTGATGGAGGCCATTAGGATTAGCTGTGCTGGATATCCTACAAGAAAATTCTTTGATGAATTCCTTGATAGATTTGGTATCCTTGCTCCTGAAGTTTTGGATAAAAGGTAACCCTCTTTTTGATTCAGCGGTTTAAACCTCACCTTAAACCTGTTTCTCACTTGTAAATTCTTCTTCTTTCTAGCTCTGATGAGGTAATTGGCTGCAAGAAGCTTCTGGAGAAAGCCGGTATCCATGGTTACCAGGTATTTACATTGGCACCTTACTTTGGTGAATGCTTGTTTGATTGTCTCGTCTTTAATCGAAATTCTTCATAATTATTGATTTTCAGATTGGTAAGACCAAAGTGTTCCTCAGGGCTGGACAGATGGCTGATTTAGATGCTCGGAGGACTGAAGTCTTAGGAAGATCAGCCAGCATGATCCAAAGAAAAGTCCGTTCTTATTTGTCTCGTAAAAGCTTTATCATTCTGCGTAAAGCTGCGACAAATATTCAGGCCGTATGTAGAGGTGCTTAAGGATTCAAAGCTTTTATTCTGACTGCAATATTGTGAGTCTTTTGATTCATTGTCTGCTTTTGGTTTGTACAGGTCAACTTGCCCGACATTTATTTGAGGGTTTGCTAAGA
The DNA here is from genome assembly GCA_036759665.1 of Gynandropsis gynandra. Lineage (NCBI taxonomy): Eukaryota > Viridiplantae > Streptophyta > Magnoliopsida > Brassicales > Cleomaceae > Gynandropsis > Gynandropsis gynandra. The sequence continues at coordinate 168,418 of CM071868.1, forward strand.
GAAGCTGCTGCTTTGAGGATTCAGAGATATTTTCGGATGCATCGTGCTCGAAAGGCTTACAAAGAAATATGTTTTGCTGCTGTTTCTGTTCAATCAGGTATGCGTGGCCTTGATGCACGTGACAAACTACGCTTCACGAGGCAAACCAACGCAGCAATTAAGATTCAGGTGATTGATGTCTTTTACACGTAATTCAAGCCTTCTCCTGTTGAATTTCTTATGCAATTTGTGACTTTGTTGTATATAACAGAGCCATTGCCGTAGATTCTTGGCTCGGTTTCATTACAATAGGCTGAAGAAAGCAGCAATTACAACAGAAAGTGCGTGGAGAGCGAGATTAGCTCGTAGACAACTGCGAAAGCTTAAGATGGTGAGCCTCAATCTTTTCACTACTTAGAAAATATTCTCATCTAATTGCCCAATTGGAGTTAGACCCTCATGAATTTGTAATTGGTGCAGGCTGCAAAGGAGACAGGAGCTCTTCAAGCAGCGAAGAATAAGCTTGAGAAGCAAGTGGAAGAACTCACATGGAGATTACAGTTAGAGAAACGCATGAGGGTTAGATTCAACACCAACACACTTGTTTCATGTTTTTTCCCTCTCAAATTTAACATTTTTTTTTTCATATTTCAATTTGGTAGACTGACATGGAAGAAGCTAAAGCACAAGAATATGCCAAATTACAATCATCATTAGAGGAAATGCAAATTGAATTCAAGGAAACTAAAGCATCCCTCTTAAAGGAACTTGAAGCTGCGAAAAAAGCAGCCGAAATCGTCCCTGTGGTTCAAGAAGTTACTGTAGTTGACAACGAACTCGTGGAGAAACTTATGCGTGAAAATGAAGAACTCAAGGTAGAATTTGAAGAAAACTGTGGTATTTACTATTTATGGATTGATTTTTTACTATTCTCTTAATAATATGCAGTCCCTGGTAAGTTCATTGGAGCAGAGATTTGATGAAACAGAGAAAAAGTTTGAGGAGACAAGCAGAATCAGCGAAGAGAGACGAAAACAGGCGCTGGAAGCGGAAACTAAACTCGTGAACCTGAAGACTGCCATGCACACGTAATCTCTGCAGATTTACCGATACAATTATAGTCTCTCATGATCCATTGGCCCTTGTATGAATCTTATTCCTTCTGTCATGTGTTCATCTGCAGACTCGAAGAAAAGTTTATGGACATGGAATCTGGAAACCTGATTTTGAGACAGCAATCACTCTTAAGCTCATCGTTTAACACAACGTCGGGACATCCTCCTTTTACTCCTGTTAAGGTAAGTTTTAGTACTTCTCATTCACTTTTTCCTCATACTAAATATAGTTATTGCTTAATATGTTATTGTTACTTGCAGAGCTTGGAAAATGGTCATCATCCTGATGAAGAGAATCGACTCAATGTAATCATTTTTTCTTTGGAGCTTTAGCAATCATGTTATTCTGTTCTTCATTTGCTTATACATATATATATATATATATATATATATATAAAAGACATCTCTGCAGGGCACTGAATTTGCAACACCAGGAAGGGTACAAGGAACAGAATCTGATGCAACGCCTAGAAGATCTCATATCGATCGTCTACATGTATGATGTTTGGTTAAATTACTTTTTCCTATGTTTCTGATCTGTTAGGAATCCGTTATTATATCGAATATATATATATATATATATATATATATTTTTTTTCTTTCTTGGTGCAGGAGGATGTCGACGCGCTTATCAACTGTGTGATAAAGGATATTGGATTCAGCCATGGGAAGCCTGTAGCAGCAGTTACCATATACAAATGTCTGCTTCAATGGAAATCCTTCGAAGCAGAAAAGACGAGTGTGTTTGATCGTCTTGTTCAAATGATTGGTGCTGCTATTGAGGTACCAGATTATTTATCTTAATTCCTCCTTTGATGGTAAATTTTCATTGTTTTATCATAGTAATTACTCGTTTTTACGGATTTAGAATGAAGAGGATGATGCTCATTTAGCATATTGGTTATCCAATACTTCAACCTTACTCTTCATGCTTCAACAAAGTCTTAAAACTGCTGAGACAACTCATCATCGAAGGCCGCGTATCTCATCCTCCTTGTTTGGAAGAATGGCATTGGTATATATATATATATTTTGTGTGCCCGATTGTTCTATGAAATCGATATTTTCTCGATCTTTTTTATATTTTATCTTTGGATTTTTCAGGGTTTCCGTTCATCCCTTTCTTCTGCCGATCTTTCTGTGGTAGCAGCTGCTGCAGCGGATGCAGTGATTCGCCCAGTTGAGGCAAAGTATCCAGCTTTACTTTTCAAGGAACAACTCGCTGCATACGTTGAAAAAATTTACGGAATGATTCGGGATAACCTGAAAAGGAAGTTGCAAACTTTGCTTTCATTATGCATACAGGTGTGTTATTTACGTTAAATTTTTACGCAAGTGCGTTGATCATTCAATCGTTCTCTTACCTCTGAATGTTTACGCTGAGAACGAATCTCTTTAGGCACCGCGAATGTCAAAGGGAAGTGCGGTACGATCTGGAAGGACGGTTGGGAAAGATTCTCCTTCAAACCATTGGCAGGGCATTATTGAAGATCTTAATGTTCTTCTGAATACACTAAAAGAAAACTTTGTATGCAAATGCTTTAACTAAAAGGCTCTACTCATTATTTACTCTGAATTTCGGCAAATTCTTATGGCTCTTTCTGGTTTCTTTCAGGTTCCTCCTGTGCTTATTCAGAAGATATTTACTCAGAATTTCTCATACATCAATATTCAACTTTTTAACAGGTAAAAAAAAAAGATTCATTTATCGTCGTCTGTTGTAAACTAAGGCAGATTTTTTTAACGGAATTCATTATATTCGACAGCCTTCTACTACGACGTGAATGTTGTACATTTAGCAATGGTGAATATGTAAAAGCTGGGTTAGCAGAGTTAGAACTGTGGTGTGCCAAAGCAAAAGAAGAGGTATATATGCCCTTATGAAATTTACCTTATTTGATCCTTATCCATAATAAAGTTTTGTCCTTGAATTTCAGTATGCAGGCTCATCCTGGGACCAACTTAAACATATCAGACAGGCTGTTGGATTCTTGGTAAGTTCATCAATGTATGAATTTGATTGTACCCATCTGTTAAAAATTAGCACTTTTCATGATTTGGGCATTCATCAACATGTTATCCATCAGAAAAATATGAATTTGATAGTACCCATCTGTTAAAAATTAGCACTTTTCATGATTTTGGCATTCATCAACAGGTTATCCATCAGAAATACAGAATCTCTTATGATGAGATAGCCAATGATTTGTGTCCGGTACTCTCTCTCTCTCTCTCTCTCTCTCTCTCTCTCTCTCTCACCAATCACACACAGATCCATAGATGGCATTACCTAAAGGAGTTTTCATGGTTCATATGTTTCAGATCCTTAGTGTCCAACAACTTTACAGAATATGCACATTGTATTGGGATGACAGTTACAACACTCGAAGTGTATCCCAAGAGGTAATTTCCCAAAGGGAATAATTTTGTGGTTCCACCTGCGTAGATGCCTTTGTTCTAATACTCTTTAATTGAATTTAACAGGTCATTTCAAGCATGAGGGTGCTTATGACGGAAGATTCAAACAATGCTGATAGCACTGCCTTTTTGTTAGATGATGATTCCAGGTACTACCCATATAACCTCCTCCAACTCCTTATCTGTCTGTCACACTGCCGAAGCTTAGACATTGACGCTCAAAAGCTTTACTTTTTTTGTTGATTTTACCGTTGAATTGAACGAAAAGGGTAACGTGTCAATAGGGGAAAAGGGTTGAAGGAAACTTAGAGATAGATGCTCAAAAGCTTTACTTTTTGTTGGTTTTACTGATGAATTGAAAGAGAGGGGAAAAGGGTTGAAGGAAACTTAGAGATAGATGCTCAAAAGCTTTACTTTTTGGTTGATTTTACCGTTGAATGATGAAGAAAATAGATATAGAAATGAAGAAGCTAACAAAAAGCAAAAATCTTGAAATGTATGTAGCATCCCTTTCTCGGTTGATGAACTGTCAAATGCAATGGAAGAGGAGTTTGGTCAAGTCAAAGCTGCAGAAGATCTCTTACACAATCCTGCTTTCAGTTTCTTACAATAATGGTGAGATTTTCAGATGAAGATTGATTGTTCCATCTCTCATGGTGGAGTGCCCTATGAGGAGGAGGAGAAGATATTTACAGTTCGCCGGAAAAATCAAATATTTCCTTTCTCATTTCTCCTCCTCCGATTTGTTTATTGGATTCATTATATATATATATATATATACATATATGTATATGTATGATGTTCTATTCCCTTTTCCATTTTGTCATCAAAATGTAATTATAATGTTTTTTTTTTATTGGTGGCTCTAAATTCTTATGTTCATGCTTTGTTTGGAATTGGAATGAAGCAAAATTGTGTTGTGGATCTCTATATTTTCTTTTTTTTTATAATAGGTTTTTTGTTTTGACCCATTTATGGGCTTTTTATTTACTAGTTAGTTTATATATATATATATATATATATTTATTGATTCTTTAACTAAAATATCTATGCACATAAGGTCCGCTTATAAAGGGAAAACTACTAGTGACCCAAGAAAGCCCAAAACATGGCCTCGAAATAATTTCTTTTATAACATTATTATATATTTTTGTAATACGAAATTTCGAATTTAAGGTAAAAATATATACTTTTATAATTTGCATTTATCATTTTAGACTAGAGTCTGGGAAATATAATAATTGGTAAAAGAAGATAGAGAAGGAGTTCACATGGAGTTCATACAAAAGGGACCATTATCAATTGTATTAATTTTGTTTTATATATAAAAATTCGGTCCACTCTTACCAACTTCTACTCGTTTTAGGTCCCCAATTTCATGTCCCTCGTGGTTTATTTATGTGCATTATCATTTTTTTTCCATTTTCATACATATATATATACATATATATAGGCCATATACACTACTACTATGACTACTATAGATTCTTGGACCATCTTCAATAGCACTATATCTATCTTCTATGTGGTTCCATTTTTATATCCTCATTTTGGGTTTCATAAAAATCTTTAGTAATTTATACATACAATTTTATTTTTATATGAAAAAAATATAGTCTATAACTCACGATTTTGGAATTAAATGTAGTTTTTACAAAGGAAGTGCATGCATGCATGCATGGACCTTATAACGTATTATGCACCATTTTATATATAACCAACATTATATAATTATATATATATAATGACTATTTATTGAATATAAATAAATCTATTGTTGTATTATGTTGTTTAAAATCGGGTAAGATGTGTATTAATATATATATATATATATATATATATATATGATTGGAGGAGAGGGTATCACAATTAGAAGGCCAAAAATAACAAACCAAAAATAAAAACAACAAATTTGACTTTATTATTATATAAAAATACCCCTTTAATTAAATCATATAATCACATGTGATTTTGTTACTAATCCTAAGTTAATAATTAACATTTTCTTACAATTTCTTAAATTTATATTCTAATTATGGACGGTTGCATTTTAATTATATATTCCTCAAAGTAAATGATATTAAATGTTAAATCCACGATTATTGCATATGCGAAGTCACGTGATCAAAACATTACACTATGGTAATACGCGGGAATTATGCCTACATGTGGAACATTTATTTATTTATTATTGGTCATTTCTTTTAACTTAATTATGATTTTTCTTTAAACCTTTCCTTTACATTTTTTACCCTTATCGCTCCAACTAAATATTCACTTTACATTCATTTAATTACTTCAATATATCAAACAACTAAAATAATAATTTTGTCAAATTGGTTAATCTTTATTAACCAAATATTACAATAACCGATGCCATATGACTTTATTTACCGATATAAACCGATTTTTGGAATTGGTTAGATTTTATTACAGTAAAATGCTAAGATACAAATTTAAAATTACCTTTAAGCAGTAAATAATTAGTAAAAGTAATCTCAGAAATTTTGATCCGGTTACGTTTAATCGAACCGAATAAATACGGTTAAATCCGGTTAATAGCTCATTTAAAATTCAAGGGATATCATAATCCTTCGGGTTTTGAATGTTTCTCCGTCTCTTCCTTCAACATTGGGCGGTCCACAGAATCAAGTTATAAACCTATATATATATATAGGTTTATAATTTGATATCATACATAACTGAATTAAATCTTTTATACATCTCATACACCATTTATATCTCAATATGAAATATAACACATTTTTCGTAACGTTTTCAAATTTATAACCATTTTTTTTTTAAAAAAAACTTTTAAATCCAAAATAATTTACAAATAAATCTCAATAGATTCACTTATATGAATGTATTTTTCTTTTATAATTCAATTGATTTGATTAACTGTTATATGGATACACACTGACTAAACTATATATATATATATATATATATCTAGTGCTAATGATATGTTTTAAAATATTCTTTTTATTATAGTGGGCAAATACAGAAATAATGTGATATATATATATATAAACAAATGAAATATCTTTGCATAGGTCGAAAGATGAGACATTATTTTGACAAATATTGGATAATAATCTCTAACACTTCACTGAAACTCAAAACTTTCAGACCAATTCAGCTGTCAACCTTTCAGATAATATATATATGTATATATATATTAAAAATCTAATTGTCGATATTAAAAATTGTCTTTTTATTATAACAAATCTGTTTCTGATTTAGGTACTACTGATGCAATAATCTTTACCAAGATTTCTGTCTTTCATCCCCTTTTTAATAATATAAAAATATATTCATAGATTAAAACAATATTTATCTTACAAATAAAATACAAAACACAACCAGCACCATATATATATATATATATATATATATATATATACTATTTTATTACATTTTAATGGAACAAACTTAGATATACTAATAGTAAGATCTAAATAGATCTAAGTAATTTATTGGGTGTTAGTTTTACAAGATCTTAAAAAATCTAGATTCTATTTGCCAATCATTTATACATAATAAAATATAAAAATAGAATTAATAATAATAAAAGTAATAATTAGCTTTGATTAGATTCTTCAATATCTCTTGAATTTCTCCTTTTATGGATTTGTCACATATTGTTCCAAATTTTTTCATGTGATATTATTCCCATTTTCACCTTTGTGTTTTAATTTTTTATATATCAATCATTGTTTTTAAAAACATTAATTCCAGTCCTTCCTCAACTTCAATCTACTCTAAATAAATAATTACATTAAACAATTTTAAAAAATAAATCAGGTAGATTATAATATATAATGATATATAGTTCGAATAAAAGCAGAAAAAAAGGCTCTCTTTTTTCATTTTAATATTGGGCATGGCCCCTTTACAATCATGAATTGAGCATCAACCCTAAATTTTAATAATTTTATCTCGTTGATATTTTTATACTAATTAAAAAATATAAGCGGTACAAATATTCTTTTACTTCAATGATTGTTGACCAAACAGACTAATATATTATAATGCACACAAAATAATAATACCTATAAGCACTTATTATTTAGTCTAAAAATAATTAATTAATATTCATCAGGTGGCCCAAATTAACATGCTAACATCATTAGTTTCACAATTCTATCTTAATTTAACTTTAACAACATCAGGCAAATATCAGAAGTGGATATTCTAGCTGAGATTTGATTTGAATATTTTTTTATAAAATAAATAAATATATAACACATATTCGATAGTTCATAAAGATACGAAATATAGAGAATATTAGGGTATCTTTTATAAATCATAATTCTCTATCTGTATCTCTAAATCATAATTCTCTATCTGTATCTCTGAGACTGTGAGAGTATATCTCCTTAAACGATGAATAATACATAAATAATTATATACATAATGTAATTATGATTATTATACAATAAGTAATTTAATTATTAAATTTATGCATAGCGAAGTTGGCGAATGAGCTGCATAATCACTTTTACGCCTAACGATTCGTTTTCATTTCCCAATGATTTCGCCTTTCTTGATATATTATTATACGATTTCCTTTCCCTCTCACGCGTGACTAATAATATATTTAGTTTACATAATAATAATTAATCATTTACTTTACAAAATAGTAATTATATAATTATACAAACTAATCGCACAGCTATATATATATATATATATATATATGACATTCAATGCGCCGACCTTCTCAAGAGCACGAGAGTCCCTTCAATTATGCCGATTACATTTCACTCTTATAATTAACGTAATTGATCAATTATTTAATGACACAACATATAATGGGTTGATGACATATATTCATTCACATATAACGTTTTATATAATTATTTTTACACCGACCCATATATGAATATTCTATGGTTTCTAATTCATATATGAGGATCATCATCTTAAAATGAAAGAGGAAATATATATATTTTTTTATTTTATAGTATATAACCATATATAATATTTGTATATAGAGAAATTAATTAGACATCATGCATGTGCATTTGCACGAACGTATAAATATTCGAAACGTTATTGTTGTTATTATGTAGATTTTCATTACAAGATATATATATATACACATATATATATTATCATTGTTTTAATAAAAACAACGTAGAAAATGCCAAAGATCTCCATGAGGAATATATAGTTGGCAAATGAAAAAAGATTGCGATGTCATTAAAATTCCAATAATATATATAATATAAATTATGAGCAATATTGAAGATTAGGGTTTCGGAAATATGTCGTTTATATTTAAAGATTCATTGATTAAAACCCACGAAGCCTTTGTCGACATATATACTTACATGCACATACATACACACATATATACATATATATATGAGGGTATGTAAGTGTGTGTATATATATATATATATATGTATATATAGGCCAAACTCCAAGCTTCCAAAATGCAAAATCATGAAAAGAAGAGAACTCCATGGAAACCAAGGTTACATGCACATTCATCCCACGACCCAAGTGGGTTTTAGTGGGACTCTTCAATTTTATTATTTTTTTCCCTTTTTCAATATTTAAAACTATAAACTAATTATTAAAAAATAAAAAACTTTAAATTCAACTTTTTTTTTTGGTAGATGCAGATTGTTTAGCCATCAATATGTAAGTCGCCTTTTTTGTTCTTTCGAATATACACACTATACGAGTGTCATTACAAGTACCAATGAAGAGACAGAGAGAGAATGTATTATATTTAGATATATATATATATAACTGTATTATACTATATTATATAACACCTAGTTAGTCACTATCACTTAAACAAAAACATGTAGTTCCCACTTTATTAAAGAGTTAATTTACACCCAATTAATCATTTATAGACACCACTTCTGAGTCAAGCTTATGTAATATTATCATATTATATACACAAATATGGTATATTACAGAGCCACTATGTGTTCATATATATTTATATATAGATTAATGTATGTTTATTTTTTTTTTTGTAAATTACTTTTCAAACCATAATGGTTCATTTCGCGATAAGAAATGAGATACATATCTATTAGGCATTTGGTAGTTTTATTTTAATCCGATTTTTCCTCGACCTTAGGTTCTCTCGAACGTGTTTCATAAATTATTTATAATTTTATTTATTAAATGACTTTTTAATTTTAATTAAACTAAAAAATAGTTCGTAATAAATAAAAATCATGATTTATAATTAATATAATAAACATAATATTACGAAAAATAAAAAAACTATTATAGCGACCTATTGATCAATTAAAGTTAGATCGATATAGGATTAAAAATAATAATTTATAATGCTTTAAAGCATAACATAATATTACCAATAATTAATAAAAAGTTATTTTTTAGCGACCTATCATCTATTAAAGTTATATCAACTTAGGATTAATAATTTGATATGAATTATATAGGAAATTATGAATAGAAAAATAGTTAGAAAAGGAAGGATTGTGGGGGAAAAAATCATAGTGGAGAAGAAAAATAAAAATAAAATAAAATAAAATAAAATAAAGGTGGGTTGGAGGAATGGGTAATGTGGGGAATACGAAAACAGCCTTATTATCACTCTCTCGTCGTCCCACACAGCTTGGCTCATCATCCTCTCCACGTGGCTTCTGTCCACGTCATCATCCCCATCCCACGTGGCCTCCCCAATATTATTCTTCCCTTTTTACCCTTCCTATGGGTCCCACTATGATCGGAATTCCCCAAAGCTGAGGTGTCAACATCTTTGCTCCCTAATTCCGTCACGCGGATTCTATTGCCTCGTCATTTTTAGTAGAGTTTATGAATTCCACATTTTCACTCTTATTATTTTTTTATTTTTAAAATTAAAAAGTATTTTTTCGTGTTAATTAAAATAGAGTAATAATAATTTTTATTCTGTATTAGGAAATGGTCGGTCAGAAATTTTGTTTGTCCCAATACTATTTAGCTTAGACCTCAAGCTTTACTATTTACAAAAAATAACACATCATTTTCTCTTTATTTTATTGTCCTATCGCTTATCTACGAAATTGGGAAAAAAGTGTATAATAATTCGATATTTAGTAATAAGCTTAAAATAAATATGAAAAGGACTTTATGAAGATAGAATAATAAAATAAATACAAGTCTTTAGAATTATATAATAATAATAATTTAAACGCACATGGGAATCTCTTCTATATAAGCACCAGAACACTCCCTCCTCTCTCATTCAACACTTCCATTGAGATTCTCTCTTAGATATAAAAAAAAAGAAAAAAAAAAGCTCGTTCTGAATCCTTTGCAAAAACCCAGAAATCGAGAGAAAAGTAGAAAAAAAATGGAGAATCTGTTTGTACCGATGGATCATGAAGATTTCAACAATCGCCGGTGCATTTGGGTTAACGGACCGGTTATCGTCGGTGCTGGACCGTCCGGTTTAGCAACGGCGGCGTGTCTCCGGGACCAAAACGTCCCGTTCGTGGTGGTGGAGAGAGCAGAGTGTATTGCCTCTCTATGGCAAAAACGTACTTACGATAGACTCAAGCTTCATCTCCCCAAACAATTCTGTCAATTACCCAAAATGCCCTTCCCGGAACACTTCCCTGAGTACCCCACCAAGCGTCAGTTCATCGAGTACCTTGAGTCCTACGCTAAGTGCTTCGACATCAACCCTAAATTCAACGAGTGTGTTCAGTCCGCCAAGTACGACGAGACCAGCGGCTTGTGGCGCGTCAAGACCGTTTCAACCGCTGAGTCAACTCGGAACGAAGTCGAATACATTTGCCGGTGGCTCGTGATCGCCACCGGAGAGAATGCGGAGCGCGTGATGCCAGAGATCGAAGGATTGAACGAATTCTCCGGCGAGGTTATTCACGCTTGCGATTATAAATCCGGGGAGAAGTTCGCCGGAAAGAAAGTGCTTGTTGTTGGATGTGGAAACTCCGGCATGGAAGTATCTCTAGACCTAGCTAATCACTTTGCCATGCCTTCCATGGTGGTTCGTAGCTCGGTAAGTGATAAAAAAATCAAACTTTATAATCATAAAAACGAAATTTAAAAGGAATAATGTGAATGATGAAATGGGTTAACAGATTCACGTGTTGCCAAGAGAGATAATGGGGAAATCAACGTTCGAGCTGGCCATGACAATGATGAAATGGTTGCCTCTATGGGTCGTGGACAAGGTCTTACTGATCATGACCTGGTTCGTGCTTGGGAACATGGAGAAGTACGGTCTGAAAAGACCAAAGATTGGTCCAATGGAGCTTAAAAATACGAAAGGAAAGACTCCGGTGCTCGACATCGGAGCTATGGAGAAGATCCGATCAAAGGAGATCAATGTAGTTCCGGCGATCAAACGGTTCAACGGCAACCAAGTGGAGTTCGTCAACGGAGAAAAACTCACGGTGGACGCGGTGGTGCTCGCCACTGGTTACCGGAGTAACGTCCCATCATGGCTTCAGGTGAGAAAAGAGAAAGAGTTGTTAAATTAAGGAATATAAAATGAAGTAAAATACCCGATTATTTTATTTTAGTATAAAAAAAATTCAAATTTTATATTTTTTTAAAACATTAATTTTAAAAATATGATTAATTTGATAAATTTATATTTTTTAGACAACATTTAAAAATTTAAAGAGTTAAAATATGATTTAGTATTTTTGTTTGAGTATAGATATGATTAATTTGATAAGTTTGTGTTTTTTAGACAAAATGTAAAAATTTAAAATTTTTAAATTCAAAATAATAATTTGTGTTTTATAGATAAAATTTTAAAAATTTGGTATTTTCTACATTTAAAGAAATAAATTTGAGTTTTTGTAGGTTAAATATAATAACTCATATTTATATAAAAATATATAAAGGGGTTGAAGCTGATTTGCCTTTGCGTTTGCGTTTAAAACAGGAGAGTGAGTTATTCTCGAAGAATGGGTATCCAAAAACGGCGTTTCCAAACAGTTGGAAGGGGGGATTAGGAATGTATGCGGTGGGGTTTACGAGGAGAGGGTTGTCAGGTGCGTCTGCAGACGCTGTAAGAATAGCAAAAGACATTGGATCTGTTTGGAAAGTAGAGACCAAACAACCAAATACGAAACGCACAAAGGCTTATCATCGACGATGCATTTCTCAACAGTTCTAATCATATCACAAACGCAAACGCAAACACATAAACAAAGAAAACATATATATATATATATATATACAGTAGAAAGAGATAGAGAATTAATTAGGACAGAGATAATGAAGAAAGACAGAGAGCCCTCTCCTCAACCCCAAACTGAAACATGTTTGTGTTTGTGTCTTTTTTTTTTCTTTTTTTTTAGTTTACGATTCATTTGTAAACATGGGGAAGATGCGGCTTTTTCCTTTTTTACCCTTTTTCAGGGTTTAATTTTGTTATTTATTCCATTAATGTATATTCATTTTCTACTTTGTATGAAACTGCTAATTTCAAATATAAATATACAGCCTTTTTTTAACAATGTTTCTTCTTAATAATATAGTATATTATATATGCATACAAAATAATTTCACACTTTGTAGAGATTTCATTTTGTTTTTATGTATGCGAATCGATTTTTGCGCGTATATAATATTTTCGTTCACATTTTAAAAATTTTATTTTTTATATTCAAATAGATTGTTAAGATTAAAATTAATGATAATGTCCTAAAATATATAATGTAAGTGAAAATAAAAATATATAACTCAATTAGTTAAAAAAATATAAAAAAAATTATTTGTTATGCGATATTAGGACCGGACAAATAACTAATATTCACAAATATTCAACTATTTATATTTGTATTCAACGAATATTTGGATATACTATTTGTATTTGTAAACTCAAATATTCGTAAATATGAATATTTGTATCCGTATCCGAATCTATCTTTTTTAATGTAAAAAACTTTAAAAATATTTTAATAAAAAACCAATAATCATAATAAATATTTAACTAAAACTCAAATCACACAAAACACAAAGATACATAATATAAATAAAACAAAATATCAAATCTTTACATTATCCAACCATTTAGATTAGAATCCAATAATGAGTCAAATTAAAGATTCAACAACATTAGTTATTTTAGTGTATTTGATATTTTAGTAATCCAATCATATATATATTACATATTTGTCTATATATTTATATAATGAGTGTTAAAAAATTAATAGTATTTTTTATTTACAATTTGATCATTAAAATAAATTTTATTATATATGTATCTATATATTAAATAAATTATATATGTATATCTATATAATTTATATATATTTACGAATAGTTTGGATAATTAAATATATTATTTGTATATGTATTTGTCGAATATGTGATTTTTAATATTTGTATTTGTATTTGTGTCAACAAGTATTTGAATTTTCGATTCGAATACGGAACGGATATAAATATTTAAAATATTGTATTCAACCTTTTATATATATATATATATATAATGGAGAAAATGCATTCACAATCTCTCATCACATTTAGAAATTTTGGAAAACGAATACGTATTTGAAAACAATGTGATATTTGATATTAACGAATATATATATATTATGTTTAAAAAGATTGAATTAGAAAAAATGATAATATTCGGTCCCAAAAATTCAAGTACTAATATAGGTTCTGATATTTAAACGAATGTGTCTCATTTATTATTATTATTTTATTTGTGTGGTGTGATATAATTTCGTTTATATAACGAATGTTAATTCAACAAAATTATATAAAAATATGTTAATTAAAAAAATATATTCCTAATATTTTAGAACCATTTTGTATTAGATTAGTTCCATTTGTATTAGATTAGTTCCATTTAAAGAAAAAAATAGAAAAAAATGGTTGGAGATGCTCTAATAATATTTTTTTTGTTTGACCAAACTTAATGTTAAGACATTTAAAGATTTAATTTAAGAGAGAACCATCACGATTCTGCTGCACATGCAATATTGAGAACAAGTTTATTTTGATTTAATTGGAACGCAATTAAATTATAAGGAAAAAACCCTTCAAATAACAAACAATATATCATAAGTGCATGAAAAAATAATAATTGTGGACAACATGTGATAGCAAGCTGTTTTATGTGGGTTTAATTGAGTTTCATTCCATATATATAATGATCCAAATTAATATTATAGCTCGATTTAATTATAGTTTATATGAAAATAACATTTAAGAAAAAAATGAGGCTATATGACAAAAAAAAAACATAACATGAGTTGGGTGTAAAATGAGATCTTACAATGTCACATCAAAGCAGATCGGAAATGTTCAATATCCAATGATACACCAATTTCGACCACAACATTTTATATACTATTTTATGTTATAATTTTATCCACTCACGTTCATATTTTTGTAGTTTTTTTATGTATAGAAAGAATTAAAAAAAAAATTTGCGATTGCATAATTCTAAAAAAATGAATATTATAAAGTAGCATATAGATAAGCAAATTCAGATATTATAATTATATTTTCGTGGAGTTTTAAAATTTTAAAGGACTTTCTATTTAATTTAAGAGGTCTTCCAGGTACTTCTGAATACAGATTCACCATAAGACTCTACCCATCTTGAATCCAAATTCTAAGCCTCATGCGTCATACACGCATGTATGACAGTCTAAGGCTATTCTAACAATAGCCTTACAGAATGACTCGCAAGTCCCCCACAAATCCCTAGATGTACAATCTACGATTTGTGTAAACAACCACTTCGCAAAGTGTAAAAAAAACTCTAAATAGAGTTTGCCGTCCTAAGCTCCATTTCTCTATTTGTCATTGATGCACTCTCAAACCAGATGAAAAAGTCTCTCAATTGTTAAATCGGACCAGCACTCCTTATATAGATCTTCATGATGTGTTTGTTCCAATTTTTATGCTCCTTTTTTTTCTCCAACAACTTTCATGTTTTTAGCTCATTGATTTTCTTCAACAAACTTCATGTTACTAATTTTGACCTATTCAAATATGAAATTTCAGCAATCAAAATAAGATCAAAATACTCTAACAAAATATATTGAAACCAAAGTCGCATAACTAAATAGATATTTAAAAATATGATATTATTGGAAATGAAATTTTTAGGTGAAGGTTTTATGAAACTATTTAATTTTATGAAGGAGGATACTTTATATAATAAGTTTTTTTTTTCATATGCACATTTTGAGAGTTTTGATTATACGTTGACCAAACAATAGAAGAAAATAACAAGTGAATGATTGAAGTGGTACAATGAAACGAAATGGGTGTCAATTCAAATGTTTAATATCAATGGAATTTTGATCATTGATCCTAGAGTCATTAACTGTCTAATCTTCAATATTATGTTAAAAAATAATAACATTCTAGAATATGTTCTACAAACGTAGAAAAAGAACAAATGTTTTTTCAAAATCTTTGACAAAAGATAAATAAATCAAACATTTTTGGACTATGTGGAATGAATACATATTTATCAGACAATATAATATAATATATATAAAGGACATAATAAGTCAATTACATAAGAAGAAAATTTTGAAGTTAAACGACACAAATCCTTGAATTCAATGTACCTATATATACTATATATCTATAAATAGAAGAAGAAATATATATATATATATATATATAAAAGCTATGAGAAGTCAATATCAAAGGTCATGTTACCTATTTAGAAACTACAAATAATGCTGTTGAATTTGAGTGAATAATGCTTATTTCTTACACTACTCATTGAAGTGGTAAAACCCTAGCTATATAGCTATATCATTTTTTTTATAATATAATTATAGGTAAAAAAACAAAATCAAATCATAGAGACATAGTTAGATATACGTCGATTTACCTTTACATCCATCATTTTACTGTTTCCAAGATTACGTATAATATTTTTATAACTTTTGTATCTCTTTACGTGTTTTCTCATTCTATTGACATTGTATGAGTTAGGCTTATTCTTGATTATTAGAGATTTAAAGAAATATACGAGATTGATGTACTATTATTGTTATGGTTAGTCACATATTCATATACATTCTATTAGCTAATCCTAGGTTTTTTTAATTATATTTTTAGTGAGATTCAAATTTATATTTTAGTATGTATCAATGATTATTTTATAGTTGATATTGATACGATGGAAACTATACGAACAATATTCATTGAAAGTCTTCATCAAAACCTGTTGATAACATATATGACGATTATTTTTGATAAATTCATTTCAAATATTCAATCGTTGACGATTTCGTTACAAAGTTTCAGCGAAATCAATTGTTAAAAAACTTATGAAATAATTGAAAACATTATCAACGATCTACATATTTAAAATCTGAATATATTGTTTTCCTTACATTTTGTATGTAATATTATAATTTTATCATGGTTTTTAACAATCAAACTAGGTATTACATACCAAATTTTCATCTTATTAAAAGTTATATATATATATATATAGTTGATCTCACATGATTTTAAGGTGACAAAAATATAATTGCATAACATTTTGACTTTGTCAAATTGCATTTAACTAATCTTGACATATATTATATTGAATCATATCGATTATAATGCAAATGATATATATATATATATATATATATCATAAAGTTTGAACCAACTTTTACATTCAATTGAATCAAATCATCTAAAATCTTAAATCAAAACATTAATTTATTTATTCACGAAGAAACCTTGTACGTAAGTGGGAAATGAAATATGGATTGTGATATAAATGATTTATTTAAGAAATGAAATATAGATTGATTTATATAAGATACGGGTGTGACAAAGAGTAAATGTTAACACATGGGGATGGTCACAATTTTCCATTTCCAAAAATGTAACATGTTGAAGGACCCACTACTATATATAGTGTCCATCTTGTACATTACCAAAGTCTGCAAAAATTAGGGTTTGTTCCTTTCACATGCCTATGTCTATATTCTATCTTTTCTCTTCATTAAATCATATATAAATAATATTCCAATTACATATACATACATCTATATTCTCAATTCGAGAATCTCAAAATCCGATTTCATAGTTAGGCACCGATAATTACTAGATTTATTTGTAGTTATAACCAATAAAGAAAGAAGAATTTCGTATATACGAGGTATATGTCCAAATAAAATATTCATAAAATATATCAAAATAGAATTTCTAATAGTACCTAATTAAAAATATTAATTATACTTGAAAAGCCCAATTTCGTTTTAACTTATATGCTAAATCTTAGAAAAAAATAAAGATTAGAAACAATAATGTATATAATGGCAGTTTACATAAGATTCTAATATTTGAACCCTAAATTTTGAATTTGTAAAACAAATATCTTTAAATTAAAAAAAAATAGGGTAATATAAAAGGTGGGTGAGATTTGTGTGCGCACATAGACATATAGAAGCAACAAAGATTTGGAGAAAATAAAAAAAATAAAAAGAAAATAGTTGTGTGGAATTACAACAAAATGTTAAATGAAACCCATAACTTGCCAACTATTCAAAGGTCCCTACATCATCTTATCTTGTTCAAAATGTAATATACATTAATTATATACTCTAATTATAATTTTACAACATGTTTTATATGTTTACATATTTTATATATTCTATCGAAATTTAATAAATAAGACACCTTTGAAATTTCAAATGTTTTGGGTGCTTTAATTGTTATTATTTCTCCATTTATATTATTCATATTTGCTTCTCTTAAGATTAGGGTTATATATGTTTAGTTTCTATTACATGTGTATTATTTACAGCCTATTATTATGGGCTAATGGGCTTTTAATATCGACTAATCTAAAAAGGTTGTTAGTATGGGCTAATGGGCTTTTCTTTTAATAAAAAGCCCATTTAAGTTAAGCCCCATTAGCCAATAAATAAATAATTCGAAGAATAATATAAAAATATATATATAAAAAAAAAACCTGCCTGTTAGAGCTCTGGAGGGGCAAAACCACTGGGAAAGAGAATCGCCATGGCAGCCGTTGCATCAAACCTCACGAATCTTCCATCGAAATCGCTTGTTCCAATTCGTTCGATCTCTTCTTCTTTATTCAACTCGATTTGCATCAGGACTTCCGTCAGATTACCATTGAAGAGATGTCCGGAATCGACATCAATCGGGTTCAAGTCGCGAAGATCAACCGGACGTGCTGTTCGGGCCATGTCTTCTTCTTCTTCGTCGTCTTCGTTCGGTTCGAGACTTGAGGAAACCGTGAAAACTACGGTGGTGGAGAATCCTGTCGTCGTATACTCCAAAACGTGGTGCTCGTGAGTTTTTCTCCTTCATGATCTTCGCTCCTTGAGGAGTGGTTATAGTTTTCTATGCTTTTCCTTAATGAATTGGAGAAGGGGTTTATTGATGGATTTTGCCCTTAGATCTTCAATTTCCTTCGGCCTTTTTGCATAAACGATGATTGATTTTGCATAAATTGAATTCCATTTGCTGATTATGTTTTTAAAATGTTTGTGTAATTGTGAAGATACTCATCTGAAGTGAAGTCATTGTTCAAGAAGCTCGGAGTTGAGGCACTGGTTATTGAATTGGATGAACTTGGTATGTTCACATTGCAAAAGAAGATTTAGATTCAATAATTGAATCAGTTCATATGTTGATAATGAAATCCTCTTAGATAAGGCTAAATTGTGTTATATATATTATTGGATTGGCTTCATAATTTGGATCTTCAAACATTTTCAAGAATGTTTTAATAAATTTTCAGGTCCACAAGGGCCACAACTGCAGAAGGTGCTAGAGAGACTCACGGGACAACATACCGTTCCAAATGTTTTTGTCGGTCAGTTCTTCTTTAATTGATTGAATAAGAAATTCAGATTCTTTTAATTAGGGCATGCTTATGAAATTCCCATTTTCGAATAAGGATAGCCAAAGAACCCTAATTAATCCTTTTCTACCCTTCATGAATAGGTGGCAAGCACATTGGTGGCTGTACAGGTATATTTTGTTTCTCCTTGGCCTCGGTTCCTCTTAGATTTCCTCATTAGGGAAACCCTTTTTTCGTATCGTCTTTCTGCAGTACCTATTCGTGTATGGTCTCTTGCAGTTCTTGCTTGGTGTCACCCAAACACATAGCATAGATCCATAAAGATTGATCCTTTTGAAGCATTTGATAGAATTTGGTTAGGAGACTATCGATTTAATCGTTGAAACTTGATCATAAACCCTTGAATGAGAATAATTTGATGTTACATTGATTTGAATGAATGATGATTTGCAGATACATTGAAGCTTTACAGGAATGGAGAACTCGAATCCATGTTAGCTGAAGCCAATGCCCCTAAACCCTAATAAGAACTTAGATATCATTACAAGATTCTGGTTTATGTTTATTCATTGTGGAAACACTCCTTGTTATTACTCTTTCTGTATTAATTTAATTAGTTTTTATATAAAAAAATAGTCTTTTTTAAACACTGAAATACACCCATAGACGATCGAGATATTTGGATAAGAAGAGCATGAGATAGAGGAGATAATGATATACGGTTTGGTTCAATTCTAAATTTAGACACAAATAGAGAACCGGTTTAGTGATTGATTTTCCTAAACCACAAATTTTCCATTTCTCATTTTACTTCTTCCACTTCGTCCAATGCGTAGTTGTTTGTCGATACGTTCGCGTAATTCACCTTCGGAAACCGGACCACCACCGGGTACCGGGTTTTCGGATCCTACACATTTTACATAACCCGGTTATTAAAATGTATTAAGTTCTTAACCGGACCGGAGTGAGTAGTTCCATTATTATTACCTGATCAACGGCCACAACTGATCCAACGTTCTTGTACCAGTATGACTCTTTCCTCAGAATCTTAACCTGCAATCTCCCAATTTTATAATTTTTTAAATTGACCCCAAAACTTTTAAATTAGTCCAAAAAATCCCTCTTTTATACACTACAATCTGACGGCATTAGCTTTACATTTTACTTTTGGTGATTCATCTACAAATTCTATATAAAAAACTTTTTTTTTTTTTGTTTTGGAGTTGTCTCTTCCGCCGCCCTAACGACGAGCCTCGAACCAGCCACGCTCCTCATCGGCAAGAAAGACACAACAGCGGTGCTCTTAGACGACGGAGAAGAACCAGAGGCGGTGACGTTGGCCGTCAGAACAAAGCCGGAAGCTGCTGACGTCATCGCCATATTTCTTGTGCTGAGATTGTGAAATTGTTTTGTGTGTTTTTTTTTATGACTAAAATAAAAGGGAAGCGGAGAGTGTTTTTGGGTTAAACGAATCGTTTTCCTCCACTAGACATCTGCCACGTGTTAACACATCTCCCTTCTTCCAGATAATGTGCTGACGTGGCATTTTCCCATATTTCCTTTCCCTCCTCCTATCCATACATTATAATATAAATAAATAAATAAACATACAAATAAATATCAGATAAAACCTTTATGTCTTCTTTTGCATTTGAAATGCATTTATATGTAACAGAAGAAGAAGGGAATGTTCCATGGGATTGCTAAAGAAAATGTGAAAAGAAGTTAAAAAATAGAAAAAGCTCCACTAAATGTAATTGTCATAATATTTTTTCAAATCTTACTTAATATTCTGATGATATTTTATAAAATATTTGAATATTATCTGATATCTTATTAAACATCAAAATATTTTCGGAAATTATACGAATATTCTACGATATTATATTTTTTTCCGTATGTTATTATATACTATATAAAAATATTTCGTAATTAATAATATAATGAGAATTGATTCGATTTCTTTTCAAGATGTAATCGTATGATTTATCACTTAGAAACAAAAGGATTGGTCATTTCACATATCTTAAATATAAAATACAAGGTCAAATGAACAGGTCACTAACCATGTGTCACGTTCTAAACAATTGGATCATATTTTTTATATGTTGGCACTTTATATATATATATATAATATATTTACTTGGATGAATAGTGTCTTATGACATGCGTACACCCACTATAGTATATATATATATATATATATATTAATGATAGAAAAAAGTAAAAACAAATGATGTTTGCCCTGAGTGATGTTGAGTTACAGGAGGCCAACCGGACGTGCTGTGACCATTATGAACGGACTCTGGTCAATGGATGGACTCTGTCTATTTGGTTTTCCCGTTCATGGATGCACTCTGGTTGTTCAGTCCATACTGTCATGTCATTTTGATTAACCAAAAGGTAATTCTGTCAGTAAAACCATTCTTTTCTTTCTCGTAAAATAAGTAATTTCACAGAAATACCTTTTCTCTCATCCGACAGCTCCAATTGTCAATCTTGCTTGACCCAACAGACATTTGATTCCCTTGCGAACCAAGAAGAGGCTCCCAAGCTCTACTCCTCGGGTTTTCATAGTCTTCTTCTTCATCATACTCACATGATCTCCTTGAAACCATTGCTCTAAGGATCATCGCTAGTAGCAATGACAGTAGCTGAAACCAAATTTATACATTTTTATATTACCCTTTTCACAAAGTTTGCATTTTGAAACACAAATCATACATTTTTATATGACCCTTTTCACAAAGTTTGCATTTTGAAACAAAAATCATACATTTTCATATTACCCTTTTCACAAAGTTTGCATTTTGAAACACAAATCATACATTTTTGTATGACCCTTTTCACAAAGTTTGAATTTTGAAACACAAATCAAACATTTTTATATGACCCTTTTCACAAACTTTACATTTTGAAACAAAAATCATACATTTTTATATCACCCTTTTCACAAACTTTACATTTTGAAACAAAAATCATACATTTTATATGACCCTTTTTACAAAGTTTGCATTTTGAAACAAAAATCAAACATTTTATATGACCCTTTTCACAAAGTTTACATTTTGAAACAAAAATCATACATTTCTATATGGCCCTTTTCACAAAGTTTACATTTTGAGAAGATGTAAATATTGTACCGCGGAAATTTCTACAAAGCGAGACTGACTTACCTGAATTGTCACCACAGCAATCCCGACCCATTTACATATATCGATGTTTTCCTCAATGAAAGCTCGAAGACTATCGAGTTCTCCAGTTGGATCATATGGAAGATCCTGAAAAGAATTCAAGTTTAAAAACAAAACATTCAACCAATTTCAAACATAAGAAAAAGGTCTCACCTTTTCCCAATGATGATCAATAGCTATGAATCCAATAAGGCTAGCTTCAAGTAGAACGAGTAGCGTTTTCAGGATCGAATACTTGAAATCATCATCATCATCATCATCATCATCATCATCAAGGAAAAAACAAACAAAAATTTTACAGAGAAAAGATTGAACAATGTATTGTAAAAGGATACAAAACATAAGCAACAGCCATTGATAGCTTCAGCTGCTATGAAACCAATGAAAGTGACAATGCATACCAAAATGCCAACCCCCATAAAAGAATAGATGAACCTACATTCACAAATAACAGATTAATTTAGCTAAAAAAGACAGAATTATTGATTGAAAATAACAAAAGAGGAACAAGATTAGGAGAATCTAGACAATTCTGATCGTAAATCCAACTTTAATCAAAAGATTTTTACAGATAAACAACAAAAAATTGCATAGGATAAGTTAAAGTTTCATCTTCAGGCATTTAAAGCTCGTTCATTTAATTTGATCTCTTTTGTTAGTATTATTATTAAATGGTGGAATCCTATTTGAGCTCGAAATCAACAATCAAAATAACCCACAAAAATCCCTAATTCCACTGAATAAAATTCAGCTTAAACCTGAAGAAAAGGGTAAAATTTATCACCTGGGTTAACTTAAGAACCCTAAAAACTGAAACTTTTTTAATGAACACAGAGTACCATGGAGCAGGAAGATCCAAGGAAAGGAGATTGAACCCATGACCGTAACCAGATCCAAAGACGATACCCGCCACGGTGTTAATGAGATCAGAATCGGAAAACGGAGATGATAAATCCGGTGAAGATGCCGGAGGAATAGGAGGATTCACAGGAACACGACGGTGCCATTGATCAAGCATCCATATCGAGTAGATTATGATCGACACGCCAAAGAAAGCTTGCATGAAATTGAGGATTTTGAGAAGGGATGCGAACGAGACATGGCAGCAATTTCGCCGCATTTCTTACCGGAATCCGAAATTCCGATCTCGACCCACTGATTCCAAGGATTTAATGGGTATGGAGGAAAGCAGTATTGGCCGGAAAATCTGTTTTCCGATCTCGACGGACAAAGAATCCGAAGCTTTGTCTAATTTCGTCTTGTTAAAGGTATCGCCTTTAAGTTTTATTTCCCCTTTTGGCAAGAATTTTTAATCTCAGCGTGGAGATAGCAAAAAACATTTGCTATTTGAATCGTTAGTTTTGGTGTTTAAGGAGTGGCAATAGGGGAAATTTTTTTATATGGATAAAATAAACTTTTTCTCATATGGACGAAAATTAAAAAAAATGTTAAAATAATTTCTAATATTTACCTAATTTATATGCAATTAACATATAGATACGGATTAATTTTATCAAAATTCATAAATCTACAGATTTTTAATAATATGGATCAATCGGGTATATTCACTTTATAATATCCTTATAAAAAGAAAGCACAAAGTAATGATATTTTTATAATGGATTTCACGTTTCTAGAAATCTTATAACAATATGTTAATAATTAAAAAATATATATAACAGTTTTTTTTTCTAAATTCCGCTGTCATATTCAAATATATATTAATTAATAAATTTTATTTTTTTAGAACGTTATTATTTTTATATTTATACAAAATTTTAAATTAGGATCGATTTTAAATAAATTGATATTCTTGTTGTTATCAACATTAAATATTTAGATATTAAAATCTTATGATTGTGTTTGTGTTGTACAAATTAAAAAAATAAAAATATTTTAATTTGAAAAAAAAAATAACAAAACGCAAGAAAACTAAATATAAAGTATTGATCAAACATTCTTAAAAAGATTTTTACAATATTGGTAATATCTATCATATTTTAGATTTAATTAATTCCAAAAAACTAATTCAAAAGTTTAGATTTATCCATTATTATATATATGAGTTTAAAATTCACGTTCTAATCAATATACGAGAATATACCATTATAATATCTAAAGAATGCATGTTAGTTATTGAAAAATGTCTATATATTATATATGTCATGTTAATGAAAAAGATCTAAAAAAATATATAAAATTGAATGGATATATACACGCATACACTTAAA
Organism: Gynandropsis gynandra; assembly: GCA_036759665.1. NCBI lineage: Eukaryota > Viridiplantae > Streptophyta > Magnoliopsida > Brassicales > Cleomaceae > Gynandropsis > Gynandropsis gynandra. The sequence goes on from CM071868.1 coordinate 193,142, forward strand.
AACAACATAATCAATCTCATTTAATTATTATATACCATACATTAGAACAAATTATCACACACACATGTATATATATATATAATATTCTTATAGTTTGACATTGACAATTACAAAGATATATACATAAAGAGATATATACATAGAAAAAGATGAAGAGAGAAATAATAAAGGGATCATCAACGCCGTTCAAAAGGATTAGAGCAGAAGAGGAAAAAGAAGATAAGTGGAAAATAAAGAAAATAATAACAGAAGAAGAGTTAAATACAAGAGGGCAATGCATAAAATTAGACGATTCCGATGTGAAAAACTTTATATTAAAACATTGGAGTGAAATGTTGATCAAACGGTCAGAAATAGATGATATCGAGATTATGATCGATGATTTGGATGATGGAACTGAACATAAATGTAGTTTTCGTTACTACAAATATGATAAATCTCAATTTGGTGGTTATTTCCTCCAAGGTTTTTGGAAGTTTAACTTTGTTCAAAGAAGATCCCTTTCTCCTGGAGATCTCATTGGTCTATTTTATGATCCTCGTATTTCTAGATTATGTTTCTCTGTCTTAAAACGAGCCTCTTCTTTAATGTAATGAATTATATGGTTCCATTTTGGTTTTATGTTTTTTTTTATCTTTGAGTTACGACTCTTTTAACATGTTTAGAGTGTGAATGGTGGAATTGTTGTCGTCCGCAAATACAACGATTGCTTTTTCAATGATTATTGGCGAGATGAAAATTGACCGGTGGAGTCATAATCACTTGCAATCGATGTATATTTTGGTAAGTTTGTTTAAATCGTAATCACAACATTTTTCTACCATTCGCTTCAAATCGCAATTGCTATCAAACGTAACGATTTCACTATTCATATAACATGATACAAAACACGACCAAAACGTCATGAATCGCAAATGCAAACACAACATTTTCACCGTCAAGCCTAGTTATTTGTGCATATCTTTCCGAAAGAAACAAATATTTTACAGTTACGTGTATATATTTATATATCATATGGTCCATATATACCATATGTAATTATTATTGAAATTTTTCCATTTTTTCCTTAACAATTTCATCATCTAATGTAACTAAAGAAGTTATTATAACCCTTTATTTAGACCGAGAAATTAAAAAAGAAAAAAAACAATAAAAAGAAAAGGTTAATAATATTGTCCAAAATTGGGGAGTGGACCCAATGGGCTTATTAAGGAGAAAAACGAATCGGTTTGAACCACCGGTCCGGTGGTTCGGTTACTTCGGGAGCGCGCAGTGGTAATATCTGTAATTATTTCGAACAGTGGGGGTGGATTCATTAACTAACATCCAACCACACGCTTTCTTTATTTTATCTTCTTCGACTCTCTCTCTTTATATTACCAGTAAATTAAACCGTGCTTCTCCGTTTAGTCCTTTGTTTCTCTCTCTAACTATATTTCATTACATTACACACACACTCTCTCTCTACGATTTTCACTTCACTAGCCGAATCCTTATTCCGATTCTTCCGTTTCCTTCTCCGATCGATCGGTTGGTGGTCTTGTAATCGGGTAAATCTAGTCTGGAACTGCGCAGATCTGACCGGAGAAGCCTTAGATCGGAGCAGTGGGAACCGCCAGCGGTCGGGATGGAAGAAGCGTTGGAGCTGGCGCGTTCAAAGGATACTAAGGAGCGTATGGCGGCGGTGGAGCGGCTCCACCAACTTCTAGAAGCTTCTAAAAGGAGTCTGAACCCATCGGAAGTGACGTCACTCGTTGATTGTTGCTTGGATCTCCTCAAGGATAGCAACTTCAGGGTCTCACAGGGCGCGCTTCAGGCGCTTGCCTCCGCTGCCGTGCTCGCCGGCGAACATCTCAAGCTTCATTTGAATGCTCTTGTCCCCGCCGTGGTGGAGCGGCTCGGCGATGGCAAACAGCCGGTTAGGGATGCAGCGAGGCGTTTGCTGCTCACACTCATGGAGGTAAATTATTTTGAATATAGGAATTTGAATCATGTCGCGGCATGTGCATTTGCAATTTTAGAAACTCGCCCATGGAGGTGTGGTTGAGATCGAAGTTGTGGGGTTTGTAGGTTTCTTCTCCCACGATTATAGTAGAAAGAGCTGGTTCGTATGCTTGGATGCATAAGAGTTGGCGAATTCGCGAAGAGTTTGCGCGTACCGTCACATCGGCTATTGGTCTTTTCGCATCTACGGAGCTTCCGCTTCAGCGGGCTATCCTTCCTCCGGTATTTCCATTCATGCTTCTTGTGTAGAACGAATGATGCATTTGCTTTTTTGATCGATCTGAGGCAGTTTGGACTGAATTTCCTGGAAATTTTGTTTCAATCAGATCCTTCACATGTTAAGCGATCCGAATCAATCCGTCAGGGAAGCTGCAATCTTATGCACGGAGGTGATTTCGCTGTGGCTTTGCATGTATCTTCACTTCTGATATTCTTAGTCACTCTATAGTGGATATCTATATCGAACTCAATGAAATTCACTTGAAGTTGAATGGATCATTTCACTGTGTAATGGGGTTCTGGTTGTTTGCTGTTAATCTTGCTATTCCATCCCTTTTCCAGGAGATGTATATGCAGGGTGGATCTCAATTCCGAGAAGAGCTTCAGCGCCATCATCTTCCATCATCAATGGTGAGTTTCAGTCCAAAACTGATTAATGTGCTCTCTGAAGATTGTTATAGCAATATTTTTTTTCTTTAAATTTCCATCTCCATCGAAATTCAGTACGTTGAAACTATAGCAGAAAAGGGAACAATATAGCCAAACTTTAGATAATAATGAACTTGTAGTTCCGAGATTTTTCTTTTTGAAAAACCTATAACGCTTTCTATGGGTTTGCAATTAACAGGTGAAAGATATTAATGCCAGACTGGAGAGGATAGAACCACAACAACAACAACAACGTCCTTTAGATGGGCTCAGTGTTAATCTTGCTGTTAGTGAGGTTAAGGCACCAAGTATAAATCCCAAGAAAAACAGTCCCAGGGCGAGGACTACGACAAGGGAGAACTCGTTATTCGGGGGTTAGTATATATCTCTCTCCAGGATATGGCTTCAGTGTTGTTATACTATTGCCACCTCTGCTAAAAAGCTTTGTTCTTCAGGAGAACCAGATATTGTCGAAAAACCCATTGAGCCAATCAAAGTGTACTCAGAGAAGGAATTGATCAGAGAATTTGAGAAAATTGCTTCAACACTTGTCCCAGATAAAGATTGGTCAATCCGCATAGCAGCGATTCAGAGGGTTGAGGGCCTTGTTGCAGGAGGTAGTTCAACCATCTCCTATTGTGTCTTTGCTCTATTTTTGTCTCCTTTGCCGCGAATCCTATTTGTAACTAGTGATGGATAAATCATCCCGATGCGTGTGACATGTTTGAGGCTTGTTCTGGCTATGAACAACATAAATTTTGACTACTAAGTTTCTACTTTTTTGTTTTATTAATCATTGGGTACTATTGAGCCTAATTAATCAACGGTTGAATTGTCGTGTATCTGATTGTATGTTATTTCTTACAGGTGCTGCTGATTTCCCTTGTTTTCGAGGTCTCTTGAAGCAACTTGTTGGTCCTTTGAGCACGCAGTTGTCTGATCGAAGATCTAGTATTGTTAAGCAGGTTAGCTCAATTGTTGGCTCTCTTAGCAGATACCTTTTTCTAGATTTGGAATCCGTAATTTCTTCATATCCAATAAGGGAGATAGAAAACCTGGTTAGTTAGGTAAATTGCTGAGGAATACATTGCCTATGGTAGCTAGATATGAACCTTATGCTCGTGGATACAGTTCCAATTTAGAGGAACAGAAATTTTGATGACGAATCAACATCTGGAGTAGTATTGACAAGCATGGTCTTGTCTCGGTCACTTTTGTTAACCATTTCTGATGCTAGGCTGCTGTTGGGTGTTTTCTTAGGCTTGTCATCTCCTATGCTTCTTATCAAAAGAGCTGCTTGGAGATTTTGAATCATGTGCTGAGATGTTTATTCCGGTAAAGCTTAACCTCATATCATTTACTGTTATAGCTTTCAATGCATATATGCTCTTGTTAATTTTACGATATGGTAATCAGGTACTTTTCAAGCTGGTTGTGATCACTGTGCTTGTAATTGCAGAATCTGCTGATAATTGCATAAAAACGGTATTGTTCTTTGCTTTGGTTTCTAAACCCGTTGCCTCTTCTTCTTAGCCTTATACAGATACTTCAATTGTTTTTCAGATGCTGCGCAACTGCAAAGTTTCCCGTGTACTTCCTCGCATAGTTGATTCTGCTAAGAATGAGCGCAGTCCAGCACTCCGAGCAAGGTATGTTTGAGTGTTCTTGTTGACCGTAAGATTCTCTGATGTTTTTTTTTCTGAAGCTGATCAGTTCGTGCTACAGATGTTGTGAATATGCGCTGTTAATACTCGAGCATTGGCCTGATGCTCCAGAAATTCAGCGGTCAGCTGATTTATATGAAGATCTAATTCGATGCTGTGTTGCAGATGCTATGAGTGAGGTAATTATATCAAACAATTCCAATCTGGGTCACATGTAGTTTTTTTCATGAAATCATATTTCATCTAAATAGGAAGTCAATGATCAGTTTTTGAATGTAAAACTTTTGGGCTTTTTCCCTATTGGATGCATGTTTGCAACAATAGTACAACGTGATCTATCTCTTCTTTCTAATCATATAAAGTTAATTTTATGGTCGCCTATTTCGTTTCTCCCGTGTACTGATGATTTTAACATTTTCAAATAACAGGTACGAGCAATTGCCAGAATGTGCTACAGAATGTTTGCGAAAACTTGGCCTGAGCGTTCTCGTCGATTATTTTCCTCATTTGATCCTGTCATCCAAAGGGTACGTGTTATCGGTATTCTTGAATTCTACTTATAGGCATTGATAAAAGTTGATAGACCAAGCCGTTCTCATGTTTTCTCAGTTGATTAATGAAGAAGAAGGTGGGATTCATAGGAGACATGCCTCGCCATCTGTCCGTGAAAGAAGCTCTCAGCCTTCATTTACTCAGACATCCGTTTCATCTGTTTCATCTAACCTACCTGGTTATGGAACATCAGCCATAGTTGCTATGGATAGAAGTTCAAGTTTATCCACTGGAGGATCTCTTTCTTCAGGTCTGCTCTTGTCTCAGTCGAAAGGTCTCAGTAAAGGTTCTGAACGTAGCTTGGAAAGTGTATTACAATCAAGCAAGCAGAAGGTCAGCGCTATTGAAAGTCTGCTACGAGGTTTGGATATATCTGATAGACAAAATCCTGCCGCTCTTCGTTCGAGTAGTTTGGATCTAGGTACTGTTCTTCTTTCCTTCTGAAACTATGTTTCGGTTCTTTGAAAAAGGACTATCCATGAACAGCTAAATTGTGTTTTAATCTCCCCTAGTGCAGGAGTTGACCCTCCATCATCTCGTGATCCTCCATTTCCCGCTGCTGTTCCGGCTTCAAATAGTCAAACAACTGGTGAATCAACTTCTTCTAGTACCAACAAAGGCAACAGTCGCAGTGGTGGTCTGGTTTTGTCAGATATCATTACACAAATTCAAGCTTCAAAGGATTCAGGAAGACTATCGTACCGTAATAATCCTTTGTCTGAATCTCACCCTAATTTTTCATCCTTGACAATGACAGCTAAAAGGATTTCAGAGAGACAAGAGAAGGGTTCTTTTGATGATAATCATGAAAGAGAGGCGGTTAGACGGTTTATGGGTAGTCGTTTTGATAGACAACACATGGATACCCCTTACAAAGATTTGAACTTGAGGGATTCAAATGCTAGTCATGTTCCCAATTTCCAAAGGCCACTTTTGAGGAAAAATGTAGGAGGAAGAATGTCAGCGGGCAGGAGGAGAAGTTTTGATGACAGTCAACTTCAACTCGGGGACATGTCTAATTACGTTGATGGTCCCGTATCTCTGAATGAAGCCCTCAATGAAGGACTTAGTCCAAATTCTGATTGGTCTGCTAGAGTTGCAGCTTTTAATTTCCTTCAATCTCTGATTGAACAAGGTCCAAAAGGTGTTCAAGAAGTGATTCAGAGTTTCGAAAAGGTAATGAAACTTTTCCTACGTCATTTGGACGATCCGCACCACAAGGTCGCACAAGCAGCTCTATCAACACTTGCAGATCTTATACCTTCTTGTCGAAAACCGTTTGAAAGCTACATGGAAAGGATCCTACCCCATGTTTTTTCACGGTTAATCGATCCTAAAGAGTTAGTCAGACAACCGTGCTCTACAACACTGGATATCGTCAGCAAAACCTACAGTGTGGATTCTCTTTTACCTGCATTGCTCCGTTCACTTGATGAGCAGAGATCACCAAAGGCTAAATTAGCTGTCATTGAATTCGCAATCAACGCCTTTAACAGGTACGCTGGTAATCCGGAAGTTTCTGGCAATAGTGGAATCTTAAAGCTATGGCTGGCTAAACTTACACCATTGACTCGTGACAAAAATACTAAGTTAAAAGAAGCTTCGATTACCTGCATCATATCTGTCTACAATCATTATGATTCGTCGGGGTTGTTGAATTACATTCTTAGTCTATCGGTTGAGGAGCAGAGCTCTTTGAGAAGAGCCCTCAAACAATATACTCCTCGCATTGAGGTGGACCTAATAAACTATCTGCAGAACAAAAAGGAAAAACAGAGAATGAAGTCTTCGTACGACCAATCTGATGTTATAGGGACATCTTCTGAAGAAGGATATGTAGGTGCTTCTAAAAAGAGTATCTTCCATGGTCGATATTCTGGCGGTTCTATCGAAGGTGATAGTGGCAAAAAATGGAGCCCTTCTCGGGAGCCAACAATGAACACCAGTGGAACTCAGGAAAAGCTGTATCATAATCTTGGAATTGGGATAAGTTTCGGAAGTGATGTATCGAATCTCAAGGATATAAGTTACACAGCTATTTCAGCTGGTCAGAATATTTTGTCAAAAAATGTTCGTAACGGAAGTCCAGATGATGTTGGGAACTTAGATAACGGATCTCCGTCACATCTGGACAAAAATGGTCTGAATTTGACAATCAGTGATGAAAACGAGGTCTCTCACGAGCTAGACTTGAGTCACTACAAGCTTGCAACTATTAAGGTTAACCCGACACCAGAATCTGGTCCTAGCATTCCTCAGATTCTTCATATGGTAATTCATTTATTGTCTTTGCTTATTCTACATACAACGAGCCTTAATCTCCTATCAGACAAAACGATTCTGATAGTTATGATATTCTACAGATCAATGGGAGCGATGAAAGCCCTTCTGCAAGTAAGAAAACTGGACTCCAGCAATTGATTGAAGCCTCTGTTGCTAATGAAGAATCCGTTTGGGCAAAGGTACGGAAAATGATCCCTTGATCAGCCACTTGGTAGCAACTGATCCTTACCTTTACTTGAATCGTTTAATCTGTTTCGTTAAAAGTACAAAGGCTGATTAAACAGTAATACAAATGCCAAAACTGTAAGTAGGTGAATCCATGAGTCTGAAAAAGGGGGAAGTTAAATCGAATTCGTCTGACTGATTTCATTGTTTTAATGGGTTTGTGTATTATGCTTTGAATATGTCAATCTCTCTCTCTCTCTCTCTCGTGTTCTCGCCATCTTTTGAATCACCGTGGTGGCGTTTATCGCATTCTTGTTAGTCAATTCTGATGTTTGGTTCCCATATTTTTACTTGGTCAGTACTTCAATCAAATTTTGACGGTTGTTCTTGAAGTGCTCGATGATGAAGATTCATCATTCGTGAACTTACTCTTTTGTTGATTGCCGAATTGCTTAAGAATCAGGTTTGTGATCACTCAATGATCTCTAACATGATTCTGGGATTGTATTTACTTGGATACCTTCTCTTAACTAATATTCTTCTTCTGATTTTAACAGAAAAACGCCATGGAAGATTCTGTCGAGATAGTAATGGAGAAATTGCTTCATGTCTCAAAGGATATCGTTCCAAAAGTAATAATAAACGTTACCCACGTCGGTCGAACGTTATGTTTGTATATAATATATAATCTTCCCATATCTAACGGAGTCACAATGAAAACCTGTTTCAGGTGTCAAATGAATCTGAACAATGCTTGACGACAGTGTTGTCACAGTATGACCCTTTCAGATGCTTAAGTGTATGCATCTAAATTCCTTTCTTTTTCCTACTTACCATTTCAATTTTTTTTTTTTTTTTTGGATCTTGATGTCTTAAACAACTTTGCCTCAGGTAATTGTTCCATTATTGGTAACTGAAACTGAAGATGCTCTAGTCTCTTGCATCAACTGTTTGACCAAGGTACTTATATCTTTCATTCGATGCCGTTAATCGTTGGTATATATATATATATCTTTCATTAGATTCCGCTAATCGTTGGTGTATGTATATATCTCTCATTCGATTCCGTTAATCGTTTGTATTAGGGGTGGGCAATCCGGGTTTCGGAACGGGTTCCTCGGGTTTTAAAAAATTGAACCCAAAAAAACCCATTTGGTTTTCGGGACATGTTCCTCGGGTTTTGGGTTGGGTTTGGGTGTTGAAACATTGAACCCAAAAAACTCGAATTGTATTTGGGTTATTTCGGGTTCTCGGGTTTTTTTGGGTTATTTAAGTACGGGTAATTCGGATTCCAAATTTAACAACAAAAAGTTAAGTTTAAAAGGGTTAGGGTTTTTTTTTTCGGGTTCCACGGGTTCTCCCGAACCCATTTGGGTTTTAGATTTTGAATCCATATGGGTTTTCTACAAAACTCGTTTATCTCACGGTTGGATTTTTCAGGTTTCCGGGTAACTCGAAACGCCCACCCCTAGTTGGTATATATATATATATATATATTTCATTGGATTCCATTAATCGTTGGTATAAATAGCTAAGTGGTGTGTAAATTTGGTGTGAACGAACAGGTTGTGGGTAGAGTGTCGCAAGAGGAATTAATGAATGAATTGCCATCGTTTTTGCCTTATCTTTTCGAAGCATTTGGGAACCAAAGTGCAGACGTCCGCAAGGTAACACAATCAAATCTCAAATGACAAACATATTAAAACATATTCTCTAATGGGTTTAGGTTTAATTCAAATAAAATTATAGACATAAAAAGAAAAGAATCTGTAATTCATTCATGTTAAATGGATTGGGCCTAACTCAATAAAAAAAGGTTGAAAAAGTTGTCCAATAATTCATGTTGTAGTCGACGTTAAATAAATTTGGACCTAAAGAATCCGTACACTTGAAAAAGTATGTCTAAACCCATACATATATTAGCAATCTATAGATTATATTTTAGTCGATGTTAAATGGGTTCAAGCCCATATATATATATATATATTAATGGTCTAACTGTATATATATATATATGGATATGGATGCAGACAGTGGTATTCTGTTTAGTAGACATATACATAATGGTGGGAAAAGCGTTCTTACCATATTTGGAAGGTCTAAACAGTACGCAGCTTCGACTGGTTACCATTTATGCCCATCGTATCTCTCAGGCCCGAACTTCTTCTCCTCTTCCCCCTTCCAACCCCTAAATCTCTATATTTATTCATTTTGTATATCTCATTTTTGTTTTTTTTTAAATTTGTATTTTTCTCTGTTGGGTTTGTGTTTTTCATTCTTAATATGTGCTTGGTTTTGAAACTTTCTCATGTTTTCCTTTTTTTTTTGGGTGGAAATGTTTGTTTCTTTATTGTTTAAGCTTAATGAACGTATAGTTTTTTTTAAATATAATTTCAACCCTTCATTAAATCATTTAATAAGAATTGAGTTTGCTACATAAATGTTCAAGAATTGGAGTTTATCAACTAAAATAAACAAACATAATCAAATATAAATATTAATAAAGATTATTGTTTTAACCAAATATATATTTCTATATACATTTTCTAAAATGATTAAAAAATAGTATATTATGATATAATAAATTAATATTAAATAAGCTAATAATAAAAAAATAATATACCTTTAAATAACTTTGTATTTTTATGGAATTAGTAATTATTAATCAGAAAAAAAGATATTACTAAAATGTTAAAATTATCAATAGTTTGAAACAAAAATTTAAAACATTATTCTCACTAGAACCATCTAAAGGGTCCGAAAATAAACATTTAAAAACTTGTATCTAGAATTATGAAATAAATGGTTTATTTTCGTGATATTTGTTACAATATTAATCCCAATATTCTAGAATTTTAGAGTTTTATTTTTGGAATTATGGACAAAACAAAGGGAAATGATGATGGTTCACCAATAATTGGTAGAATCTATCAAATCGTTTATTTTTTAGAGGAAATTAAAAACTAAAATTAAAGAGAGAGTGATATGGAGAAAATATAAAATAATAAGAAATAACAAATGTTTTTTAGACGACATAACACGATGCGACTGGACACTTTGTCTTTTCATTGGATAATATTTTTAATCATCCATCCTAAATTATTTGTTCTCCAACATTATTCACTCAACTTTATCATAATTTATTTTGTTCCTTATAACCCATCAACCCAATTCTCACTTTCTTCTTGAATGACTGTCTTTTTTTAAATAATACTTAATAAAACAGTGAGAAAATAATTTAAAAAAATCTAGTTCTTGTATATATTATTAGTATGCAAAATAAACAGTATATAAAATAACATAAAAAGCTTTTGAACGTTGAAGTTGTCGTTATTCATAGACTTGTTCGCAAGTTGTGAAATTATATATTTGGACTATCCATTTATTGTTACAATATCTAAAAATAAAAAAAAATATATAAGTTTTTTTTAAATGAGAATTAAAGTAACATGATGATAACGAAATTTCGATATAAAAGTTTTTGAATATGTTTGTTCGTATCGTCATTGAAAAATTTACAATTACTTCATAAGTGCATCAAGATATGTATATAATATAGATTATCAATTTATATTTTTTGTTATTCATATACGTTAAAAAATGTTATTTTTATTGGATATAATATAGATTTAAATAAAACATTATATATATACTCATTTATATATATATATATATATATTAAAAGATGATGAAGAAGAAAGCACATAAATTTTTTTTTATGAAGTTTAAATATTGCAAAAAGATTATTTACGTTCAGATTCTCCATCGTCTTCTTATTTATATCTCTTTTTTTTTCTTTTCTATTTTTGGCAGGTGTGTTCATGCACACTCATCTGCATTTCTATTTTCATTTTTGGGAGAACGTGAAATTATGACACTTATATTAAGATTCTAATATTTTTTGTTTTTTTATTTATTTTAATTCATAGATTCTACTATTCAATATTATATAACTAATTCGTGTCTATATTGCAGTCACGTTCTAATCAATCTAGACATTAACTACTATTCTAGATTTCAGACGTTGTCCCATTATTTAACTATTTTTTAATAATGTAAAAAAAACAAATAAAAATAATAAATGAATAAAACCAATGGACATGTTATCTTTTAAAACAAATATTAGTTTCATATTTTGACCATCCCTTTCACTATATTATTATCTTATTATTTCAAACCGTATTACAATATTTTTTATTAGACCCTTAATATGATATTTCTGAATTGATATATGATATATTTATACAATCAATTACTAAATAATGCGATTGATTTATTTTCTTCTTTTAAAATATAATTTATACAATAATTTAAAAAATCGATTATTTTTATTTTTACCGAGACGGCGTGGGCAATCGAATCCAACCACCGCCGAAGCTAACATGCAACATTCCCAAAATATAAAATTATCTGTTACTGTTATAAATTACACTTTATAATATATATATATATATATATTATAGTTATTTTTTCTTGTATTTTATTATTATATCTTTTATTCACTATTATACTTAATTTATATATTTGGGTCCACCCTCATCTTATCTTATATATTTATCCTTTTTTCAGTACATCACCATCATAATTATCATTATCATTGTCATTTATTGTTGGCCTGTTTTCGTCAACCATTATTATTGTCATTTAATTCGTCGTTGCTATAGTATGATTTATATATATACCCAATAAAATAAATAAACTATGTCAAGTTAACTTTTTTTTGGGATTATTTAATTTTATCTTTAATAAAAGAATGGAATGGAATCAAACTTCTATGTGTATTATTCGACTTAATTAAAAAATGAAAAAGAAAGTACCTTTTTCCGACATAATTGTATTATTTTAACATATTAACATAAATAATGATTATAATTGGATTCGGCGACAAAATGCTTAACGTATTTGGAGACGGTTTACCGTTAAATATAATTATGATATGCATAAAGTAGTATTAGATTACGTTCAATCCATTAAAGTATTATTACGTATTTAATCCCAAAAACATTATTTTAAACCAACCATTTAAATATTTAAACAAACCATCGTTTCCTTAAACCCGGCATAATAATTTAAGGAGATAGATTATTAATTAAATCTGACTATAATTAGATATGGAAAGGTATACTAATAATATATAGTATAATATATACAAATATTTAAATCATAAACTATATCTTTACAAATGAATGATTCACACACATATATATATATTATTTTATAGCTAACCATTTTTTATCAATAAACCGTATTGCCCATCCTTGATGGCTGACACTAAATCTCTGTTAGAAAGAAAAAAAACATATATTAAAAACATAATAGTTTAAAAGCTTAAGTAATCAAATATCATATATAATAAAACTTTATCATTCATATCATATGATATAATATTTTTTGTTTATATTTAACATAAAAATATTCAAATATCAAATGTAATTAATATAACAAAGAAAATACAAATAATATATATTATTTTCACAAAAAAAAATACAAATAATAAATATAAATGAGTTGGAAGAAAAAAAAAAGTGAAGAAGGTGTCCCATTGCCAACACAAAGGGAACAAGTTGGGAGAGAAGAAAGCATCATTGTGAAGTGAAAGCCTCAGATCTTAAAAGCTTATAAATATTCATGTCTATGTGTATATGTGTATATATCATCATAAACATCATTATCATCATCGTTATACATATACAAACACATATATATATAGAGAGAGAGAAAATAAATGAAGAGAGCCAAAAGATTTGATGATTCTATTGGAAAAACGTCAAAAGACATGACACTGACAATCACACTCTTTCTCTCTCTCTCCTAATGTCTTCTTCTTCTTCTTGTTTGGTTAGAGAGAGAGAGAGAGCTTATCCTCTCCAATATATTTCTTCGTTCATAGGAAAGGTAGCTTTTCTCTATTTGGGTGTTTTTCTTTGACCTTTTCGATCTATTTTTATGTAATATTAATCAATTTTCAGACATAAAAATTCACACTTTCCCAGAATTCGGCAGAGCATCTCTCTCTCTCTCTCTGACCCAAAAATATCTTTCCTTTTTTATAAAATTTCTCCACACAAAATATGAATCATTTCGTACCTGACTTCGACGCTGATCATGATTCTATCATCCCTTCTTCCTTCCTTCCTCCCTCTAAATCCTCCGCCATGTGGGTCATCATCATCATCATCTTTATCATCATCATCATGATCCCATCATCATCATCATCTTCTTCTTCATCTCACGTTTGCTTTTCCCTCTTTCAGGGCTGAAGAAGAAGACCTCATGGAGCTCTTATGGCACAACGGCCAAGTAGTTTTCCACAATCAGACTCAACTCAGACCACCCGATGTTAAGAAGTCTTCTCCTCCTCCCGACCTTACTCCGGTGGGACCTCCGCCGCCGCCTCCTCCGCCCGATCATCATTCCAATCTCTTCATCCATGAAGGCGAGCTCGCGTCTTGGCTTCACTATCCTCTCCACCATGACGATTTCTCCTCTGACCTCCTCTACTCCGCCTCCCCGTCTCAACCTCAGAGGATTTCCCCTACTTCCACTCCGGAGAGACCCAAGATTCCTGTTTCTGCTCCGAGGCCTCCGGAGAGATCCAAGATTCCTGTTTCTGCTCCGAGGCCACCGGTTCCCCCTACGAGCAGGACGGTTAATGAGACCAAGACAGTACGAAATTTTGCTAATTTCTCCAGATTCAGAGGAAAGAGTACAACGGGAGGCGGGGTTGAATCAGGACAACCGTCGTCTTCTTCGGCGGTGGAGAGAGAATCTGATGTGACGCGGCGGCAGGGTGGCGGCGTTGAATATGGACAACCTTCGTCTGCGTCGGCGGTAAAAGCAGTAGAGAGAGAATCACTAACGCCTACCGGATCAGATATGACGCGGCGACAGGGCGGCGCTGATACTCGATGGACGATCAACGGCGGAGTCAGTTCCGCCGCATCAGGAGGCTGTGCCGTGGCAACGTATGATATCTCCGGTACGTCGTCTTGGAAGGGAAAGGCAGAGCAGAGTTATTCACAGCCAGCGACGGAGACGACGGAGATCGATGGAGACCGAAAAAGGAAAGGGAAAGAAGCCATTGTCGAAACCGAGAGCCGTAGCGAGGTGAGTCGTCGAGGACCGAGTCGCTATTCTTCAGTTTCCATCGTGATCAGCTTGGGCTATCGTGCACCGACATGGTTGCACATGTTAACGTGAGCACCCCTTGGCGCACACACCATAGGTTTCGGCGTATTTTAGTACATAGCCCCACCTGAGTATCAGTAAACATGCCACGTGTAAATTTAGTGTCAAACCCTGAAAAAAAAAATAAAAAATAAACAGTAAAAACAAAAAAGTCACTCCCTTTTTGCTCTTTTAACCAAAAAAAATACAAAATGACGAACGTCTATTTGGTCGTGTACAGGAAACAAAACAAGGTCGTGGATCGACGTCCACGAAAAGATCTCGAGCTGCAGAAGTTCATAATCTCTCCGAAAGGGTTTGTAATTTCCTCTAATTTCTACCTTTTGATTATCTTCGGCGAAAGGAGAAAGATTGAATCTTTCTATATTGGGTATCTTTCTGTATTGGGTGTTGTTACAGAGACGAAGGGATCGGATCAACGAGAAGATGAGGACACTTCAAGAACTTATCCCACGCTGCAACAAGGTCTTTTCATAGATCTTGTAACTTGTCCTTCAAGCAAACTTTAGTCTTCAAATCCACTGATTCTTATTTGCATTTGCTGGGTGATGATATTTTCAGTCGGATAAAGCTTCAATGCTGGACGAAGCTATCGAATACATCAAATCTCTTCAGCTGCAAGTACAGGTCTGTCTTTGAAACCTAAAAAGATTCCATTTTTTGCATTTTACTCATCTATCTTTCAAAACCCTAATTTTGTGGTCATAGAGGAATGAATTCATAGATCAAAGTATTTCATGAGGGGTATGTTAAATCGAGATGAACAACACATTTTAGGTGTGGGTTCTGCATAGGAGTGTAAAATGAGCTATTGGTTCGCGAACAACCTCTAGTTCGGATTATATTTAAACGAGTCGAATTAGTTATTTTCTAGCTCATTTAAAAAGCGAGCTAACGAAACTGAGTTCAAAACTATTCAGAGTTTAGGCGAACTGACTCGCGAGCTCACAAACTGAATAACAAAACACATATTTTAATATTTTTACATATTACACATTCTTTACATTTATTAAATATTATTTACAGACAAAATAATATATTATTTATATATAATAATAATAATATTATTATTTTTCTATTTATACCAACTTAATATAATTTTATTAACAAATAAGAAATAAAATATTTTAATAATTATTATAAATATATTTATATATTCGATAGTTTATTTACTTTTTTATATATTTATCGTCTAATTAATATTTTTATATTTAATGATTGTGTATTCAAATTACTATATTTATATTTTATATATTTTATATGATTTCTCGAAAATATATATATATAATATTAATATATTATAATTTTTTTAATTTAAATAGTCTAGCTCACGAGCCAACTCGTTTTTAGACGAGTTAAAGGCGAGTTGAGTTGAGTTGGAATTTTCTAGTTCGTTTGAAAACGAACCGAGCTGAACCAACTCATTTTTTTAGCGAACTCATGACGAATTGAACCGAAGAAATATATTTCTAAATAGGTCTACCAGTGTAGATTGTTGATGTAGAGAGTCTTATGACAGATGATGTCAATGGGATACAGCATGACGCCAATGATGTATCCGGGAATGCAACAGTACATGGCCATGGGGATGGGACTGGGCATAGGCATGAACCCACCACCGTTCATGCCATTTCCAACCATGGCGGCTCATATGGGTGGCCCACCCTTACCAACCATGGCGGCTCATATGGGTGGCCCACCCTTTCCATCCTCTCCTTTCCCTCTTCCCAACTTTCAACTCTCTGACCCATCAAGACTCCCTGTCCATAGCCAACAGCCAGACCCAGCGTCACAGCCACTACAGCCAGACCCAGTCTCACAGCCACTACAGCCACTACAGCCGCAGATGCAACAGCCAGACCCAGCGTCACAGCCAGTACAGCCGCAGATACAACAGCCTCACCCATGTTTCATGGATCCATATCAACAGTTTCTTGGTCTCCATCCTTTGCAAGCATCCATGTTACAGGTACTTTGCCATGACTTCTATTATATTCTCTTATCCATCATCATCATCATCATCATCATCATCATCATTAGTATAGTTAGGCTGTCGTTTATGGTTTCCATTGCGGTCTGTAGACTTAAGAATCGATCAAATGAGTTAAGATATTGAGAAAAAGAAGATTTAAACCTTTACAGAATCAAGCAACAGCACAACCGAGTAGTAGCAAGGAACCTGAAGATGAACAAAACCTTCCAGAAGGTTAAAAATGGTTAATAAAGGGTTTAAAGATGAAGAGAGCTTACAGATGGGAGTAAAAGTAAAAGCAGTTTTGAGCTAACATGTAATGTAAGTACATTTTCCTTTTCTTTTTCATCTTCGTCCCTCTCTCTCTCTCTCTCTCTCTCTCTCTCGCCTTGTACAATTTAGAGCTTGTATTGTAGATTTTAGGAGTCGGATTCATAGGCAGAGAGAGAGAGAGAGAGAGAGATAGAGAGAGAGAGCTTGGTGTACCAAAACAGCAAAGAATAGTTACTGTCTTTGGAGCAAACGTATGATTGTGTTTTAGGGTTCATCCAACACTTGAACTGTCCACTAATAACAGATGAACTCAAGATCATAGACATGCTCAATTCTTGCTGTTTACTTAGTCTTGATTACGAGAGATTTGTGCTAGAACCTGGAATGTCAGAGACTTGAACGTGATCACTTATTCGTTGTAAAAACTTATTCAAATTGAATTACTGTTTGTTCGTACGTACCTTATCAGTGAATTTACGAAAAGTCTCTACTCCCATGGCTTTGTCGAGTTCCTGAAACACGAAAAGCTTTCATCTTTTTTTTTTTCCCTTTTTCAGTAAAAAGAATTATCACAGTGATGAAAGGGAACATAATTAGCTCACAAGTAAAGGGTCGGATGAACTATCAATATCTTTAATGAGCTTTTGCAGGACTTCGTCCTTCACAGCTTCACGTAATTCACTTGACGAAGCTGTACCAAAGAAGAAACCGTATAATTGAGAATCAATATGAAAAGTTTCCAGCTTTAGGAATGACTATACACCTCTGAACTATATATACTATATTCATTCTACAGGGAAGTAGAAGTAGAAACATTCAATCTTTCTTATACACAAAAGAATTATCTTTCAAAATTATTGATTCGTATAATTTATACCTATAGCTTCTAGCTGTGTTTTTGGTACAACTTCAATGGCTTCTTCGACGTGTATTGGCTTTACAACTGCAACATCCTTTGGCAAAGATGATGCCACTATAAAAGCATAAACACGATTTGAACCAGAATTAGTAAATGTTCAAATTCCAAATTCTATGAAGTGGGATTATAATAAAACCTGGTTTCTCCTCAGTTGAAGAAGGTTTAGCACATGGAGTCTCTGCATTATTGTTTAGATTAAGTTATTACTTTTGAGTACCCATTAAGAAACCCTAAAATCTTAAACTATAACTCCTCTAATGAGACAAACTTCTCTTAGGGCACGTTCAATCATCGATTCACAAAACAAATGAATGGAAATTTGCAAACTCATTATGAAAAATGGATCCAAGAAAAAGGAAACAGTTACCTTTGTGCTTCTTGAAACACAAGAGAGAGCAGCTGCAGACACAGAAGGAAGAAGAATCGTTAAAAAAAGAGCCCAAAAGCCAAAAAAATAAGAAAAAAAAAAGATGGAAATGAAGAGGAAAACATACTAAGGAGCGAGACAAGAAGGGCACTTGTATCTGGACTGCGTTTTCTCGCAGATTTCGCATGTTCGTGCAGCTTGGGGACACATCTCTCTCTCTCAGTCGGAACCTCGCCGGAGAAACAGAGAGAGAGAGATGTTTTATGGAGAGGTGTAATGACGGTAATGCCCATGGAGAAGATACATTTGCTTCTTGGGCCCATTAGGCCTTTCATGTTGTTAAGGAGAGGTGTAATGACGGTAATGCCCTTTTTTGGGCCCATTAGGCCTTTCATGTTGTTAAGGAGAGGTGTAATGACGGTAATGCCCTTTTTTGGGCCCATTAGGCCTTTCATGTTGTTAAGGAGAGGTGTAATGACGGTAATGCCCTTTTTTGGGCCCATTAAGCCTTTGTGATGGGCCCATTAAGAAGGTCCATGGTCAGTATATGGTAAACTGTGATAAACGTCTCCATCCTATCATATATATATATCTTATGAAAAATTTCAACATTTTAAACCAATTTTCATCGTAATTCTATCACAAACATTACCAAAATTTATTTTGATATATTTAAATTTCAAAATTTACAACATATCCATATTAAAACCCATTATGAGTATATATAAAAATTTGGAAATAGCATTATTTTGGGATAAATTGTGGGGAGAAAGTAGGAAAGAAAGAGATTCGTGGGAAAATAATGAAAAGTGTAATTAAATGGAATAATAACCAAACCAACAATATAAGAGGAATCGAAGAGAGAGAGAGAGAGAGACTGACAGTGATGAAGGGTTTTTGGTGTATTACGAGTATTATTATTACATGTAAAGGCCTTCAGGGACTCCTTCCTTCTTCTTGAACATCACTTTCTCCTTTGCCTTCTTAAAGTCTGCATGAGTCACCTGTTTCATCCATCATCATCATGAATCATCATTCATCATGATCATTCCTCAATCATCAATCCAAATCTAATATATCTAACTATAATTTTTTAAAATCTAATATATTTAACTATAATCACTCCTCATCATCAATCCTCTATCACCAATCCAAATCTAATATATCGAACTATAATTTTTTAAAATCTAATATATCTAACTATAATCACTCATCATCATCAAACCTCTATCATCATCATATTCATCATGAATCATGATCAATCATCTATCACTCATCATCATCAATCCTCTATCATCAATCCAAATCTAAGATATCTAACTATAATCAATCATCATCATCATCATGAATCATCATCATCATCATCAATCATAGTTCCATTCATTCAATTTTACCTTCATCCGACGCTCTCTCAAAGCAAGCAGACCTGCCTCAGTGCAAATGGCCTTTATGTCAGCTCCTGAAAACTCATCTTTAGTCATCACAAACTCTTCCAAATTCACATCCTCTGCCAATGTCATCTTCCCTGTATGTATCTACACACATCCGTCGCTATATCAGCCGACTATGAACTTCTCATTTGCTCGGAAACGATTCTCCAGATAGTGTATGTATGTACCTGGAATATACGTCTTCTTGTTTTGATATCCGGCAGAGGAAACTCGATTTTCCTATCAATACGACCAGGTCGTAGCAATGCTGGGTCAAGACTTTCGATTCTGTTCGTCGCCAGTATCACCTTAACGTCCCCTCTCGAATCAAACCCATCAAGTTGGTTCAACAATTCCAACATCGTTCTTTGGATTTCACGTTCACCGCCTGAGTGAGCATCATACCTGTTTTAATCATGCTTTTAAATCATATAACGTATCATCGTACCTGTTTTAATCATGCTTTTAAATCATATAACGTATCGGTTTAAGTCCAACTTAACCTCGTTTGGGTATTATTACACATACCGCTTGGTACCAACAGCGTCAATCTCGTCTATGAAAACAATCGAAGGTGAAAGATCATCAGCAACCCTAAAAAGCTCCCTCACAAGCTTCGGTCCATCTCCCAAGTATTTCTGAATCAACTCACTGCCCACCACACGTAAGAAAGTAGCTGATGTTGAATTCGCTACCGCCTGAAAGTATGAAATTCAAAAGCTCAGGCTTGTTTTCCCGTGATTTAGGAAAAAAAAAACTCAAAATGATTCCAAAATTCTCCTCATCCAAACAAGAACTCGATTGACTGTTTATGATCAGCAAAAGTAGAGGAATCATACTGTGATACGAAGATCCTATCGATCAACTTCTGCTAATCATAAACCCTAATTGGATAAGAATATAAAGACCAAACCTTGGCAAGTAATGTCTTTCCAGTGCCAGGTTCACCATACAAGATCACACCCTTGGGAGGCTTAATACCAATATCTTCATATAGCTCAGGGTGAGTCAGAGGGAGTTCAACAGCTTCTTTGATCTCCTGAATCTGAGCTTCTAAACCTCCAATGTCTGCATATGACTCTAAGGGAGCCTTCTCTACCTTCATCACAGATACCATCGGATCGACTTCATCTTGAAGAATTCCAACAACAGAGAGTACCTAACAAGAAGCACAACAACAACAACAACAACAACCTCTCAGTACAAAAATCTACTGTCTCGTTAGCATAACCAAGGCAAAAGGAACCACAGAACAGGAAGCTAATCAATGGCCCGTTCGTCTTAATCCAGATGCAAAAACTAGAGAAATTTGAATCCTAGATGAAATTCTGGAGCACTCTGGACCAAACATTTCCACATTTGCTTCATCCGAAATCACTAGCAGACAAAACGTAAAGATAAACCCTAACCCCGATGGCATGACAATAGTCCAGCTACCACTCAATCGGAAACAGGTTTAGTTTAACATTTCTGTAATTCGCATACCTTATTGTGCATCAGAATCGCGCAACCAGGCTCGAGTTGATCCTTATCAACAAACGATAAAATCCCGACGTAGTACTCCGGACCAACCGATGAAGAAACGATCGCGTGGTTCTCATCGATCAGCTCTTCCAGATTCCCAACACTCATTGGCGTGCCACGGAGATCGTCTACCTTAGATCTATCTTCCTCAGCCTTCTCCTCCTGAGGCTTCAACCTCTCCTGGTTCGCGACGAACTCCTCCTCCATCAACAGGTAGTCCTTGATCCGCTCAAGCTTCAGCAACCGGAGCTTGCACTTCGCAGACGGAGTGACTGTCGGCAACCGCGCCGCCGCCTCCGGTCCCTTCTGCTTTCGCTGCTTCCTCCCAACGCGCGTAGGTGGAGCCGCCGGTTCAAACTTCTTCTCCTTCTTGTCTCCACCATCAGGCTTCCGATCTCCTTTCCGATTCAAACCGCTCGACGGTCCCTGACCCATGGCTCCCTCCCTCTCTCAGTTATGGTTCTTCGTTTTTCTTTTGAGTGTGACTTTTTTTTTTCTCTTGTAAGATTTTTTGGCTTTGAGAACAAGAAAAATAAAATTTTGGTTTATTATTCGTTCATATGTACGGATTAATCTGATATCGTATATAATCAATATGGGCCTTACGGCCCAAAGTCCTATTTACAATTACATTATTGGCCCTCAAACTGAGTAATTACATCTTTCATTAATATTTTTTAAAAATAAAATATCATGTTTTCAAAATAATATAATGTTTTATTTAAAAATATTTGTGAATTTGTATTTAATATAAAAATATAATAATTCACATATTACAAATATTACAAGTACAAATAATATATATTAATAATAATAGAAGTATATAAATATAGTTCATGATTTGAAAAAAAAATTGTGCACCTCTCTTTTACCAATTAAACTATCAAAATGAATTAAAACATATAATTTTATGTTATGTTTCTGATCAAACTATAAAGATGAACACTATAGCAATAATTCATTATAAATCTTACCATTTATGTATATATATATATAACAAAGTAAAATAGCAAATTATTTAAAAAGACTGAAAAATAAAACATCAAACTACAATTACGATGCAAAAATTATAAGACAAGACATGTATATAATTAATTCAACGTTCACTATTCCCATTTATACAACAACAAATCATTTCCAGAAGCAAAATCTCTAAGATAAACGCCATTATCTTTAGCGATCCAAACGCAATTATTCCAACCGCACCTATGAAAAAGAATAACATCATCCCAAAAGACATTAAGATTGACGTGAACATCATCTTTACTCATATAACACCAAAACAAAGTAGTGTGGATCACGTTTTCCTTGAAACGCCAACTGAAACTCTCTTCGAATACCAAATCGCGTTCACCCAAATCGTCATCTTTGGATTTACAGTGAATAAATAATGATTTTTTATCATCGGTAAAACCATTAATTACCGTGACTTGCCATTCCGACATCTTTGGAACTATGATGTCTCTAGTGGCTTCTGTCAAGATATTGTCTTGATATGTTAGGGTTAGACATATGGATATGATCATCATCACCATGATTTCTCTGTTTAACTTCATTTTTTTTTCTAATTTGGGCAAAATTTGTGGATGTTTTCTTCTTTTTTTTATGTGTTTTTATAATGAAATTGTGATTAGGAATAATTAATTATTGATTAATTGTATTTGCATGAATAGTCACCCACTACGTTAACGGTTAATGAAGTTTAAGGGTCTCTTATTGGTATAATTTATTACAACATATCTTCCCTAATTAATGAAATATTATCCCCTTGGATTTTAACTTAGACGTGGATATGGTGCATTCACAAAGTTTTTGTTTTTTACAATTGAAAACAAAATTTATTGAATTTATAACAATTTATGTATTTTTCTTTAATTCGAATTTTGAATATTTTAATGGATATTGTATAATTATAATGGTCGGTGGAGTCGCAATTTGCCCATAAACGCGACGATTGCATTTTTCAACAACTGTAGGCGAGAAAATTGACCGATAAAAATGTAGTCATTCACAATTACTACGAATTGAAAATTTTAAAAGTAAAATAGTTTCGATACGATTGCGATTTGATGTGTTTCGATTAAAAAGACATAATACCGTTGGAATATGATAACTTAAAGAATATTATGCATATATATAGATGTATATGAATTCGTATATGTAAATATTTTAATAATTTTTTAATTGATTTAAAATATATAAAAAATTATAATTAAAAGTATACACTAAATAAAAAATTGTAAATAATTTTTTTTTTTAACAAGTGATGATTATTTTGATAATTGTGTTCAAAATACAATCGCAACAGTTCTTTACTATTCGTTTCAAATCACAATCGTTATCAAATACAACAATTCTACAACTCAGATAAAACGAAATAAAACGTCAATAGAAACGTCGTGAATCGCTAATGCAAAAACAACCCTTTCAACGTTAAACTATTTTCATAAATTGTTTCAGTTGCAATGAATATAATTCTTTCATTCCCAACTTGATTTTCCATCATAACATATATATGTTTTATAGCGAAATCAACATTTTGATGATGAAATAAAAAGACGATATATATATATATATAAATTATCGGATCCATTTATATACTAGTTTGTAAGAGTTAGAAGAAGGGAAAAAGAAGTACAAGCCAGACTGTTGAAAGGACCATAAGCAATGAAAATTATTACATAAGTGAATGAATCTGTTGTTGTTCCAAAATACAGAACCAAAGGCATTGTGTTGTGCATATTTGCCCCACGTGAAATGACATTTTAGCCCTTTCTTCGTCCCTCTTGTTGTCCATAATACGTATTCTTCTCCCCTTCCTATCAATCTCGTTTTATTCTTTTTCTTCGGCGATTCGCATTGCACCTATATTTATTATTTTACCAAATTATATTATTTTATGGCATATTTTCTTTGTTATTTTCTCCTTGTATAGTCTATATGTTTATTATATATATATATATAGACACACATATATATTCTATTGATTTAGTTTTTAGTCTGTGTTTTTTATATATACATATATGATATTGATTTATTTTTTAGTTTACATGTTTATATATATATACACACGTATATACATAATATTACGTTATATCGAACTAAAAGTTTTCACTTTGAATACATGTTAAATGAAATATAAATTATGTGAATTATGATTTAATTACAAGAAATTTAACAATTCCAGACTGATGAATTCGTCTCTAATCCGTCCCTAAACAGATTTATATTGATTTTTTTGTATAAGCAATTTATATATTTTTGGTTAAAATTGACTTATTTATATGGTTTCCGTTATATCGAACCAAAAATATCACAAATATAAGAATATATGTAGAACCATGTTAAATGTAAGTATAATTAAATTGAATTGCAATTTTTAGGGTTTTAATTTGAAGAGTACTTTAAATATAAAAAAACTCGTGTTGGATTTTTTAGTATTTTTCTTTTGGCTTTTAATGTGTGTATAATTATGATCTTGGTTGATATATACCGAATTATAAGTTAAATTCCATGATCAATTGAAATTAGCCGTTAAGAATATATATAAAATTATGTTAAATATTTAGATTGAAGAGATGTATTACGGAGAGAAAGAATTCAATTTAGCGAGAAAAACAAACACTAAAGTATCAAATAATTTGAAGTATTTCTCATGTTAATTGGAATTATGTTTGAATTGTAGAATCGAAAAATAATATTTTTGTTAAAAAATAAAAAAAAAATACCTGAAGAACGTCGCCGTCATCGATTGGTAAGTTGTTAGTGATATGAATCCAATACTTTGTAATTGGTTCTTCATTGGCATATGAAAATTGTTTTTTATTGATCCATATGAATAAACCTATAATTATTGATAATATTGAATGCTTCGGGGACATTCTTTTAAAGCTTTATGTTTTTTTTTTAATTTATAGAATCCTTTTTTATTGTTTTTTTAGTCGATTTCTTCCATTCACCTTATATAGAAGAAGTCAATCAAAGGAATTTAATATAAAATAGATTAAATTCAATTCGAAATTTTAAAAAATTATATTAATCTATCTTTTTCCGTTAGCGGAAGATAGTATGAAATCCAGCATTCATGAAGATATATAGCTTTTTTTTATATATATCAAGACATTCATGCATTTTACATGATCATGTGGCTTTCTGGTTAAAATAAAATGAATAATAAAATATAGATATATATAAAGAATGTGAATAAATATATTAATTATATCCAAACTTTTATAGAACTATATTGATGTAAGAAGAAATGATGTTTGTGTTTTTTAGACATTTTTAACAAAGCACAATGAAACTCTTAAATATAATAAATTATGCAAAATAATTATGATTTGGCAGGCATTATGATAAGAAAGTACAATTAAATTTGAAAAAAAATGCCAATTATTTTCTAACTACCTAAATTCAAATGGAAATTTGGTTGCAGATTGTCGCAAAATTTGTACAACATTTTACATTGTCGTAAATTGTCATCATATATAATGAAGGTAATATTGGGGTACATAATGTCTTATTATTTATGTAATTCATCGTAAATAATCGTAATTTATTGTTGTGACAGATTTTAAATTATATATGTAACTCTTTTGTAAAGTACGATTTAACATAAGAAATAAAGAGAAATTATTGGATTTATGATTAGTCTTATCACAATATTACCTAAAAATAATAATAGGAGTTGTAAATGTAGGGTTGATTTGATTATGCGGAAACGTGTTTTAAACAACCCGAATAACGATCTAGTCATGTTTACGATTAATTGTTCGGTTCAACGATAAAATACTCAAGAACAGTTTCTGAGATACCTGTAGCGTTGAATTGAGGATCGGATGTGAGACTTGATGATGCAAGTCCTCTACGATTATCCACGCCGAGATCGGGATCGCTTTGATGTGGAAATCAGAAGAACGAAAAACTATTTTTCGTTCTTCGTTCTATTTCTTTTCTGACGGCTAGGTTTTAGGTTTTAGAATAGTGTGTTTACGAAACCTCGTAAAGCGCTTATTTATAATTATTAACTCTTTAATAATTACAAATTAAACCCAAAACTATTCAAATATTACATAATTGGCATAGGGCTTTCAGTAAATATATATGCATATTTGCATGGGATGGATTATAGGAGTTTTAAATTGAATTAATTCTAGAATAATTTGAAATGTTGATTTCTATTTGTGATATATAGATTCGAAATCGATTATGAATTAGATGATTTGTTGTATTTGTTATTTTATTTATTTCGATTGTCATATATTATAAATGAAAATTCATTTATAATAAATTCTTAGATATTTATTTTATACAATTCGAACTTAAATATGCATTTCATAATAAATTTCACCTGAGCTCGAATTTATGAATTCCAACTAGAGCATTTAATTATAGAACCTAAAATAAATATACAAACCTAACTCCTTACAAAGAAAATGTTCAAATAAAAGATCGTTTGACTATTTCTTTGTTAGATCCCTTGTAACTTGGAGCACATTTGTTCCCGTTTCTTCACATATGCCCCACTTTCTTACAATATTTATTCTTATGTAAAATAATAAAATAAAATAATTGGAAGTTAAATTATGAGAGAAATTTTTTAAAAAAGTATAAGATAACAAATAAATAATGTATTGGAATATTATATGTTAATATTTGTGTTTGTTCTAAACTTTCGGATATATATAATTTTAAAAGTAGATATGTCCGATATTTGATTCTGTTATCATTATTTTATTTTTTTATTTTTTTCGTTGTGAATATTATTAGATGTGTTCCACATAAATTGATTTCCAATTTTCTAAATATACGGTTTGTTCTGTAATTGAACGGATAATTGGTTTGGGGGATTTAGGAGCATAGCTTTTGGATCGTATTTGAGATATAAATATTTGTTTAAGTTATATTTTATAATATTAATCATATTAAATTTATAATTTTATATCAATAGTTAGGTGCATCGTGTCATTCCATCAAATGGAACGTATACAAGAATCTCTATTAATGGATCATTAGAATAACTTCGAAGTCAAATGAAATATTAAATGTTTTTTTTATAATCGAAACTTCCAATTGAAATAAAATATAAACAATATTTTCTGTAATGGTTTTCGATCCATAACATCTACATGTGTATATATATATATATATATGAAAAAAAATACTCTATTCCGTTTGAGACAATTCATATATTTTTTATAAACCCTTTTACTAGTTGAACTAATAGATGGTACATAGAAAATATTGAAATTTTTACTCAATTTTTTTTCTGTGTTATAAATAAATCTGGCCAAGAATTATCAACTCAATATATTAGTAAAATTTCATACATAAAGCATAATGTGTACGTACGAACAACAAACTCAAAACATTCAAAATACTCAACCACCAAAAACAAACATCTAAATAAAAACATCCGAATATTGACGTAAAAACTTAGATAATACTAATAATTATATAATATTATTAATAATAATGTAAGTACCCAACACTTCATAAACCCTAAAGCAAGATCACGTGTATTTTTGTAGAAACCCTAAAAACACTCATGGAAGAGGAAGTGTGCCACTCCCCCCACCAAGACCCGCTCCGGTTCCAGAACCAGCTCCGCCGCAACACCCACCGGACCCACCAAGTCCACCGAGCCCACCAGTGCCACCGAGCCCACCAAGTCCACCGAGTCCACCGAGACCACCACTGACATCGGGACCAGTGATTCCGCCGATACCTCCGACACCACCAAAGGGTAAACCGTTGGATCCAAGACCGGAAATGCCACCGATGCCACCGTAACTCACGAAATTCTTCTGGTCAGAGAGTCCACCGGGAACATTCCTTGCGCCACAAGTAATAACAAAAGCTAGGGCAAGAAGAGTCAAACAGATAGTGAGGATCAACTTCGCCATATCGATCTATTTGAAAGTGTAATGATAGTTAAAAGTGTTTTTGAGATGTGAGTGTTTTGGAGAAACCCTAGACATGTCCTTTTAAAGGCAAAATATTTATTTGGTGACCGTTTTAAATAGTAAATGCAATTGTAAATGCAAAAACCAAACACTCTGATGCATCCATATTTATTGAGGCCTATATGTATATTATTATATATTATAAATTAAATATTATATATATATCAAAGAGAGGATGAAAATGAAGCAAGGCGTCGGACACTCTAGCTGCATGAGAAGGTTTGAAGATGACAAAGACACTCCCCACAACGGAGGTTCAAAGACACTAGCTGAAATAGAAGGTTCAAGACGACAAAGACACTCACCACAACAGAGGGTTCGAAGACACTAGCTGCAAAAAGACGGTTTGATTCATTCATCCTTAAATATTAGTTTGGTTCTAATTTAAACATTAATTTTTTTTTCAAACATATATATATATCTATATTTATCGATATATAACAAAACAATATAAAAAAATTTTATTATCTATCTTTTTTATACTCTCGTTGTCAACAAGATCAAATTCTTCATCTCCAATCCAACCCTCGCATTGTTATATTGAATTAGACATTGTTAAGTGCAAGGATTCCTCTTGTATTTATCTTTTTAATTGCTTTTGTAAAATACGGATGAAGAATTACAAAATATATACATACTATTGGAATAAATACATATGTATTATCTCCAATCGGTAATAAAATGAATAATGGGATTATATATATGGTTAGACAATTCTGAATATTTAAATTAGTTTATTTCTTTGAGTTATGTCAAAATTTATTCAATATGGTATTATAGTATAATTTGTCTGAATATAAATATTATTTATGATATAAATTATACATTTATAAATATATAGTATCATACCACATTGTATTGTAAATATTTTTTTTATTTTAATATTTTGATGATATGATATATATACACACATTAATATTAAATTTAGATGTATATAAATGGAATTTGTTATAGTGTTAGTTAAAATATGAATTATTGATTCAAAACTCGTTTTACTGTAATTATGTTTTGTATATAAATTGGGAACCATCTTATCTTTATATATATATATATATATATACCTCAAATGTTATAATATTGTTATCCTTAGATATATTGCATGCATGGCAATCCACTTTTTCAATGTTGGGTTGATATAAGTGAAAAAGGTAACGAACGTGTCCAAACCCTTTATTCTAAATTTGTTTTTATATTAAAATTTTTTATATTTATTATAAATTTATTTTATTTATATGTTCAAATTTTTATATGTTTCGTATATTATCATATAGATTACCACGATTTATTCGAAGTATAATGATTGTGGGTTTATGTTATTAAAAATTATTAGTTATAGATCAAATACGTTCGATGAAAATCAAAATTAAATTTAACATAGAAATTGAATTCAAATTTCCCAATATTCATAAAATATTGCACACACACACACATATATATATATGATATATGCAAACTGTAGAAATGGGTGCATTAAGTCGGACCATGTGGCCTTTATAATTACGCAATGTTATATTATTTGTGAGACTTTAGTGCTGTTTGTTAGGACTTTGGATATATCTTAAATATATTTCTAAATAATTAACATACAAATCATGGAGTATGATACACATCATATCATATATTTTATTTTATATTTCTTCTACCTTATTTTGTATAATATTAACATTTTACCGATAAAATTATATGCATAGTATAACATATGTTATCTACTTTATAATATTAATTTATATTGTAATTATTATATGCAATTTTCTAAATAAGTATTGATCTATAATGTTACTTTTGATTTTAGCAAATATTATGATTTCCGTAAGGACGAAGCATTTTTTATTAAAAAGAAAGAAAAAAAAAAGAAAAAAAAAAGAGAAGAAATCGGAGGTTAAGCCAAACTCAACTAGGCACTGGTGCACTCTTACTGCTTTCGCGGTTTTCTCTCCGCCGTTCAAGTCATCGCCGGTAGAACTCCGGCGTCCCATCGTTCTTCTTGTTGTTACTGCTGGTCTCCTTCATTTCCCTCAGTGTGGATTCCTTATCGGCCGGTTTCTCACAAGGGCTCAAAATATGGATGACGAGAAGCCGGCGACTGTAAAGGCGACCAGAGAGAGAGACCGAGAGCTTCTGATTCCGGTGTCGGATTCCGGGGACAATGACGGTGGCGCAGCGGCAAAACCGACTTCGTCTGCTTCCTCCTCGTCGCATCAAGCTGGTCACGAGGTCTGGATTTCTCCTTTTTCTGATACACGATTAGAGTTCCCCTATTTTTCAATTTGTCGTTTTAGGTATTTAGTGATTCCTTGAGTAGTTAGCTTTAGAGTTCAATCGAGTTTTAGCATCGAATCTATTAGATTCGGAAAATTGCATTTCTAGATCCAAGTTAGGTGTAAGAATATCAAAAGCCGCCGATTCATTGCCTTTATTTCGAAATGTGGGACTTCGATTGCCAAAATTCGAACTACGATAGACATCTTAGACAAATTTGTATGATTGAGACCGCATACTAGGTAACATTGGATCTGCTGTTGTATTTGTTGATTATGAACATGGATCTGTTGTTGGTGGAACCACTGTTCACATTGCACTGGACAAAGGTCTTAATGGATCGTGAATTCTCAAGATGGTTCTATCAATGTGACTGCTGCTGATTAACTAGAAAATGAATTTGTCAATGGTGAGATTTGTATTTGTAAGTGTTTAGCATTGTTTTGACTGGTAATCCATTATTGGCTCTTTCAAGTTCTAGGTTTTGTTTCTTGATCGATGCTGTCCTTAGGGTTTAGATCTTCGCGTAGCAGTAGGAACGAAGTTGTTATACCTTATGATTGCATCTCGTTTCGTACTTTTTAACCTAATCCTGTTTCATTTTGTACATAGACCTTGTGCAAGTTCATCAGAGGCTGGGCATCAAAGAAGTTCATGACTGGATGGTAAGCATTTCTTTTTCGTGTCATCTTAAATTAGATAAATTTCTTCTCATATGTTGCTGAAATCGGTATTGGTAAAGTTTTTTCCTTGCTTTTTGTATCTTATTTGCAGTGTTATTTTACTTCCTATGGCGATTACGTTTTACATTACATGGTGGTTTATTCACTTTGTGGATGGCTTTTTCTCTCCAATATATGCACAACTTGGAATTGACATTTTCGGTTAGTAATTCCATATCTGGTTGCCTTGATATTATATTAATCCTCGTTCTAACAGAAAATATGAAGGTATATGTTATTAATTGATGCCTTTATCTGATTTATAGGTTTTGGTTTTTTGACTTCCATTACGTTCATCTTCTTGGTCGGTGTATTCATGTCTTCGTGGTTGGGGGCATCCGTTCTAAACTTGGGAGAGTGGTTTATCAAACGGATGCCATTTGTTCGTCACATTTACAATGCCTCTAAGCAAATCAGTGCTGCGATATCACCTGGTCTCGCCTTGGATCATTTCTCCATATTTGATATTATAGTCAGTTGAGTTCCAATTACACTAATTCATACCCGTTTTCCGTTGGTTTTTTTTTTTCAGACCAAAATACACAGGCCTTCAAAGAAGTTGCAATAATCAGACATCCACGAATTGGCGAATATGCATTTGGGTTCATCACATCATCCGTTGTTCTCCAGGCAAGTAAAGAAACTTGGTTGGATTTTTAAGCCCACATTTTACTTCTTTTGATTTCTTTTGACCATGAATTTTTTTACCTTCTGTGACATTGTTCTTCGCGGCAGAGTTACGCAGTGGAGGAGGAACTTTACTGTGTATATGTTCCGACAAACCATCTCTACATTGGGGATGTATTCCTCGTCAACACAAAGGATGTTATCAGACCAAATCTCTCTGTCCGGGAGGGAATCGGTAAGAACTTAGAGGTTTCTTCTGGAATTAGACATGTTTCTACAAGGATCTTCTAGGAAAATAGCCGTTATAAACGGATAAATAACGGATAAACTTTAGGGGAATATATTAGCCTATAAAACATGAATTATTATCTTTAACATGAAAAAACTCAAATTTATTTATTTTTGCCTTAAAAACAAATAAAATATAATGTAGAAAATACCCAACTTTTTAATTTTTGCCTAAAAAACTCAAATTATTATTTTGAATCTAAAAATTTTGAATTTTTACATTTTGTCTAGAAAAACACAAACTTATGAAATTAATCATATCCATACACAAACAAAAACACTAAATCATATTTTAACTCTTTGAATTTTTAAGTGTTTTCTAAAAAAACAAAAATTTATCAAATTAATCATATCCTAAAATCAGTGTTTTTAAGGAAAAAAAATATAAATTTGGATTTTTTTAGGTTAAAAATAATAATTCATATTTTATAGGTTAAAATAAAATAATTGGATATTTTTTATGCTATATTCCATAAACTTTAGTGATTCAAATTTGCTATGATTAGGTGAAGGAACAAAACCCATTTGTGATAGCAATTGGATGGTTAGCATTTGTGCAAAAACCAGTTGTTGATTGTACCAAATTCGGTAAAAAAAGAAGGTTAAAAAGGTTT
This sequence comes from Gynandropsis gynandra, assembly GCA_036759665.1. Classification (NCBI taxonomy): domain Eukaryota; kingdom Viridiplantae; phylum Streptophyta; class Magnoliopsida; order Brassicales; family Cleomaceae; genus Gynandropsis; species Gynandropsis gynandra. Next base: position 225,606 of record CM071868.1, read on the forward strand.
GATCTTTGATCTGTAACAATCTTCAATTGTTCGTCTTTTTCGTTTTTGGTTTGCAGAGATCGTTGTATCGGGTGGAATGTCAATGCCACAGATCTTAACAGCGGTGAATGATCGACAAAGTTAGAAGCTTGAAGATTGATTCAGAGACATCAAACTCAGTTAAAGTCATTCTATCTGTCTGTAGATTTTGCTTTGTGTTTAGATATGATGTTTTGAATTGAAACTTAGTGTTGCCAATGATGATATTATTGTCGTTAAAATTAATTATATAGATTTTATTATTTGTTTTTATTGCATTCTTCTTTGTAGACTTATCTTCTTTATATATAATAAAGTTTATTTATCTATTGAATTTTATAATGGGATGCATAAACCCATTAGGAAAATATTATGAAACAAATCTCGATATTTATTTAATGTTCTCCCTTTAAGAAAGAAAGCTAGAATAGATTTTTGCAATTATAAAAAACACAAATAAGGGAAAAGCCTTTATTTTTGCTATAATTCTTTTCAAAAGTTTTTTTTTCTTTTTTTTGACAAGCTGTTAATTTTACCATTTAAGAGAAAAAGACAAGCACAACACAAAAGTTATGCAATATAAATTATAATAAATCACCAAAATGTACAGAATATTCGATACTTATCTCGTTTAAAAAAAAGAAAAAAAAAATGTGACAGCTCTCTAAAAATCTACACCAGCTCATTTTTTTTACTCCAAAGAAGAAGAAAAATCAAAGAAAGATTGATAATTTAGAAGAAAAATCAAAGAAAGATTGAAAATTTAGAAGAAAAATAACTCAAATAAACCTAATGATAAATAGAAAATGTAAGAAAGAGTAACCGCGTACCATACGATCCCGTGAACCACGAGGACTGGTAGGAGAATGGTGGCATTGGCATATACCTGATGAAGAGGCAGAGCATTCTTTCTATGTAATTCTCCTAAAATTATCACATGTCTCTCTTTTCTCTTTATGAAAGATTAGACTTTGATGGATTTGGATCCAATGTTCCATTCACCATTGATCCTTGATGAAACCCACCTTCCATTTTTGGCATATCTACATTCATTCTTGCCAAAGATGAACACTTTGATTCTGCAACATCCAAAAACTAAGCTTTCAAAAAAGATAAATTTGTGTATATAGAAAAATAAAAGATAAATACCCTTTAATTCACCGTATGAGATAAGTCGATTTAGACAGTCTCGAAACTTAGTCAATATGATTCTTTCTTGCTCCGCGTAAATCTCAGACAGGTCATCTTGTTCATTACAAAGCTGTGATGTTGTTGGGCTGCCATTAAAAGTGTCTATTGAACCATTAGGTGAAGATAAAGGCCTTTCTTTTGATTCCTCTATGCTCCCTCTATCATCTTCATTTCCACTTGAACCATCAGCCTTTACACCTTTATCGCCTAATTGAAGATCAAAATCTTGAAAAATCGAACATAAAAATCTTGAGAATTAAGGGTTCTATCTAATTGAAGATGAAAATCTTGAGAAGGGTCCTATCTAATTGAAGAACAAGCTCATAGAAAGTAAACCTGCTACTGTCTTTGCCGTTTCTTCAGCGAAAGCAACTAAAACAGAACAAAGTGCTTTCACATCCAATGGTTGAATGATGTCTGCTAAGAGAGACCTTCAAAAAACAATCAATGGATTTAGTTTTTGAAACTCATAATTCAGATAATAACATATTGTTAGCCACTAGAAATTTCACCTATATACACATTTTGATGGACCTAATGACGCATTTCCATAAGCACGAGAAACAGGGGATATATGTGACATTGACCCATTTGCCTGAGAAGCAACCAATGTGTAAAACATCATGTAAAAGATTTGCATATGCCACAAAAATACATTCTTTTCAACAAGCATCATGTAAAGATTTACCTGTTGAAAATGGGTGATCCTATGTAAAGATGGATCCTTTGAAGATTGGTTGAATATAATGTCTTGTGATTTTCTCCTTTTAGGTCTTGGAGAGGAACCAAGAGCTCCAGTTATGGCTGCTTGTTGAAGATAAGCCATGTTATTATCATGTTCACCATGAAAGAGACCTTGTCTTTCTTCACTTCCTTCATAGTTTTTACAATCCAAACATTTGCAATTCTCAGAACAAAGAATATTTGCTTGAAAACATTCACAATACTTCTTAAGACACCCTGATTTCTTGCAATGACATCCTTTATTGTGTTTCCCTAACATTATAACTTCACCAATCTCCTCCTGTAATAAATACAAACACCATAAATAAGCCATATGGGCAATTCAAACATTTTATGGTTAAGAGCATAAGCCTAATGGTAAGTACATATAGCGCTGTAAAAATGAGTTGGCTTGGCTCAGCTCGTCATGAGCTCGCCAAAAAATGAGTTGGCTCAGCTCGGTTCGTTTTCAAAACGAAATAGAAAATCCCAACTCAACTCAGCTCGTCTTTAGCTCGTCTAAAAACGAGCTGCCTCGTGAGCTAGATTATTTAAGTTAAAAGAATTATAATATATTAACATTATATATTTTTCTTCGAGAAACCAAATAAAATATATAATATATAAATACAATAGTTTGAATATATAGTTATTAAATATAAAAATATTAATTAGAAAATAAATATATCGAAAATTAAATAAAATATCGAATATATAAACATATTTCTATAATAGTTATTAAAATATTTTATTTTTTATTTGTTAATAAAATTATAATAATTTGGTATAAATAAAAAAATAATATTATTATTATATGTAAATAATATATTATATTTTCTTTAAATAATATTTATTAAATGCAAAGAATATGTATAATATATAAAAATAGGAAAATATGTGCTTTGTTACTCAGCTCGTGAGCCAGCTCGCCTAAGCTCTAACTCGTTTCCGGCTTAACTCATCAGCTCGTTTTTTAAATGAGCTGGAAAATACCCAACTCGACTCGCTCAAATATGATCCGAGCTAGAACTGACTCACGAGCCAGCAACTCATTTTACACCCCTAACCGCGTACCATACGATCCCGTGAACCACGAGGACTGGTAGCAATTTTAGGTCTAAATGCAGTAGGATTCCGTTCCAGAGTGGCCTCCACAGCTTCTCGTCTAGCAGCTTCATTTTCAACATTGTTAAAGCAATTTGCACAGTTGCATCCATCACAGTATGTGCCAGATGCAAAGCATTCACAATACCTAATCAATATGTATGTATATGTTTTATATAAAATCCAAATCCAAATCCAAATCTCACGAAACAACAAAATAGTAAGTGTTAAAACAGAGATCAACTATGAGTAACAAAGGATTTGCTTACTAACAGTTTCATTTACATCTCAATTAGATACATTTTATCCAAATAAACACACCCAAAAATCAGATTTGAGGAATTTTATCAGTAGGATTTGCAGAAAAGAAAACCATAAAAACATTGATAAGTTCCAATTTGATTAACCCAAGAATATTCATTCTTTAACCATAAAAACATTAATATTCATTCTTGGGTTAATCAAATTGATCAATTTGATTAACCCAAGAATGTATAATGCTCAAAACTGATAAAAATGTCATCTTCAGACATAGAAAAACAAATATACTTACAACTTTAAGCATCGTGAGTGTTTGCAATTACACTGTTTTTTCTTCTGAGGGGTTCCATCTCTAGCATCTACCACAGGCCTTGCTCTCGATTTGGGAGATTCTGAATTTCTGGGGAAAACAATGGAATTGTTGAATTAATGGATCATTGTGATGATCAACGTGACAGAAGCAATATAACGATACAAAGACTTACGAAAGCCTGATTGGGGCATTCAGGACCTGCGACTGTGATTGTGACCCAATTCCCACCGCCGTAGGCCGTACCGTCGTTGCCGGCATCAAAGAGGCGGTGGTAGGTGCCGTATTCGTCTTAACGGAGGCCAGAATCGAGGTTTTGGACTGAGAATGTCCCGGTAGAACCACATCGGCGCCACCAGTGAAGTCGAGCTGCCTCGCTGGTTTCTTCGCCGGAAAATCAGACCTTTCTGGTTGCTCATCTTTTGGCGGGAATTCGCCTCCATCGCCGCTTTCGTCCATCAAAAATTTTGAATTCCCAGTATTCCAAAAATACCCAAAAATTCCTTTTTTCCTCTGAAAATTCACGCCAAAAAAAAACCCTACGCAAAATACTCAGAAATTCTACAGTTCAACTGGAGAAACACAAAAATCTCAGATCCGAATCCCGCCGTGATGCGAAAAGTACAAACGAACGGACAGATGATAAGCTCAAAGGAAAATTTGAAAACGGAATCATGATCCGTAGAAACGAAAAGGAAAAATTACAAGCTTAGAAAAGAGATTCAGAAATTAGGGTTCATGTGGATTGAACTCAAGAAGAAGAAGAAGAAGAAGAGACATAGACGAAGAATACAAAGCAGAAGAGAAACTAAAGCTGAGGCCTTTCAGTTTTCTTCTTCTTCCTCCCTCTCTCTTTAACATATTTTGAAATTTCAATTTCAATATTAAATTGGACGGTCAGATTTTCATCTCCATCCAATCGTACGGCTCATATTGAAATAACTGATCCAACGGTGATATTTCATAAGAGCTCTATGCCTAGTTGCTCGCTCACCGTCCGATTTGCGCAAAACATTAAAGCCTACCCACAAACCAATCATATCTAAACACGTGGACACACAAAAAAGATAAATATTTTGGAAAATTAAATAACAGAACAGCATTTTACACAATAAAAATTAACCAAATTAACCAAAATTTAAGACAATGTCTTAGGTGCAGAGTCCAAATGTGTTAGCAAGGATTGCCCAGCCAGCGGCCTCGTGAACCGCCGCGACCTCTGCTGCCGTTACGTTCATCCCGTCCTCCCTCAATGTAACCGTCATGGTGGTAATCCCGCAGCGGTGGCAGACCGTTCCTCACCGGGGACCTGCTCCTGTCTCTAACGTCACGCCCCCATCTACGGCCACGAGGTGGGGGAAGTCGTGGTGAATGCGGTAGCCGTCTCCCGTAGTTAGGTTTCGACAGTAGCCGTCTACCGCCTCGGTCCGTGTGAACCCAATCGAATGGCGGTCTTTTGCCAGTGTATTCATCATCTGGGTAATGCAACCTCTCTCGTTCTCGCTCGGGCTCACGTTCATTCCATGCGGAATGATCATGTCTCGGTGGCAAAATGGCGTCTCTAGGGGCGTCCCTAGGCCAGCCGCGTGGAGGAGATCTGTAGCCGTTTAGGCCACGTTCTGGAGAGAGATCCATGAGAGGGACGGGGAACCGTCTGGAAGGAAGAGGAGAGATGGTATAGTCTCTACGAGGCGGTGGAGGACCGACGGCAAGTGTATACCGAGGCCGCTTACAGTTATTGCAGTACTCCCGCCTCGCAAAGTTCAAGTTTTTGCATCTGTAAACCATAAAAACAGTTGTCAAGACCAAAATGTTTTCAAATTTCAATGAAAATTTGGAATGAACTTACAATGGATCTGGACAGAACCAATCTCCTTCTCTCGGTCGAACATTAGGGTTATTGTTTCGGTTCATATTATCCACACCTCTGCCGTTGGGACGAGAACCAGCCCCGTCCCTAACATGAGGTGGTGATTGATCTCTGTATCTCACTTCCCTTCTACTGTACAACTCACGACCACGAGGAACGCTTCTGGAATGATCAAGATCAGAGCCATATCGGTGATCTCCATCTGCACGTCGGGAAGGAGAACTAGAACTCGGCCGAGTTCTATGTCCTGGACCAAAAAGAACCAACAGAGATTCTAATGGTAAGGAAAAAAAACTCAATTTCACTAAGGGAATGCAAAAGAACATAATAGCAAAGATCAATTCGCAAAACAATTGTAAATCGTAACTCTGTAGCTCTCATCCTCGCCATATATGGTACCCCGGTTGAACCCAGATCCAAACCATTGGTGTCCACCATAACAACTCAACCCAAGTTTTTGTAGCCATTTGATAAGAACACATCCCATAATAGGCCCAAACCAATCCCACAAAGGTCCAATGGCCTTACAAGGCACCACTTAGTCCCATTTCTAAACGATAATGTGGGATCCTAACAATACTGCCCGTTAGAGCAGCGATGTCCACGGCGCTGACGGCACACTCCGATTAGCCCACTCTGGCCCCCCACTTCGCTCCTTCCCCTGATGGCCCCTTCCCGTCAGCGTTGTCCCAAATGCCAACGGCCCACTCCGAGTTGCCCACTTTGGGCCCTACCAGGTCACTCCTTCCCCGGATCACCCCTTCCAATCATTGTTGTCCCCATGCCAACGGCCCATTCCGGGTTGCCCACTCTGGCCCTACCAGGTCGCTCCTTCCCCGGATCGCCCCTTCCAGTCATCGTTGTCCCCATGCCAACGGCCCACTCCGGGTTGCCCACTCTGGGCCCTACCAGGTCACTCCTTCCCTGGATGGCCCCTTCCAGTCATCGTTGTCCCCATGCCAACGGCCCACTCCGGGTTGCCCACTCTGGGCCGTACCAGGTCGCTCCTTCACGGGTCGGCCCCTCCAGACACCGTGAGCCGCATACCCACCGAATCGAACTGTTCTGATACCAACTGATAAGAAACCCAACCCATAATAGGCCCAAACCAATCCCGCAAAGGTCTACAGATCTCATCCCCAAAAGCTAGCTTGTGGAGTGAAGGTGCCCCTGGCCTTATAAGGCACCACTTAGTCTCATTTCTAAGCGATATGGGATCCTAACACCATTCATAACTGAACACTGATTGGTGATATGCATCATTAGCAATGAAATACTTGCTGAAATCACAGCCCTCAACCTGACAGCAGCCAGAACCAAAAACCCATTGCCATTGTTATCCAAAGATCATCACAACCATCCACTAAAGCAACCGTCATGAGAAGACCCACTTCGGGAAATGGCTCGAAGATAATGCACATTAAGCCACCGGACGATTTTCCTTTCAGAGTTTGCTTCTTGACATATGTCAGAAACTGATCAAACAAGTCTAAACTCAAGATGAGCTCCTAAACATTCCTTTTTCGGATCCCTCGTAATGGTCCATTGATCTCTTAACCATCCACAAGGTGACAATTGCGCATGAGATACAGATACAGATACCGTTTACAAGATGAACAGCATCCCATGATTTCAGATCAAGAACATTCACCGTAGTAAAGCCCAATCACATTTACATTACAGTATTGACAGATCACAAAATAGAAATCTGATTCAGACCATTCAAACTAACATGCCTTCCTCAAGACCCAAGTTCTTGCAGGCAAGAGCAGCTGTAAACACAGAAAACCAGAGTTCATTCGCAATTCACACTCCATTAACGCAATCATATTATATAATTAGCTCACATCATACTGTTTTCACTGCATCAGATATTTACTGATACCATATGAACCAATGTTTAGATCGAAGAAGTTGTAACCCTTACTATTTCCGAAACGACGAACAAATAGTAGACAAAAATCAAATCAAGTAACAAATTGGGACAGAAGGACAAACCAAGAACACCCTTGTACCGATCCGAGCGAGAATAACGAGGCGGTTCACGATGGACCTCACCGGGTTCGTAATCCCCGCCACCGGTGGGCTGTCCGCCTTCTCCGCGACCTCCGTCGCCTCCGTCGCTGACCGACGGCCTCACGACGAGACTGCTAATATGAGATTGGTTATGTTGCGTCGTCTGATCCTTCCCTCTTCCTCTATCTCTCGACCCCATTTCTCTCCGTCAGCTATTGTATTGCCTGACAGAGTGCTTCCTAAAATCTAGATGTCTGATGCAGAAAACCCTAGGGAGGTAGATTTTGTATAGAAGTTCAAAAGATTTGCTTAATTAACATTTGGTCTATATAGTTTTAATATATTTCACAATGACCCCATTACTTTCATAAAGTTTGTAAACGCCCTCAATGTCTCGATTGTTTGTTCCCAATAGAATTTGAACGTGTCTCTAGACGTGACCCCAGTATTTTCACAATGAACCCAGTATTTTAATACCTCAGTTTTTTATAATTAAATTTTAGTTTTCTAATTTTTCATAGAAAGAATATTATTTTGTATTATTTTATGTAATATAATATAAATTATGTTTATATATATAGATGTGACAATGTATATATGAAAATTAAATTTTGCAGACTCTGTTCTTTACATATTTAACTCTCCTATAACTTTTTCAAATGTTACTACAGATATGTGCATGTTTCACTTGCTGATATATGAAATAAAATATTTTGCATATAATAAATTGGTATAAAAACTAACATATTGGAGGATTTTTTAATGAATTAGTATATAATTGCATGCATCTTAATAAGACGAACACGACTAACTATAAGAATCAAAGAAATATTAATCCAAAAAACTTATTTATTAAATAAACGAAAATTGCATTACATTAGGAAGCAAAATACTAAATTATTATTATTATGATAAAGAGAAAGCTTCACTTTTTGGCATGAAGTTCATCAAAATACTTCTTAGGATTATTTTCAAAGGCATCCCTTGAGATATGCTGGGACCCACCAGAACCAGGAGCAACCATGACGGCGACAGGATCTCCGGCGCCGGAGTTCTTAGCTCCGGTGGTACTTGCTACATCTCCGGCTTTCTTGGAGTCCATATTCTTACTTAAAACACTTAAATTTCGAAGATTTGGGATTAAGGAGGAGAGTTGTGTGAGGAAAAGATTAATGGAATTGATATGAATTTATAGAGGGAAGAGTTTGAATGGTCAATTTAACATTTCCCAATAATTATTATTAATCCCTTTACGTTGATACTTAATCTTCTCGTAATTGTGATTATATTAATTACATTACATGGAACAAAGATAAAAAGTAAACATTGGAAATTTGTATTTACCCTAGTAAATGATATCTCCATCAAATTAAATTTAATTGTGTTTATTTTTATAAAAAATATACACATTAAATAATTAAATATTTTTCTAAAACATTATATCAACTATCATTAACTAACACATTTAAAATAGTAAACAAACTCATGTATATAATATATAATTTTTTCAACAAAAAGATTATAATTAGTATGTGGCCTCCTTCAATAACGTTACGAATTTTAAGTAAATTATTTAATGTGTATATTTTCAAGTTGTATTTGTGATTGTTTCATTTTTGGATTTTTATAGCCAATCCTATCCACTTAAATTTTAATTAATCTACAAAACTAAATTCAACCATATCAGTTATGAATTTATTATGATTTTTAAGAAATTTTACTTATAGCCCATAAGAGTGAATAAGATGTTTTTATATTGCATATCTTATTGAGAATTTTTTTAAAATTTTACTCGATCATACTATTATGTTTATAAACACAATATGTACTGACCAACTTTTTTATTTTTTATGTGCATGTCATTTTCTCTTTCCACTTATTTATTATTATAAATTATCGTGTCACCATTTACTATATAAAACGTTCACGAGAAGATAATTATAGTACCAAGTAAAGGCATAATAATATTGGAAATCGTTGATTTGACCATTCCATCTCCATAAATATCTCAAAATCATAACCACTTTGCTCTTTTTATTTATTTAGTTGATATTTTATTAAGCAAAGTGCGTTTTTTATTAAATAAAACGTATTTTTAAGATCGTTTTATTTAATATGGTACCAAATGAACAAGTACGTAATTATGTTAATTACTCAAATGTTACACCATAATTATCAAAACTAACCACAAACCCATCTTCTTACATCTATCTTAAAACGCCAAACGCGGTTCACCCTCTAACGCAAAACGCAGTTTTGTTTATGAATATAAAAGTTGTATAGCATCATGAGCAATCAGCCTTGGAAACTCGTTTTTATGGTTTCATGACAGACTGACTGCTCATGATGTTATAACGTTTCTATCTCTTCCTCATTATTAGGGTTTCTACGTGGCAGAATATGATTGGTTCACCTAAATCCGGCTCCGAGTGCTGGGGCCCAGTAGTCGGCGGCGTTGTCACTGCTGACGTGGAGGGTGAATGAGATGGGAACAAGACATAAGCCTCGGCCACTCAGATCATTCATCGGTTCTTCCTTATTGTCCGAAGACGATGATGCTCCTCTTCTCTTCATGCAATGTTCATTCACAAGCTGTCCAAATCATAAAATAATTCATTAATCATTTTAATCATAAATATATTTTGTTTATATTGTTTTATTTTCGATGATATATATGGTATTAAATTTTTTTTATTTTTTTTACTATTGATAGTATAGTTCGTATTGGATAAATTCGTAGATATATATATATTAACAATAAAAAATTATAAATTCGTAGATATATATATATATATATTAACATATATTTTATAGTAAAAAATTAATATATATATTTTTTATTCCAAATCAATAAAAAATTATAAATTCCAAATCAATAAAAAAATTATAAATTCGTAGATATATATATATATATATCTTTTTGTTAATATATATATATATATATCTCTTTTTTGTTAATATATATTTTTTATTCGAAATCAATAAAAAAATATAAATTCGTAGATATATATATATTAACAAAAAGATAAAAGGCTGATGATATATATATTCAAGAGTCTTTTTTATCATTAGTTTTCTTTTAATTTTTCATTTTAGATAAAAAAAAACTTTTAGAAATTAAAATTGGTATTTTTTTAAGATTTGGGTTCAATTGATCCAATAAAAAGTATAGTGTATAAAACGTAAAACATGTACCTGACCAGGGTCCTCAGGAAATATACAATTCCTATCCCCTTGTACCTATAAATACCATGAAAAGCGTTATAACACTTACAATATAATGTAACAATTAATTAATGTTACTTAATAACAAGATTAGTGCAGCATTTCATGTTTATATTCCAAGAATCGTGATAAATAAAGAAGATTTCGACCTGACTATAATTAGTATATTATTACGAAACTCCGTACAATATATATATATATATATAAATTATGAACAATATTTCATATTTATTACCAATATATATATAAATATATTGCTGATATATATAGATATATATATATATATTGGTCGAAAAAGGAGAACTTACATATAGGTATTTTATATGTATACGGTATAATAAAGCAGTAAATGAATGTGAATAAAAACACATAAATAGATATAAAGACTTAATTATCTATATATATAATTATGATTTTGAGCTTACATGTTGTTGGTGCCTCATATTCGCTGACGCACTGCCAAAGTATGGAAGACTTAGGGCCTGCAAGATTCCAATATTTATGAGTTAAATAATCACACAATTATTTTATATATTTTTGGAGAATAAACCATCTTTTTTCTCAATATTATATATATCTTTATTTTATTTTCGTTTTATGTTTTAGAATTAAAAATTCGCACAAATATTAAAACTAATATAATCATGAGTAGAGAGAATTCCCCTAACTAATGCACAAGTGTGATGTATTCTAGAAGAAGATTGGAATACGAATATTAATTTTCTTTTAGTTAAATTAATATCCTTTTGTTTTTCATTTGGGAATTGAATTTTGGAATAATATTTTAAGAATGGGACATGTTTTATAATTTTTTTTCATTTCAATTATTGAAACAATGAAACAGTACATTAATTAAAAATTTATCTATAAATAAATATAAAAATATTTAATTCTTTTGATTCATATACGAGACATATCAGATAGATAGAACATCCATTTTATAAAAAATTATATTTTCAAACAATAAATTTAAAATTTTGAATTAAATAACATTTTCAACTGTGGCGAAAATAAAAATATTTAAATATTTTGTAATATATAAAAATAAAATTTAAAAGAAATATGGTAACAAAGAAGAAAATATCACCTCAATTTGACTGTGAAGGAATCTGACATATCCAATAGCTTCAGACAGGACAGAGGCTGTGTCAGTCTGCAAAAAAAAAACATATAAAACATCACTCCATTTTCCAATAAATGTTCTTTTTATTTTCATTTATTTAATCACTATGATATATAATTAACATTATGTTAATTAAAATTAACCATTTAATTACCTTGCCAAAGGGAGAAACTAATTGGTGAAGTGCTGCAATTCTGCCTCCGAGTTTTTCCTTTCTCACCTTTATAAATCACAAACAAAGATTTTATATATGTTTTTTTATTCCAAAATGAGTCTAACTAAATCCTTACTAAAAAAAATTATAGATGTACATTTTTTTATAAAATATATGAAAGACCTAGTAATACACCCTTGATTTATCAATTGAGGGTTCATAAAAAAATTAACAAATTTTTTTTGAAAATTTATTATCTTTAATTAAAGATAAATTTACACAAAATTAAAAAATCACATAGAAATAAAAAAACATAAACAAACACGAAAGCAACAATCTTTCAAATATAAATTTACGATGGTGTTTGTGTTATGAGATAAAAATAACACTATTTTGATGATTTGGATTGATAAATCAAATGATGAATATAGGATGTACAATTAAGTGATTTTTTTAAGAGATGTTCATTATATATGCAGAAAAAATATAAAAAAAAATTATACAATGAAAGGCAAAAATGTAATATAAGAAACCAATATGGTTGCCTTACTGACTCATTAATTAGTTCAAGATAATATAATAAAAAACGAAAATGAATTTATATTAAAAAAAACATTTCCAATATTTTTACCATGCGTTTCTTTTTTTTACATGAAAAAATATAGATTTGGAATTAGATTTCCATTTTCACTAGTAACAGTGACAAATCATAAAATTGAATAACTTTTAGTATGATGAAAGAAGAGAAAAAAGAATAATGAAACATGAAGAAAAGGACACACATGAAAGACAAATCTGTTACAGATTATTCTGTGCCATTCTCATTTGTCTGCATCTTGTTTTGTTATGTTAGATATAATATACATATATTACGTATTTATAGAATTATAATATATATATATTTATATGTTTTTTGTAATAAATATTTATTATTTACCTTGAGAGTTGATTGTGTCGAAGGAGTTGAAGATTGGAGCCTAGGCTTCTTATTACCTGATCCCCCATTTTCTGAGCTGTGACTCTTCATTATACATATAAAGATCAAAAGGGTATTCATTAAAATCACCATTAATCAACTTAATAATCATCTAATCTAGTTTAATTAATTAGTTAATTACCAAAACACCGTATTGGTGACTGTATTTATATTACAAAATCTTATCATTTAATTTTTTTAAAATTATATTCAGTTTCTGAGCTGTGACACTTTATTATATATATAAAGATCAAAAGGGTTTTCAATAAAACCACCATTAATCAACTTAATGATCATCTAATCTAGTTTAATTAACTATTGAATTACCAAAATAAACTTCATCTCAATTACCAATTGGTGACTGAATTTATATTATTTTTTTAAATTATATCAAATAATAAATTTAAACTAACCTCGAAAGATCGATCGGGAAGATGATGTCTGCCGTCGGATTTAGTAATACAATTAAGATTATTACTAGAGAAATCCAACATACTATTATTACCACTACTATTAAGGCTTGTTGTGGTATTATTAGTAGTAATTGAAGACTTAGAATTTGGAGATAAGACATAACCATTGTTATTAGTCTCAATCTTCACATCAATAATACCCATTGAAGCTTGATGATTATGGCTTAATATTTGTTCTTCCCAATTCTCCAATTTCTTCCCTTGGAAATTATGTTGATTATTCATTTCCAATCTTTCTTCCTCTCCCATCATTAATCCACCCCTTCACATGTACAACAAAAAAAACGAAATTAAAAAAAAATCCAAAGGGGTTGATTAATTGTTCGTATTTGATCATTTGTGCTATAGTAGCTGTAATTTTTTAATTTTTTGAAAATATGTATCATTAATTAACAAGATCTTGGGAAAAAAAAGTGATCTGGTTAGATATATAGTTAATTGATTACCATAGAAAAAAAACCTCAAATTCTGGAATAAGGGTTTTGAGTTAATTATAAGTATATTATTGTATAAGTATAATATATTAGCAAGATCTCAGCCAAAAAAACCATATAAACAGAGAAAAAAAATATTAAAATTTGGAGTTAAGGGTTTTGAGGGAAATATAAGTATATTATTGTATTTAAACCAAGATTAGGTTAAAACAAATGTCCTCCTTTACACAAAGCACAAAGCTGTCAACAAGAATTCAAGTCTATTAACATAAGATCTTTTACTCAAAAAAAAAAAACTTTCCTTTCTTATAATTTGTGTTTTTAGGAACAAAACATATGGATATATATATATATGTGTATGCATATATATAGAGAGAGAGAGGGAAAAGGAGATAATTACAATAGTAATTGGCTGAGGCTCCAAGACTCAGGAGGGAGATCATAGTAATCAGACCAAGATGAGATATTAGGGTTATGATTGTGTACGGAAGGAGAAGAAGACGACGAAGATGAAGTCGGAGATGGCAGAAACTGCGGCTGGAGAGCCGGCGGAAGAGTCGTCGTCGGTGGAAGCCGGAGGAAGTTATTAGGGGAAAACTGTTGTGACTGTTGATGTCCTATCAACGGTGGTGGAGGTCTCATTCCACCGCTTACACTCCACCAGTTAGGGTTTCCGGCAGCTACCAACTGTTGCACCGGCGAATTCTCTAACACTCCTCCTGCTCTATATTTATTAATTTATTTAATTATTTTTTTATTTTTCTCTATATATATATATATATATATATACTTTTGTCATGCTTTTACTTTATCTCAAAGTGGGACAGAGAAAGGTGGTAGCTACTTTCATTATTTTATTTTAATGTTGAGGAAAATAAATTGAAACACGACAACGATTTTTCGAATATTTTATATACGTTGTATAAATTCTTCCTAATATATACACTCGTAAGCATATTAATATTTTAAATTATATATATATATATTTAAATCGGGCTTATATTTGTTGCGTATAGGGTATTAAGGTAATCCATATTTGAAGTATTACATCAAAACGAGTCACAAAGTTTATACTGACTGTTTATCACATCGGACGATCAATTTGCTCCAAACATTTTAATTTCTTAAAATCTTATATTTATTTTTTATAATAAATAAAAGCTTTTCTTGATATATACGTATAGACCGTAATTACACATCTTTATCAATTTGTGAGAAATCATAATCAACTTTTTTGAATTTAGTTAAGTAATTTAACTTTTTATTTTCTGTAAAGACTCATTATTTGTTCTCATAGTAAATTTATTATTTGGTTTGCAATTAGGTTATATTTGGATCGATATTTCTTTCGGGTCATTTTTACTTTATAAATATTTTGTAAACTTCTTAACCATCTAGTTTAATTTGGTTATTGGATATTACTCGGTATATATATTAAAACCACATTTTATTTGATTACAGAACAAAAACACGTTATTCGTAATCTGTTGTAAATTGTTTTGTTGTCTAATTATCTAATACATATATTATTTTATACAAAAACGTTGTTTGTTTTTAGTAATATATATATGAGAATATCATTCCAAAATAAATTGGACAATAACCATAGCACTTCTTTTACTATTATATATAAATATATAATTAACATAATCTTATGTATCTTAAAGAGTTATAAAAATTGTCAAAAATTTTGAAAATTGAAATCATCAAGAGCAAAACTACAATGTTTTTTAGTATCCATTTATACAATACAGGAACTAATTTTTTATTTGCTTTCGTCTTTCACTATAATATATATATATATATATATATTGTTTTATTAATAATACGTTTCTATTTTAACATTCTGGGGTAGGCCAAAAAGTACTAGTATTATTCAATTACGGGTTATATGTACACCACTCGTTTCATTTTAATCAAAACACTTTTACAAAAAAAAATCGATAAATATAAATTGCCACGCTATGGCACTATATGACTAATGCATTAGTCATCGTGACGCAGACAAATAAATTAAAAAAAAACTATAAATTGCATGAATACCAACAATATATATATATATATATACGGTTTACCAGATATTGTATTGCTAAGATATGGATAATAAAAATCCGATATTTATATTTATACAGTATAATGTATGGTTGTAGTAGCCATACGTGTGCTTGTATTGGTTCTCATATAGTGTTTAGACCAATTAGTTATCGTTTATATTTTTTGATTTTTTAAATTTAAAATAAACAAAACATAATTTTAAAATTTTACAAACAAAAACATCAAACAACAAAAAATTAAATTTCTAAATTTTAATTTATATATACCAAATCTTTATATAATTAAAATCATAAACACCGGCTTAAATTTCGAACATTATTGTTAAATTATCTAAATATAGTGTTTATAGAAAATTAAATCAATAGAAAAAGACACTAACATTTTTCTTTTCAAATGCCACATTTTTCGAGCAAGTCAATGTCTAGGGTTTAGAGATGTCTCTCATATACTGTCTTCAAGAGAATGATTACAATTTCCAAGAAATCCTTAATATATATATATATATATATATATATATTATTTATATGCATATCATGTTTAAAAAATGTTAGATGTCCATAAAAAATGTTTATTATACAAGTATATTAGTTAAATTATATCAAAATGACATGTCGTTTTATTTTATTGATACAATATTAATTAATTTAAATATATACAACAATTGTTTTTTAATACACATCTAACGCAATATATAAATTATTAGCCAAATAAAAATATATCAGATATGAATTATTCTTCATGTTATATATATATATATATCATTAAGTAACAAAAATTAAGAATTAAACTCTCATCTATGTACATTGAAATAAAAGTGTGTGCGTATATATTATATATAAACATATATATATATATGGAATTATAAATTTTTAGTAGAAAAACGGATAATTCTATCCCGAAACAAGCTATAAATTAGGTATTATATATCCTTTTAACATCACTTTTTTATGGTACCTTAAAATGAAAAATTAATTACATCAATAACATGGATATAAATCGTAAGTGAAATATTATTAAATTAAATTAATTATGATTAAGAGCCGAAACAAGCAAAAGAGACAAAACTCCTTAAAGCTCGAGCTTAAGTTCAGGCCAACATAAGTTAATCCAAGTAAAAACGCCGTCGTTTCGAGTAAGCAAAATAATTAATATCGATAAATTAAATAAAAATATATTTTTGTAACAAAAAATAAAATAAAATAAAATGAAATGGCATGCTTATCGTCCGTACCGCCAAAATCTTTGTCGGGAACGAAGTGTCGTTTCTTAATCACATAATTATTCTAATTCTCATCTCTTCCTTAATTTACGTGTCTTCTTAGCACTAAATTCCTCTTCCTTGTCTTTCTCTTTTGTTTTCTATTTCCAAATCAATTAATTCTTCCATTTTTTATATATAATATCGTCTAAATCTATCATTAATATCCCTTGATTTATATATATAATAAGTAAATCCCTTTTAACATACATAATAAGATGACAATGATATAAATTTTTAGTAATTTATAAGTAAATTTGAAATAATAGATAAATTTATAGTTAAAGATTTAGATAATTATGTATAAAAAAAATTACTTTTTTATTCTAACGATAAATCATAAATATGATTTGTGGGTTAACAAATGAATACCATGATTTTATCTATAATTTAAATGTAAGCATAAACATTTAAAAAATGGTAGAATATATTTAAAAAATGGTAGAATCATATAAATTTATATTTATTTATATTGATAGATTTAAGGATATCTTATTATTTGATTTATCATTTTGTAATTGTTTATGGATTATGAAAATATCAATGTTTATGGATGACTATATATAGACAAATCACATTAATTAGTGATCCGACCTAATCCTATTTCCATAATAATTAGTTTTCGGATATTTTTAAGTCGGATGACAAATTAAAATCGATATAATTATAATAATTAACTAATAGAAAAAAATCATGATAATATAAAATGATATGAATTATAATATAAACTATTATAATCATAAATGAGTTTTTTATGGTGCAAATATGGATCCAAATAAAGTGATTAAAATTGTTGTATTCTCATTTATATTTTCTCTAGTTTATATTATATTATCAATTTTATTTGTTTTTATATTTGTTTAATATCAATTAAAAAACTCATATTTAAAATTAATTTGAATATAACTCACTAAAATTTGGATTAAAAATCATATTGATTCACATATTTTTTATTTTATTTGAGTTTGAAGTATTGTCTAATAGATTGTTTGTTATGATAATGTTTAACTCCAAATATATTGTATCGTCAATTATAAAAAAAACAATAGTATTCTTATTATATATATATATATAATAGAGAATATAAAAATAATAATGAAAATAAAGAAAAAGTTCTAAAAGGAAAAAAATGAATTATCTTTTTGTAAGTAAAAGTTTTGTTTTTTAAAAAATAAAAGATAAAACATTTTTTTAAATGGACCAAACAGATATATTGTCGAATTATCAATTTAAAACGTCCAATTCAATGAGAATGTTGATATCATTATTTTAATAGGCAAATATATATATAGATTTAATATATTTCATACAAATGATCATTTAGAATTTTATAATATTATTTTATTTCTTGTTCATATGCTTCGATCATTGGATTCTTCTAATTATATTATTGTCTATTTCCAATATAATATAATTTAAAGTATCCCACCAGTTAGTGTCAAATTGTATTATTAAGACATTGATTAATAATCATGATCTTAGCCAATTTCTTCAATTAATTATATATTTTAAATTTCGTCAGACTTGTACAAATTTTTATGTTTGCTCTGTAATTTTAAAATCATTTTAATTATGTATTAGTAAATTTTCAATTTCATTTACATTACTTAATCTCGAATTTTTTAATGAAGATATTTTGTTAATCCAAAATAAAAGGTTTAAGTTTTATATATACATTAAAGAAATTAACAAACTTTAATATCCATTCAATAAATTATTTTTTAATAATATACAACAAGAATAATGGATACAATAAACACGATTAAAATATTTGCTTAATTGAAAGAATAATATTGGTAGACCCATATATCTCAGTGGCGATATCGTCAAACAAATGAACAATCATTCTCCATACGTAATAAATAAATAAATAAATTAATTAATAAAAAGTCCAATTCAAATACAGATCCCAAAACCCATAAATTCATTTTTATTTATGCTTTTTAATTAATTTTGTCTTCTTATATATAATGCGACATTAAAATATTAATTGTCTTTCTTTGCAGTTTTTCCTCCACTCATTGAACTCTAATTACTTTCCCTAACCTATAAAGCAGACATCTCTCTATTCTTTTCTAATAAGTGTGTATATATTATTGCGTATATTATTAGCATAATATATATATATATATATATATTTTAACATCAAAATGTTAAATCAAAAGCATCATACTCTTTATGACAAATTATTTTTTATTTAATGTAATCTGGTATTTAGTTGAAAAATCATAATTATCAAAAATTTAGAAATAAGAACATTACGGATTCGATTTAATTTTCAATTGTTTAATTTTGAAAAAAAAAAGAATTAAATTCAGGTAATTTTATTGTATTTTTGGATTAAAATAATTTGTATTTATGATCAATAAAACCCAAATAAATTAAATTTAAATTTGGATTTTTGGAGTTTTTAAGATTATTTTTATTTTAAAAATGATATAAAATCTGTAAATTAAAAAAACTACAAAATTTTTATATTTTTTGTTGTTCAAAATTATATATTATTTCATCACGTGATGGGTCACGTGACGACAAAAAAACAGTTGATCCAAATGGTCTCTAGCAGGCCGAGTTGTTAAAAGCCCAGTAAGTTTCACTATAAGACAAAACTACAACACATCTGATTCTGGTCTCTGGCCCACGTGGCCCGCACGTGCAAATAAATATATATTCCAATTAATAATTTATATTACTAAAAATAATTTTAGTCATGATTGATATTAAAATTAACTGGTCAATTGTCTCGCTATAGTTGTGGGTATAATGATGCGAAACTTTTAAAATTAGATAATTATAGTCGCGTGGAATAATAAGTGAGGTTAATTTAATTATAATTATGAATAAAAGTTGCCTATATAAATATGTTATATTTAGATGGAAAATGTAATAAATACATATTGTGAGTTAATAAATTATAAATGGATCATCTTTTCAAGAGACTGTTTTACTTTTTTATTAGGAGCTGACTTTCGTTTACTTAATCAATTTGCTTAAGTTATAATCTACTTTGGATACATTAGTCTTTATTATTATTATTATTATTATTATTATTATTATTTGGCCATTCATACAATATTGATAATTCCTTTTTGAAATTTGATTTGAAGAATAAAATATTTCACTAGAATGTGCTATTCATTTTATTAAAACACATGAAATTTTCAATTTATGTTCAAATGAGATTTTTCAAATTATAAATAATTATATATATATACACGTGTAAACAAGAAGCAGGTAAGTGGGCCCCATGCACTGGCGCTTATTCCTATACAAATAGAAACTCTTTTCTCACGTTTGGGCTTTTCGCACGTGAAAGTGACCATATTATGTTTCTCTATGACAAAAGCCTTCTTTACTATGGGCCCCACATGTCGGCCCATTTGGACAAATTCCTTTGGGACGGTGTGTTCCACGCGCTCCCACTATATTTCCCCGATTTTACCCTTCATCACCTACTTTTTTTTCTCTTTTCGTATGCATGAAATTCTTACAACAAACAACAGTATAATTCCATTTATTTACTTATGTTTAATAATAAATAGTTTTTAAAAATATTTCAAATAAAAAATGATAATATTTCATTTACTATTACAAATTATACTAATTTTACATAAATTAAAATATTAATAATATATATAGTATTATTAAAATCAATTAGATAACTGATTTTCTTAAAAAATAATACTATAAAATGTCATATCTTAAACATTAATAATATAGTAACTAAACCATCCCTTTTAACTTTTTATTTCTTTATTACAAAGATTTATGGGTTTTTTTAAAGTCCGCCTCTAACTTTTTTTTATTACAAAACCACGTATTATATATATCTTTTATGATTTATTAACCACGTATTATATATACGTATCATTACAAGAAAATCAGGTTTTAGGGACTGAAAAATCAGTCCCTAATCCGTCCTTAAATAGGTTTAGGGACGGATTTGGGACTACCAGCGGTAGTTCCCAATCGCGCGACTCTAAATGCTATCCGTCCCCAATCCGTTCCTAATTAGGGACGGAAATTTCAGTCTCCAATCCGTCCCAAATTAGGGACGGAAAAAGTGGTCCCCAAACAGTCCCTGGATTGGGGACGAGTTGTTTTCAGTCTCTAAAATTTGGAGAATGACCACTGAAACCGTCTCCAAATTTGGAAACGGCAGTCGTCCGTCTCCAAATTTGGAATTCTCCGTTTTGAAATTCCGACAATTCCGGCAATTGACGATGAAAACAACGACTCCGACGAGGAGAATAAGCCCGGCGAGAAAGAAGACGGACAAGAGAATCCAGACGTGGTCGGTGTTCTTAGATCGAGTGATCTTAGGGCAAGGACCATCGGCATCGACACACAATTCGGGGTTGCTGAGAAAGTTGTTTCTATAAATTTTCTTGGCATAGAGAGAAGGAATCTCACCATAGAGCTGATTATTCGACAGATTCAGGAGGTTGAGCTTCAGATTCTGCAATTCGGGAGGGATTTTCCCGGAAAATCGATTGTTATAGAGATCGAGGTAGTTGAGAATAGGCAAACTACCGATTTCACCAGAAAGATGATTATCGGCGAAATTAAGCTCGTTGAGATTCTTCCAATCGCTGAGACCGAGCATGCTCAACTCCTCAAATTGAATTGATTCGAGAATTTATAATAATTTGGGGATGGGAGAACAAAATCCGTCTTCAATTGGAGACGGGTGGATAAAATCCGTCTCCAAATTTGGAGACGGATGACCTGTCCGTCTCCAATTTAGGAACGACTTACTATTCCGTCCATAATTGGTCCGCATTTAGGGACGGATTAGGCACGACTCTTCTGTACCCAAATTTAGGGACGGATTTCATTTTCCGTCCCTAAAGCGTGTATAATCCGTTCCTAAATTTAGGGACGGAATTGTCGATCCTCAAATTCCGTCTCTAATCTTGAATTTTCTAGTAGTGTATATATATATATATATCTCTTTTATGATTTATTAAACGTATTATATATATATATATATATATCTTTTATGATGTATTGAATTTTGATACACTGAAATGTAAATTATATGATAAAAATATATTATATAATTTTTTTAATTATGAAGTTAAAACTTTGAAAATATGTTGAAGCGTATAAGATATAACAAATTGATTTATATGACAACTTTTGAGAGATTATATGTATAAAAGATATTTTTGAAAATATCAAGCGAAAATTTGTACTTATGTTTCTTATATAATTTAAAGGATTTAACAATGATATCAGCATGACATAAAAGTTCTGTATCACACTAAGTCAACTGTTGACCCTTTCGTCATATAATATATTTTAATCCCATATAATACAATTAATGATTTTCTTAATCACCTTTTATTACCTACTGTTTTTTTTTTCTAATTTTGATTGTCATTATTATTGATTAACATACACATTTCGTGTAATTTTTATTTATTTATGAAAATACATTTATTTATACATTTATTTATCCATGTTAAATAGATGTAGATATACAATTATTTATTTCGTGTAATTTTGTCGAGAGTTATTAGTCGTTTTGGATAATGGATGAATTTTTTAAAATCAATTTATTAAATCTGTTATTATTATTAAAATATTTTGTATATAAAAATAATAATCTTATTATTATTTAGTATTGTTATTATTATAATTTCACTTAGCATATGACATTTTTTAGAATCACTGTTCACGCAAAGGAAAGAATTTATTATCATAACTTTATAAAGAGATAAAACAGATGAAAATTTTAAAACCGTGTCTCAAAAATTTTAAATATAGAAATATTATTGTAATAAAGGTGGTCGAAAACATTGTTATAAATGTTTCAATTTTAATATTGCAACATACTCAATATTTTTATTGTCTTTAAAAATATTTTGTATCATAAATTTATATATAACTAAAATTAATAAATTTCATATTGCGTAAAAACTTCAAACATTTACGAGATCTTCATTAAGATTCTACGTGACAATTTTGAGGGTAAGATATAGTTGGTAGTTAAAAAATTAAAATATCTAATCTAAATATATGTAATATAAAAAACTATATTCATAAAAAATAATTCAATGATTTTTTAACTTATCTAAGTGATGAAAATTCATATCAAATAAAACTTTTGATGATTTATAAGATTGATAATATAAGGAATGTTACACTAGTAAACTATACATAATTATGTTATTACATTTCACATAGAGTTATATATAAAAAATGTAAGACAAATATAGTGTAATTAAAAGTGTCACATTCTATCGTAGAGACAGAATTGAGAAAAATTCAATACCTAACATGATTTTGTGTAAATAATAATAATAATAATAAATAAAAATAAAAATATAAAGTAAATAGGGAGGAGACATGGGGTTGACCAATTGAGCATTGGTGGTTAAAGAGGATTGTCTCATAGGACCCATCGGTTCTCTTATGTCAAACCATATAATCATCTCAATTTTGATAATTAACAAAAAATTAAATATTAAATCCTTTACTATTTTCCACCCACATTCTTACCACCTCTCTAATTTTATTTTAGAATTCCTTATTATGCATCCTCATTATTTAATGCGGGTTCCATGAACATAAATATTAATTATTTTAAAATTTGAATAATACAATTATAGATTGTTTTATAATTAAGAAAACTATATAATAAAATGTAAATACTTTTAATATAAATGATTGTAATGTCAACGGTTTACACCCATTATATTGAGGAAAAACATAATATATAAGTTGATTTTTTTTATTTTTACTTCATGACAATTTTATTCCAAAAAATAATATGATCTTTTATATATCGTTATAACATTTAAATGGTATATCAACGAAATTATCTGTTTAAATGCATAAACCTAATGAACTACAAATAAACGGTGTCTTAGAATTACCAATTTCCATTTATTTTAGTGATTAATAATTATTAGGAAAACTATAATTGTTGTATTGATTAATTAGTTATTAATTATAGAATAAAAAGAGAGGAAATAAATACTTAGTGGGCCTATTTTGGGCCACATAGTCACTTAACGGGCTTTATTTTCTATTATATGTTAGTTGTAAATATCGGGCCTGTTCAATATAGCAACGTGAGCCTCTACAAAGTGTGTGTATATATATATAATTATGTCAACTTATCGAAACTAATTATAAATTTACAAAAAAAAAAGTATTTAAACACGCAATATATATGAATTTAGACCATACGTTAAAACTATTGGACGTCAATCATGGAAATATTTGAATTTGTTTTCCCAATGACACATCAAATAGAACCATAGAGTTAAAGAATTTGCCGACATTATAATATATATATATATATATATAAATTCCGACCACATCTCCCAATTTATATCAAGTTAAATATATATTTTATACATTATTTTAGAGATAATTTATGACTTTTACAATCTATGTTTATTCACGTTTCTATTAATGTGATTATTTTTGCTAAAAGGACGATTTAATTCGAGATGAAAAATGTATTTTATATGTGATCATACAAATTATATTTCATTTTTTCCATGTGATTGTTGAATCCTAATTCACATCCATATTCAATATATATTCTTTTTTAAATCCTAATTATGGGTGTGTGTCTCTTGTTTTTTTAGATTTACTTTATTATTTTATTTTACTTTTTAAACACTATTTCACCTAAATATTTGATTTGATATGTACAGATCGTATATTATTTGATTTTTCCCTATTTAACATATGATTTATCTCGAGTGTTATCTTGTGTGTAGAATATTAATCTTTAAATTTTTCCAAGTGTGGATAGATATCATTTAAAAAAAAAATTTAATGCCTATATATGATATTTGGAATATGAGTATATAATATGAAATCTTTATTTGTACCATATTTCATTCTATTTGTTTTATTCGAATAATTATATATACCATATCTTGGTATTTTTTTACGGTAACACAAAATTTCCTCTATACATAGTACACGTTTAACATTTTTCTTATGTTTTCAAATAAAATATATAGACATTATTTTAACTATATGTTATTAAGTAATTTCAAATTTATAAACTGATTTATGATATTAACTAAACTAAAAACTATATTTTGACAATCTATAAAATCATGATTTATAAAAATAAATTGAAATGGCTTTAACATCTAAGAATGTTCGAATCTTGATATGATAATTAACAGATATATATATTAAAAACTAATATTATGAAATTAGCATAATCATCCCTAACCTTATCCTTCTAATTAAACTGTTAATTAATTAAGTTTAATATTAGATTAGCTTTAGTAGATGACCCCACAAAACAAAGAAGACAAGAAAGAAAAGGCACCATTTGATTAGGACACTTTAACTTACCCAAATAACAAAGCACAAAACATTACATACTTTTGTTATTATTGTTAATTACAAATTATTAAATATTATATCAAAATTCATTTTAAAATTGACTAATTTTCAAATTTTGTACAAATTTTGAATTACCATATCAATACTAAAGATTTATGGATATCAATTGTTTGTGTGTCTGGTGTTACATGTATATTTTTTTGATAAATTTTAGAAAATATTTTTTATTTTATTAATTATATTTTTATGATTTTAAAAAATAGATAAAAAATATTTAAAAATATTTTTATTCTATTATTAGTTTATTATTTTGAGGTTTGATTTTATCTGAAAAGAAGTGGTGGGGACCACCAATTGGGAACACTGCTCAATATATTGCAACTGCGGCTCAGTGGCAAAGACGTAGTGGGGGCCCACATTTTGGGCTTTGTGGCCCACAAACCCTCTCTCTCCCGGAAGTGCATTAATGACATTTTTGACCCTACTCGAACTTTTTTCCTTTTTCTTTTCCACAAGCATATACGTACACTATATATGTTTGGGAAAATATTCTTCCACCAATGTATTAGGGAATAAAGGATAATATTTATGTTTTTATTTTATAATAAATAATAATTACTATACAAAATTTACATTAAATATTTTTAAAATTATAATATAATGTATAAAAAATAAAAATTAATGCATCTATTGATTTTTAATTGAAATGATACAAAAAATGATTACATCAAGAATTATAAAATCATAAAAATATATACGATATTTTTAAAATAATAATTAACACATCGACGCTAATAGTTAATTTATAAATAAATTTTATAATTTATATTTCTTATAAAATAACATATTAATTATATTTTAAAATAACACTAAATTTTTGTATAATTTTATAACAAAATTCATAATTACGATGCGCGCGCACACACTAGAATTCAAGTCAGTGGGATGATCATCCTGCGTAGTTTAGCACTGATCCAAGCGCCGACTAAACTTCGGGCGCAATTTAGTGTAACCTGCGCCTTTGATAGTAATTATAAATCTTATATAAAATAAAAATTAATATATATGTATAAAATATATATATAGTGAGAAGGGCACAATGGGAAAGTTTTCCGGACGCTTTCTGTGACCTGTCGGGGTGGATGTATACACAAATGGTAGCGTGCGTTTACAATCGTGTATTTAACATTATTTATTATCATGTTTCAATATTAATGTGTTGTACTTTATTATTATTATTATTATTATTATTATAAAGACGTAGAAGAAGACAAGAAATAAAAAAATTATGATCTATAGTGTGTGTCTATAGGAATCTTAAGTGAATAAAGTTTTATGAAATATATTTTTAATAATAAAAACTGATTATCTTTTTCTTTTTCTATTTTAAATCTAAAGAAAGAACACTTTATATCGTTTCAAAACATGATTTTATCGTTTTCGAATATAAGAGAAACGCATTAGAAAATTTCATTTGATTTCAATATTTATAATTTAAAAATATTTTAGGTTAATTAATTATAAATTTCGATCAATTAATCTAAAATTTTAATATTTCATATTATTTATGATTAAATGATTTTAAATATTTTAGAATTTATGAAATTTAATCGAATTTTTAACTAAAGTCTAATGTTGGAAAAAAAATAAATTTTTGTAATTTGAGAATAATAAAATAAAAGTAAAGAGAGATATTCAATTTTGTAGATTATAAATATAATATATTTTAAAAAAAGGTAAACCATCAAAAGAAATAAAAAAGCGATCTCCTTTAAAGCATTTCTGAACATCCCACTAGCAAAAACCAAAATCAAAACCTCAGATTTCATCCATATTTTCCTATTTTTTTCTTGTCCATCTCGAATTTTTGTTGATCAATGTGAAAAAAAGTTGCAGGATTTAATGTCAGAATCTGTAAAAGAGCATGATTACATTGGTTTTACAGAGCATCCATCAATGGAAGCTTCTGACAAAACCAAAAACACAGACGACAACGTCGGTCTTAACCTCAAGGCCACCGAGTTAAGACTCGGTTTACCCGGGTCTGAGTCACCGGAACGAGTTGACCCGAGATTCCTGACTCTCAGCTGTTCCATGTCCGGTGCCAAAAGGGTATTCTCCGATGCTATCAACGAGTCTGGAAAATGGCTTTTCTCTTCCGGATCTACAGCCGTCGATACTGGTCACGGTGGCTCCGCCGCGAATGATGTAAAAGCGGCGGACTTTGCTAAACTGGAGTCACCGGTTAAAGACAAAAAGGGGTCTGGTGTAGCTCCGGCTTCAAAGTAACATGAAAATCTTGTCTAATATACAAACAAAACACAGATGAATCTTTGTCTGATATGAAAGATTTCAAATTTTCAGGGCACAAGTGGTGGGATGGCCACCGATTAGATCTTACCGGAAGAACACAATGGCGACTCAATCTCAGAAGAACGATGAAGAATGCTTATACGTGAAAGTTAGCATGGAAGGTGCTCCGTACTTAAGGAAAATCGATCTAAAGACGTATAAAAGTTACATTCAACTCTCATCAGCACTTGAAAAGATGTTCAGTTGCTTCAAGATTGGTAATTTGGTAATTTCCCCCCTAAATTTACCAGCTTTTCTACTGTAAATTCTTCAACTGTTAATGGGTTTTCAGGTCAGTTTAGCTCTCATGGCGGATCCAGTGGAGATGGACTGAATGACAGCCGTTTGACTGATCTCTTACGTGGATCTGAGTATGTTGTTACATATGAGGATAAAGATGGTGATTGGATGCTTGTGGGTGATGTTCCATGGGAGTAAGTCTTGTTTTCCATTTTTTCCATTTAGAAATTGATAAAATATGCGACTATATAATAAATCGAATCAATTATTCGTTATTTTATTAATTACAGAATATATTTTATATATTATATAATATCATACGGAAAATGAAATATAATATCGCAAAATATTCAGACAATTTTCAAAGTATTTTGTCCAAAATATCTCGTAGAATAATATTAAATAAGATTTCGGAGAATATTTTCGTATCAATCACTAGGGTGTAAATGAGCTGTCGGCTCGCGAATTAGCTCTAGTTCAAATCATATTTAAACGAGTCGAGTTGGATATTTTCTAGCTCGTTTTAAAAACGAACTGACGAGTTGAGTCCAAAACGAATCTGAACTTAGACGAGTTGGCTCGTGAACTGAAAAAAATCTTGTACAAAAATAAAATAGTTTCTTTTTTTATATATCATATATAATATTTCATTAATGTATTTTTCTTTTTTCTAGAAATTTATTTAACAAAATAGAAAAACAATTTAGTAAAGTTACGAACGGTTGAATTTAGTACAATGATATTTTATATTTTTTATTTGAGAAGATTATTTTTTATTTAGTACAATGGTATTTTATAACATTATGATTGAATTAATGTTTTCATATTTTCGATATATTATTTGGTTATCATATATGATATTACAACTAATTCAAAATAATTAAATAGTCTGGTTCGAAGCCAGTTCGTTTTTTGGCGAGCTAGAGGCAAGCCGAGCTGAGTTGGAATTTTCTAGCTCGTTTAAAAACCGAACTGAGTCAGCTCACTTTTTGGCGAGCTGAGCCGAACCAGTTCATTTTACACCCCTATCAATCACACAGATTATATCCGTTAATAGAAACAACCGTAAAAGGGATGAACAACGAGTCAAGATTTGATCTTTTTGTTTCATTTTCTCTTTGTAGAATGTTTATAGATTCTTGCAAGAGGTTGAGAATCATGAAAAGCACAGAAGCGGTCGGCTTAGGTATGTATACATAAGAGTAATGAGGCTGTTCTTGAGTCTTGTCTGGTTTTAAAACCCTAAAAATTATGTCTGGTTCTGATATTTTTAGCTTTGACTGATGTTTCAGCTCCAAGGACAATGGAGAAAATCAGAAGCCCTAATTAGCTTTTGCTTTCTTTATTATGTAATAGCCATAAAACCCTCCTCTGATTTTGTTTGTATGATCAAATCCATGATTAAAGTGTGGAAATTTAACCAAATTTCGGTTTAAATGTACGGAATATCAAATATATCCTTATAATACTATATGATTTCACGTATATTCTTGAAAATCTAATGAAAAAATAGAAAAAAGACAATACCCTCGTGATGTTATACGACTCCACGCATATTTTTGAAAACCTGATTAAAAAATAGAGAAAATACAATTTTGTCTTTATTTTTTATTTGTAAAAACATATATGTTTTGAATTTTTCAAGTTGCGCCTAATTTCAAAGTTAAGAAATACAAATAGCGAGAGGCGATTTAGAAGTTGAGAGCTATTTTTGAGCAAGTTTGAACGATTTTGAGCAATTTCGAACGTTTCCGACCAAGTTCAAACGTTTCCGAGCGATTTCGGGCGATTTCAATCGATTTTGAGCGATTTGCGACCATTTTTCGACCTCTTTCGGGTATTTTCGGACGATTTCGGACACATGGTTGCAAATGTCATATTTTCGGACGATTTCGGACACATGGTTGCAAGTGTCATATTTTCGGACGATATTTCGGACACATGGTCGGACATTTTCGGGCACAAGGTCGCATGGTCGGACATTTTCAGACACATGGTCGCATGGTCGAACATTTTTGGATACACACACGATCGAGCATTTTCAGACACATGGTTGCATGGTCGAACATTTTCGGGCACAAGGACATTTTTGGACACAAAGCAATTTAGTAATTTTAATATTTATAAAGGGAATTTTCGGAGTTATTTATTTTTTAAAAAAAAGGTAAACTTGGAGTCAAAATAGATATTTTTGAAATTGACCCGATTAAATTAAATGTAGTATGGAAAACTCAAAAGAGCAATAAGAAGAAAAGGTATCTTCAAGATTGGGATTAAAGAAGAACAAAAATGATCATTCTATTTTGAAAGGGGTTTTCAATTGTCATTCTTCTCCAAGTGTAAACCTAACAAATCTTCTCACTTTGATGTTCTCCCCAATAGCAGCAACTGTTTGCTTCACCAAATCCTTCACAATAACACTATCATCTTTTATATAAGTTTGTTCTAACAATGCAAGTTCTCCAAGCCTCTTCGAGATTCTCCCTTCGACGATTTTCTCCTTTATGTTTTCGGGTTTCGATAAAAGATCTTCTCTTTGCATCTCGATTTCCTTCTCTTTCTTCCTTATTTCCTCTGGTATGTCTTCAATGGCCACATATTGTACCTATATATAGAAAGAGTCAATTCCGAAGAAGAACCCTAAAGAGGAAACAGAGAGTTTTGTTAGTTTAAAGAGTTTATCTTATTTTCATGTCATGCCTGAGGATTGGCTACTGCTTGCATTGCAAGATCATCAACTAATTCCTTGAATTTCTCACTTCTGCCAACGAAATCTGTTTCACAATTTACTTCGATTAGAACTCCGATTCGAGAATCGTGAATGTATGATCCGATTCTTCCTTCAGCTGCAAGACGATTCGACTTTTTGTCAGCCGTTGAAAGTCCTTTCTTCCTTAGGTATTCTTGTGCTTTTTCAACATCTCCTTCTGTCTCTGTTAGGGCTTTCTTACAATCCATCATTCCAGCTCCTGTTTCTTCCCTAAGTTGCTTCACAAGAACAGCTGAAACAGCCACTCTTCCTCCCCTGCAATACCATTTTGAATCGACAAAATCTCAACTTTTCGATTGCCCGTGATTTAAAACGCGTAATTAAGGTCAGATATAAGTCTAAGTCTCTCACTTTGTAGCGCCTTCGTTGGATTCATCAGCTTTTGGTTCAGTCTTTGGTTTAGTAGCGGTTTGAGCAGCGACTTCAGCAGCAAAGTCTTGACTTTTCTTCTCTAATCCTTCTCCAAGATTGAATCTTATGAATCTCTTCACCTTTATGTTTTCTCCTACCGTTGCAATCGTTTGCTTCACCCAATCCTTCACTATCACCTTATCGTTCTTAATGTACGGCTGTTCAAGCAACGCAAGAGTCTCGAGCCTTTTCTTGATCCGTCCTTCAACGATCTTTTCCCTTATCTGTTCAGGTTTAGACAAAAGATCTTCTTTTTGCATTTCTATCTCTTTTTCTTTCTTCACAATTTCTTCTGAGACATCTTCTGTTACAAGATACTCTACTTGAGGGCAAGCAGCCACCTTTACGATCAAATATTTACCGATTTTCGTTAGCAAAAAAAGAGATAAAAACGGGTTTGGTATTAGCTTCGTATAGTTTTAAGTACCTGCATTGCTAAATCATCAACAAGTTGCTTGAAAATTTCGCCTCGTGAGACAAAATCTGTCTCGCAATTAACCTCCAAAAGGACGCCGATTCTGCTGTCATGAATATAAGCACCGATTCTTCCTTCGGCTGTAGCCCTACTCGCTTTCTTCTCTGCACTCGCTAAACCCTTTTTGCGGAGATACTCTTGAGCTTTGGATATATCACCTTCAGTCTCTGACAGAGCTTTTTTACAATCCATCATTCCTGCACCTGTTTCTTCTCTTAGCTGTTTCACCAGTGCTGGTGATATGCTTGCTGTATTTTCGAATCGAATAGAAACAATCAGATTAAGAAACAGATGTTTACATGATCAGATGTATGTAAAGGTGTATGCTTTATGATCATATATGATTTCCATCCCCATGTAAAGGTGTATGCTTTATGATCATATATGATGTAAAGGTGTATGCTTTATGATCATATATGATGTAAAGGTGTATGCTTTATGATCATATATGATGTAAAGGTGTATGCTTTATGATCATATATGATGTAAAGGTGTATAACACAAACTGACCCGCTTATTCCATCCCCATGTAAAGGTGTATGCTTGATGATCATATATGATTTCCATCACCGATGCTCAACGTATTCGAGGCAAACACAAACTGACCCGCTTACGATTTCAGCTCTATGATATCCAAATTCGCCCTCAAAGATATGAAAACCCAACAGGAGAAAAGAATGGTCTATAAAGTATTTGAATAGATCAATCCTGACATCATCTTGAAAGTATTATGCCTTTTCTGTAATATTTTGATAGTTTTGGGTTTAAGTTATAATTATTAAAAAGTTAATAATTATTTAATAAACGAAAAACATGTTTTCGTTATCAGTTTTCATTAGCACGAACATCAAAAACAGAAAACCTAAAAGCCGTCACAGAGAAAAACGAAGAACGAAACAGTTTCGTTCATCGTAAAAAACGAAGAACGAAACAGTTTCGCTCATCGTAAAATTCCGTATCAACCATTGATTGCAGATCTGATCTCGGCGTGGATACGAGTAGAGGACTTGTGCTAACAAGTCTTACATCCGACAATCACAACATTTAAGATTTCAGGTATTATCGAAATTGTTTCTAAATCTATAGTTCCTTGAAATCCCGAAAAACTAAACCGAACTTGATTAGATCTTCAATCTGGGTTGTTAAAACACGCTTACGCACCCGATCTAAAACCCAACACATCTAGTTATGAGCAAGATTTAAATCGATAAAAGAAAGACCTTTGATGCTTTCACCAGGGGAATCGGTATCTGCATTAGCTCTATTGTCATTTTCCTCTGAAGAAGCTTCTTCGGTAGTTGAATTTGGAGGAATAGAGTTATCAATTTCATCTGTTTACACAGAAAAGAAAGTCATTGCATTGATTTCGCCTCTTTCCTTTTTTGTTTCGACGCATCTTTAAGATTCTATTTCGTAAAATTTCAAATCTTTTGATGGAAGATATAATTCACATACCTTTGGTTTCCATGGAATCTTCGATTCCTTCTTCAACGGGTGTTTCTTTTTCCACTGCTGATGAGAGAATCTTTTCAGATAGTTCTTCGGATGAATCAAATGCCTCTGATTCATTCAGAGGCTCTACTGATTTCAGTTCCTCCCTTTGATCCAGAAAAGAAGCTATATCCTTATTCTTACGAAAAGCGAGCACAAATGGATTCGTTGCCGTATAAACAACTCCTTGACAGATTGTTTCATCGAATT
The DNA here is from genome assembly GCA_036759665.1 of Gynandropsis gynandra. Lineage (NCBI taxonomy): Eukaryota > Viridiplantae > Streptophyta > Magnoliopsida > Brassicales > Cleomaceae > Gynandropsis > Gynandropsis gynandra. Next base: position 259,074 of record CM071868.1, read on the forward strand.
TATCATCATTTTCATTTTTCATCGTTAAAGTAACTTGTCCCCTATTTATCCGCAATACACGCACCCTAACCTCTTGTCCAGCTTGTAACGAAGAACTACCCATCATTGTTCCAAGCCCATCATCCGCTTCCTCAGCGGTAGGAAGAAACCCTTCTTCGCCTTCAGGAAGTGATATAAACGCACCCGATCTCGTTAAGTTTTTCACCGTTCCTTCCAAAATCTGCCCTTTTACAAACTTTGAATCTTCTTTCTTTTGCGTTGCTTTTGAAGCATTCTTTCTTGGAGGTCTCGGCTTATCACTATTCGATTGACGTTTAGGCGATTCATCGTTCTCACGCATACTAAGAGAAATACGCGCAGCTTCAATATTAGCTTCAACTAATCTTACTTTTACTTCTTGTCCAATTGATACCACACTTGAAACTTCTTTAACAAAGCTATCACTCAATTGAGAAACATGAACTAAACCATCCGTGAACGCTCCAAAATCGATAAAGGCACCAAAGGGTTGAATTGCTCGTACTTTACCAGTAAATGTCGCACCAGGTACGAGCTCTTCGTTCTTAACTCGTGGCATTTCACTCTTCCTAACTGATCGTGTTCGCTTTGATTGAGATGTAGAAGACGGAGGATTTGATTGACTCTCAGAATCTGTTGAATTTTCATCAGCAGAAGCAGAAGCAGAAGAAGAATCTTGTTCTTCTATTGCCATATCAATCCCCGTGGCTCTTCTACGCTGAGGATTCAACACATATTGCCTTGTAAATGCTGGAAATAATCTAAGTGACGTCGACAATGGAAGAACAAGTCTTTGTGGAAATAATCTATTGCCACATTTTACTGAACAATTGCTTTTCTTTGAAGAAAAGTTGGCTCCTGGTATGAGAGAAAGATTCCTAATTGAAGAAGGAACAACAGACGCCATTTTTAGATTGCTTTAAGCAGAAATCCACAGTTTATGTCAGCAAACCCTAAAACAGCAATCCCTTCATTCCTATTGCCTGCATCAACATCAAATTAGGTCAAACTTCAATCTTTCTTTGATTATAACAGCTAAAGTAAGCATTTTTACAGAATTAAAACATACCCAAAACAATTTACAATCACAGAAATTCAAGTGACTTTAAAGTAAGAAAACACTTCCACAGTATAATTTGATGAAATTTCTAATGAAAGTAAAAGACATTAGAAAGAAAATAACGAGTACCCATTACGAATTAACAGAAACCCATTATCGAGAAACGATGAACTAACAGAAACCCCCATTGAAAGAAGTACCCATTACGAATTAACAGAAACCCATTATCGAGAAAGGATGAACTAACAGAAACCCCCATTGAAAGAAGTACCCATTACGAATTAACAGAAACCCATTATCGAGAAAGGATAAACTAACAGAAACCCCCATTGAAAGAAGTACCTTTTCGTCTTGCTCTGAAAACTTTTCCCAGAAAAACTAAGACAAAAATCAACAGAAGCCGCAGAGGAGAACGAAAGAGAAGCTTCTTCCTGAGAATTAAAAAGCAAAACGAAAGGGAAGAAGAGAACGAAAGGTGGGGCTTTAAATCCTTATCTTAAAAAGCCACAGTTGTTCTTCCTTCCTCTGCTCTCTCGTTCGTTCGGTGGATATACAGATGATGTCTGTCTTATCATAAGCCCCCTTCGGCTCGACTCGGCTCGGCTCAAGCTGAAAGACAAATGGGCCTATGGGCTTTAAAAGGAGGCCCATTTAGATAACCTTATCGTTTATTAATATGTTTTTGAGGCCGAAGTTTATTTTGTTAAAGAAATAATTTATTATGTTCCTTTTAAAGTATTTGTGGTTATATATGTTGACCCATAAAATATGGATATGTTTTTTTCTTAAGGAAAAATTTGTCAAACTCAAACGTATTGCGAAAAAGTATTTAAGAAATTTTATTATAGTTATTGTCAATTTACATGATTGAACCAAAAAGTAATTAAAATTTTAGAATTGCATGAATATATATATATATATATATTCATAATTGACAGTTAATTACACAAATTCAACTAATTCGTAATTATTACATGCTTTTTCTTATTATCTCTCGTGTACCTCATCATGATTAAATTGCACATTATGTCAACTAAATAATCGTGCGATCATTTATTCGCTACATCTTTTAAAGCATCTTATATAATATTTTATTTAATTATAGGATGTTTCCCATTAGAAATCATAATAATAAAATTATTTTTGTAAGTCGATATATATATATACGGGCCAAATAAGCGAATCATGAAAAGCCCATCAATCAACAATTGAGCCCAAAAGCCCATAAATGTATATGGCACTATTTCCTTTTTTTTGTGCGGTTTTAAAAATAGCATTAAATTTTTAAAAGTTTATTTTAATCATTATACCTCTTACTTTCGCACTCATTTTACAATTATGTTTTTTGAAATCATTGTCCCTCTAATAATAATTTATTATACGGGGAAAAAAGTGGTTGACCCTCGAGACAAAAGTAATAGGAAGATAATTTTATTTTTGGTATACCAAATCAAGAAGTCATATAATTATATAATGTTTATTCAACATAATTTGTATAATTGTATAGGAAAATTTTAAGAAAAAAACAACTAAAACATAAAACAAGCAAAAGTTTAAATTTAGATTTTTTATATATTCCGAGAGGAGAAAATGCATAAATATTACACTTCATATTATATCTACTTTTGAATTATCCAATTTTGGAAATAATATGAGTATTTTTTCAAGATAAATATTTGAATGTGGGATTTAAGTCCATATAATTTATTCATTTGATTTAACGAGCTAATCCAAATAAAATAAAAATCCATAAAATTAATTCCGTTTGCTTCTCTCTTTATAAAGTGATAATTGAGATTATTATAAACAGAAAATTAGAAAAAATGAATTCAGTATTATTAAAAATAAAAGATATTAGTTGTGGAAATAGGTGTGACAGAAAATCTATCGAGTTGGTGAAACTACTGGCCGTCAAGACTTCATCGTCCCAGCTTCGATATCGTCGTGTGGTCCCCACATGCTTAATATATGACACTCTGGCAAATTGCTTATGTCCACGTCATCAAAATCTAAAACGTGACATATATAATTTCTTGACGATTCTACCCTTATTATTTCGGGAAAATTACTCTATTATCCTCCATGTCTCATCTGTTCGTAGCGTAATCGTCAAAATTCACGAAGCATATGGTCAGATAAAAACCCTAGATCCCTTATCTCTATTCGCTTGATCCTGAATCCTGTTGAGACCGGAGGGCCAATGGAACGAGTTATTGGCGGTAAATATAAGCTCGGACGGAAGATCGGAGGTGGATCCTTCGGTGAAATCTTTCTCGGTGTGTATTTCCGTCGATTCTGATCACTTGCTGTTGATTTTTGCCCATTTGATGCATATTCATGTGTTCTTTCTCATGTTTCACAGCTACCCACATCGATACTTTCGAGATTGTCGCTGTTAAGATCGTAAGTGATCAATTATTTAACGAGAAACCGAGTCATTACTGAGCTTGTTTTGGATCTGTGATTAAATGTTGATTTTGGTTGTTTGGTTCTGGAAATTGGCCTGTGGATTGAGTTCTTCAGCTGTAATTTCATCATTTAAACTGAAAATGGTCCTGAATCGGTTCCGATTGCTTCGTTTTGCAGGAGAACAGTAAAACAAAGCATCCACAGCTTCTATACGAAGCCAAGTTATACAAAATTCTCGAAGGGGGAAGTATGTTTGTGATTCTTCTATGTTTTCATTTTTTATGGAATTACCGACCAATTATCAGTCCTCATTCGGACATTATCACAGTTTCAGATTTTCCAGCTAAATTTATCTGGGTGCAAGTAAAGCTCTGTGAAAAATTGACTTCTGGGGCATTAGATTCTTACATTTCTAATTCTTGTTCAATACTCTGTCAAAATGGAGAAGCTATTTATCTGTTCTTCCTTTCTGTCGTGCAGGTGGAATTCCGCGGATAAAATGGTTTGGAGTGGATGGGTCAGAAAATGCTTTAGTGATTGATTTGCTGGGACCAAGTCTCGAAGATTTATTCGTGTATTGTGGTAGAAAGTTCTCACTGAAGACAGTCTTAATGTTGGCTGATCAAATGGTATGACATTATATATAACTATCCTCCATCCCTCTTGATTCCTCGTGGCGTATCGCTTCATTTCTTCTATTTCTGTTATATGATTATATTGTCATGTTTATGCAGTTCTTTTGACTGATATGAAGAGTAATGCTAATGCGTATGCTGTTTATTTTTCTTCTTTGTTTTACAGCTAACCAGAATAGAATACGTGCATTCCAAAGGATACCTACACAGAGACATAAAACCCGATAACTTTCTCATGGGACTTGGTCGCAAAGCGAATCAGGTATCAAATTTTGCAATTTCTTTCTCCATCAAACAGGAAAAGGGATGCCCTTTTTTAAATTCTTAAGAAAACATTCAGCCGATAATGCTTAATAAGTTTCGATGATCAGGTTTACTTGATCGACTTTGGACTTGCTAAAAGATATCGAGATGCCAACACCAACCGCCATATCCCTTACAGGTATCGACTATTTACAGTCCTTGTTCAATGTACCATTACTCTTTACAAATTCTCTATCTATCTCAGTGCTATTTATTGTTGAAAGTCGGGTTATTCAACTCACTGCCGCTTGTGTTTCATGCAGGGAAAACAAGAATTTAACTGGAACTGCTAGGTATGCAAGTTGCAATACTCATCTTGGAATTGGTAAGCAATGCTGCTGTATTTGTTTTTTCTTTGTTGGCAATGTGGGTCGTCTTTTGCTTATATATATATATATATGTTGGTCTCTTGTCTGTAGAGCAAAGTCGAAGAGATGATCTAGAATCACTTGGATATGTGCTTCTGTATTTCTTAAGAGGAAGGTATATTGCACTTTTCGCTCCAAATAAACCAATGGGATTTTTGCTTTCTTGATTCTTTTATATATCTATAATGATCGATGCTTTTTTTTTTTTATCAGTTAGCTGCAAGAATGTTATGATTTTCATGTTTTCTTTGTTTCTTGAACCTCCTTTTGTACAGTCTTCCATGGCAGGGTCTGAAAGACGTTGACAAAAAACAGAAGTATGACAAAATTTGTGAGAAGAAGATATCAACTCCGATCGAGGTCTGTCCTTTATTGTTAAAACAATCGTGTTTCCCCTGGTGTCACATGAATTAATATCCTTTTATCTTGCAGGTTCTGTGCAAAAATCACCCTGTGGAGTTTGCGTCGTATTTCCATTACTGCCACACATTGACATTTGATCAGCGTCCTGACTATGGATTCTTGAAGCGTCTTTTCCGTGATTTGTTTTCACGCGAAGGTACTTGAAAAAAGGACACCTTTCCATCATCTGTGTATTTCTCCTATCACAAAGGGATTTGGTATTTGAAATGGCACTTATCTCACCTGGTTAACACTTTTTTCTCCTTTGACGCAGGGTACGAGTTTGACTATGTATTTGACTGGACAATCATAAAGTATCAGCAGGCACAAAAAACTATAAATCAATCTCGGGTAAGAAATTAAGTAATTAGACGCCTTTTTTGTTTTCCTGTTCTTTATCTTGTATGCATATAACAGATAGTTGCATCGAAAGAGGAGGTTCTATCATGATCATTTTGACTTTTACCTTTGCTGCGTGCGAAGTTGTTTTAACAGAATACTGTAATCTTGTTCGCAGGTAGTCCCTGGGACGAGTAATGCTCGTGTAATGCCAATGGAAACCAACAATCATCAAGGTTAGCTTGTTTAACGAAATTCACGAAGAATATTCATCTTGACGAAGAATATTCTTACCCCATTTTATCTTTTGGTCGTAAACTGATAAGGCCTGAACTTAGATTTGGATGTGCATCGAATCATCTATCTGATATAGCTTTCTTTTTGCAATATACTTTTGAAATTGTTGTCATGTCAGGAGGAACCAATACTTCGTATGGACCTGACGTGTCTGAACGTGTCAGATCAGCTAATGCTATTGGTCCGAACCCACAATTGAATTATAATACTGTTACAGGCAGGACTATGGGTTATGACCAGCCCCTGGACAAGAATGTAAGTAAATCTTTCCCTCGTCTAAGTAATAACTGAAAACTGTGCAATCTTCCCTTGTGATTCTATTAGGCGTGGGCAAATAGCGAATATCCGTAAATATTCGACTATTCGTATTCGTTGAATATTCGATTTTACTATTCGTATTCGTATATATGGATATTCGTAAATTCGAATTTTCGCAAATATTCGGATATTCGTCGGATATCCGTATCCGTAATAAAATCAATTTAAAAAAATAATAAAAAAAACTCTAAATAATTTACATTTTTAGTTTAGTTGTTAAATTAGGGTTAAAACTTTTATAATTTACATTTTAGTTCTTAAATTTTAAATATAATAACTATTTCTTTATATATTTTATATTTGATCTGAAAATCAATTATCATAATATTTTTTATTTATAATTTGATCCTTAAAATTAATTTTATTATATATATCTATATATTAAATAAATTATCTATTTTGTATTTACGAATACGAATACTTACGAATAATTAACTATACTATTTGTATTTGTATTTGTCGAATATCTAAATCCTGGTATTTGTATTTGTTCTTACGGATATTTGCTTTTTCGGATCGAATACGAATCGGATACGAATATTTTCGGATATTTTGCCCAGCCCTAGATTCTTTTGCTCAATTGATCATTCTCTTGCAAAACCCTTTTGGCGAATTCACATCTAGGACATGATATTGATCTGATGGATCATCATTTGGTTGAAACCCTTTTGGCAGATGAACATGCCCTCAACCTCAAAAAGAAACGTAGCAAAGGCTGGTTTTCCTACTGCTGCTACTGAATCATCAAATCCTGGATTTGGAAATGGCAATAGAAATGGTTTATCAGGAGGCTGGACTTCTTCATTTCACAACATCTCTTCCGCTAAGTGATGATGTAAAAAAGGTATATTTCCGGGTTAAACTCCTTTTCCCGTCATCTGTCATCTATCAAACGCATCCTATTCCCCCCTCACGTTTTATAATTCAGCCTATTTACCCACACTGTTTAAATTTCTATTAAATAACTAGACTTTTACCCCAATCCCCTAAAAAACCATCAATTTTGACCCGATTTCATCCTCAATTTTAACACGACCCGACCCAAATTAAAGTTGAATGAAATCCGGTTTATCCAATTATTAACCTGGTCCGGTTTAAGAGAATTTTGACCGGTTTACTGAATTTTGACTCTATCCAATGTATTATAATTTTGATATGGTTTTGTTGAAATTGACCCGGTTTTGCTGGAATTTTTATCTGGTTTGCTGAAATTGATCCGAATTTACTTAAAATTTTGACCCGAATTTAAATTTAATTTTTTTAACCGGTTTCGTTGAAATGTAAGAACCATGGCCATAAGAAGATGATGATAATGATGGATACTAATTCTTGATTTATGCTTATATAGTTATGGAGATTGGAAAATGAATGGCCAAATTCCCCCTTTTGTATATTGTCTGAGGAATGGAATACCAATCCGGTGGTTGAGCCATTTGATGGAAAAAAAAAAAGTTACTGCGGATCGAAGAAAAATGGTGTGTTAAAATTTGTCATTTGACAAACAAAGGGATGAATGTGTAATTTTAGTTTGCTTTCCATTCATAAAATTTACTCATCTTTTGTATAAATTCCGCACCCATTTGTGTATTGTTTTGTGGGTATGTCATCAAATTTCCTTAATTATATATATATGTATGTTCATATATATATATATATATATTATATATCGGTTTAGATGTAAAATAAACCGTGTGGTTTATATGTTAATGAGTAAGTACATATTCTTTGCAGGTTGGAATTTAAGATTTGCAGTCAGAGGAGGGACATGTTTAAGGTTGTTTTGCGTTTGCGTTTTGAAAGGAATTAGTAGCGTTTGCGTTTCTGTATCGTTTGCCAAGGGGATCTCTACAAGGTATGTGTGTTTATTTTTCTTTTTTTTAGCTAATTCATGTGTATGTATGTATGTAATGAGAAAATTACCAAATTATAAAAAAATAAATAAAATGACATGTGATACGAGACAATCCCAATATTACATTGTTCCAACTTTGTCTCTTCCGGTCAAAAATAAGATTATGGGTTCACATTATTGAATATATTTACAAATTATTATAAAATTTATTTATGTGATTTAAATTGTGATAATCTACCGTTTAAATATATGTATGTATGTATGTATTTATATGTATGTAAACGGAGTTTTGGGATATTGATGTAAATCAAATTTATTATAAAATTTATTTATGTGATTTAAATTGTAATGATATATCGAATATGTATGTATGTATTTATATGAATGTAAACTGGAGTTTTGGGATAATGATATAAATTAAATTTTTTATTAAAATGAAATGGAATGGTGGGACACACACACATGTGGATGTCGTTTTAAATGTGCTGACGTGTCACTCTGGATAAGCTTCTTCTGTCTTTCAGATTCCATTTCTGACTCCAAATCTACCAGGCCCCCAATCCCCTTTTTTTGTTTATTTCTATTTACGACTTACGTGTGTATATATATATTACACATTTTTTATTTGTATTTGGTTGGAATTTCTTATATATATGTATTACACAGTTTTTATTTGTATTTGGTTGGAATTTCTTATATATATTTATATATTACACAATTTTTATTTGTATTTGGTTGGAATTTCTTATATATATATATATAACGTCACATAAATTTCGTAAATCGTAATAAAATATTATATGGATTATTCGAATACAGAGTTCAAAAAATCAATGTAGTTTTTTTCTAAATAAATTAATTATTTTAAACGTGCGATACTTATATTTGATACGTCTCTTATATATGTCTTATTCTCTTCCTATCTTTCATAGTTATTACAAATTAATTATTTTAAATGTCCAATACTTATATTTGGTACGTCTCTTATATATGTGTCTTCTTCTCTTCCAACTTTTATAGTTGTTACAATTATATATATATATATATTATAGTAGGAGAAAACGTTAGGGAAAAAGTGAATTAAATAATGGATAAAACCAAAAAGAGAAAAAAAAAAGAAGAAAAATAATAAAGAGCATGAAAAGTTGGATAGATTATAATAAAGAATGTGGGAAGCAATGAACGTGTAATGAGGAGCGACGTGAGGGACCATTTCACCGTCACAACACAATAATAATAATAAAGATAATAATAATAGTAATAATAATAATAATAATAATGAAAATAGAGCCTTTTTACGTAATTATATAATAAAATAAATCCCCCCAACGTGGTTGCCCTTTTCATTTTCCTTTATTTCCTTCTTTTATTTTCATTTTAAATTTTCAGTTCATTCATATAGATATAGCACCATTATAATTATTATTACCTACATTAATTTTTACATACCCTTTGATAGTTAATTTAGCAAATATTTTTCAATATTAATTTTGGAGTATATATGCATGATAAATGTTTGATTAAATTCAAATTGTAAATACAAAGTAGATTGCTCTTCAGACCAGTTTTCATACAAAATTTTGTTTTAAACATATATTTCTTTGAAGAATACGCAAATTTGGGCAACTTTTCTAAAATTAAAATAAATTTGCTAAGCCAAAAATCGTAAAAAGTAGTACAAACAGTTGAATTTCCATATTTAGAAACTTTTTACATAATGATTGTATTATGAACATTCTTTGCAAATCAAAGTCCGACTGACATCTTTAATGGACCTCTTATTATTATTATTATTGTATTAAAAATATGTTTATGTAAATACATACGTATATACGTACATATTGTTTTAAGGTACAAATTGGAAAACAAGCTAGAGAGAGATATCCACTCTATAGAGTTGATATATATATATATATATTAACAAAATTATATTTATATAAAAATAAAATTTCTATTTTATAGATTAAAATCGTCATTTTTTATTTATTTATTTAAGATAAAATTGTATATTTGTATAAAAAAGTATAGATGTATACTTTGCTATAAAATTTTATAATTTATATTATTTTAAACGATCGTGTGTATATATATAATATATCCTACAAATTTATTAGATATATACACCATAATTTATATTATTTGAAACGATCGTGTGTGTATATATATACTATATCCTACAAATTTATTAGATATATACACCATCATGTAAAATATTTGTTATTCCAAACATTACTGCATATTATATTACTAATTATTTGTAGTAAAAGTTGAATTGTACAAATAAAAGAAAAATACTAACCACTTGTGTGATGGTGAATGGTCACAAACATTTGTTAGATGGATCAATCACAAGGTGGAAGGCGCATTGCGCACCTCAGTCATCACCACCGTATAGTGCTAAAATACGCCGAAATTTATTTATTTATTTATTATTTATTTATATATAAATTTAGAAGTATTAAATCATTGTCGAGGAGGAGACATAAATGTTTGTATCGATCGCCATTCAGTACTTTGTTTGCTTTCATGGCCATCGGCCATTGCCTCTTTATCATAAAACAAAATAAAATAAATAATTATTTTATCTTCGCCTAAGCTTACAATGGTTCCTTCTTGGAGTTTATCCATAACTCGTGTTTCGGAATTTATGTCGATTTAAATTTCAATTATCTAAGTTTATTTTTGCTGTTTTTCTTTGTCGAAATCGAATGATTTACTCTCCGTCGTCTTCTGTGACTGTCAGATTCAGTAGAAGGATTTCAGAAGGATCTGGTGACAGTTCTCAAATTTTCCGGGAAAATTTTGTAGCTTTCTAGGAAAATGGCGAGGCTTTGAAGAAACGGGTTGGACTTCCCGTAGTCTCTGAGGAAAAAGCCGTGAAATTTCTGTCCGTGGATGAGTTTACTGGGGATTCTACGATCTGGGTTTGTTTCAGTTCGTCTGTTTCAGCGATGGGTTGTGCCTATTCAAGAACTTGCATTGGTCAGATTTGCGCAACGAAAGACAATAGTATCAGGGAACCACACCGGCAACATCTGGAAAGAGCCGGAGACCGTACGGGAACGGCGGATGAGGAGGAGATTCCGGTGTTCAATTATTCCGATGTGTCGGAGACCCAATTCGGTGAAGGAATTCACGAGTTAAGTTTAAGCAGAGAGCAAGAATGGGGAATCACTCGACTTTCTAGGGTTTCAGCTCAGTTTCTACCACCTGATGGATCAAGGATTGTAAAGGTGCCATCTTTTAACTATGAACTTAGATATTCCTTCTTATCTCAAAGAGGGTATTATCCTGATGCTTTGGATAAGGCTAATCAAGATAGTTTTGCCATTCATACGCCATTTGGAACAAACCCAGATGATCATTTCTTCGGAGTGTTCGATGGACATGGTGAAAACGGTGCTGAATGTTCACAATTTGTGAAACGGAAGTTGTGTGAGAATCTTCTTAGACATGGTAGGTTTGATTTAGATGCAGCAGAGGCATGTCATTCAGCATTTTTGACAACGAATTCTCAATTACATGCTGATATTCTAGATGATAGTATGAGTGGAACAACGGCTATTACTATTTTAGTTAGAGGTAGAACATTGTATGTGGCAAATACTGGTGATTCAAGGGCAGTTTTAGCTGAAAAAAGACAAGGAGATATTGTAGCTATAGATTTATCTATTGATCAGACACCTTTTCGACCAGATGAACTCGAAAGAGTTAAGCTTTGTGGAGCTAGAGTTCTTACATTGGATCAAATCGAGGGTCTGAAAAATCCCGATGTTCAATGTTGGGGAACTGAAGAAGAAGATGATGATGGTGATCCTCCAAGACTTTGGGTGTCCAATGGAATGTACCCTGGAACAGCTTTTACAAGAAGTATTGGTGATTCTATTGCTGAATCAATTGGAGTTGTTGCTAACCCTGAGATTGCTGTTCTCGAGCTTTCGCCTGATAATCCTTTCTTTGTACTTGCTAGCGATGGTGTCTTTGAATTCCTTTCTAGTCAGACCGTCGTTGACATGGTAAGGTATTCTTTAAACCCGTCTTTTGTTCGATAAAAGGAACTTTTAGTTTCCATTAAACTCGATTTCAGACAGTCTAAATGTGTTATGATAAGTTGTCCCACATCGGTTAGAACATGAATTTTGTACCCATATATATGGTATTAGACAAACCTAAACTCTTGAGCTAATTTTTTTTTGTATTAGTTAGGCCCAACCCATATTTGACATGATATCAGAGTTCGGTTCGTCCCGATTTGAATTCGGTTAGGACATGAATTTTGGATATATATATATAGATTTGGACAACCTTAGAATCTTGAGTTAGTTTTTGGTATTAGTTAGGTCCAATTCATATTTGACATTGTATCAGAGTCTGGTTCATCTCGATTTGAATATACCGATGTTGGCCCCCGATTGCGATTTACACGCTCCAATACCGAGTCTGAGCGTGAGGGGGAGTGTTATGATTAGTTGTACCACATCGTCTAGGACATGAACTTTGGACTCATTTATATGGTATTGGACAAGTTTAAACTCTTGAGCTAGCTTTTGGAATTAGTTAGACCCAGTCCATATTTGACAAAATGTTTCATTCTCCGGTGATCAGATTATATCTTTTCAAAATTGAATCTTTTTTCTTTTGTAGGTTGCAAAACATAAGGATCCTCGAGATGCTTGTGCTGCCATTGTTGCTGAATCATACAGGTTATGGCTACAATATGAAACTCGAACAGATGATATAACCGTGATCGTCGTGCATATCAATGGCTTAAAAGATGTAAGAGAGTCTCTCTATATGGATATGGTTTTATGTATGAATTGCATTGGTGAATGCTGAGAAATATAAATTGTTTTTATTTATACCAGACTGCTCCTCGACATTCATCGAGTACAGGAGGAACTCTTTTACGACCCCCAATTCCACAAATTGTAGAATTGACGGGTTCAGAATCGCCTTCAACGTTCAGTTGGAACTCTAAAAATCAACGGGTGAGGCACGATCTATCTCGAGCTAGAATACGTGCCATCGAGACTTCTCTAGAGAGCGGAAATGTTTGGGTTCCTCCATCTCCAGCCCATAGGAAAACATGGGAAGAAGAAGTAATAATAATACTTTTGTTTGTTTATACCTCTTTTTACATTTCTATTTCTTCATCCATTTCGTTAAAAGCTTAAACATTTCCCGTTTCAGGCGCACATTGAGCGAGTACTGCGTGATCATTTCCTCTTTAGGAAACTCACCGACTCCCAATGTCAGGTTTTGTTGGATTGCATTCAAAGAATCGAGGTTAAGCCCGGGGATATCGTTGTTAAACAGGTTAGTATTAGTAATGTTCTAAAAAACTCTCTAGGCACTGCCTAGGCGCTGGGCGCCCACTGGCCGCCCGACTAATCTCTAGGCAGTCTTTTTTTAAAAAAAAAAATGTCGTCAAAACGGCGTAAAAAAAACTAACTATAACACCTATCGATGCATTTATCTTTTATCGATTTTGTCATAATCATTTCATTTGTCTTCTTCTATCTATTGCATCTTCCGTTGTCTTCATCTGAGCCTCTTGTCCTCACATTCGTCTCTCATCTTCGTCTTTGCCTTCATACTTGTTTTATTATTTTTTTTCATCTCTCGTATGTTGTCAGCATCTTCATCTTTTGTCATCGCCTTCATTTCTCATCTTCATCTTTGTTTTATCTCCACCCTTGACTTCATCTCTCGCATTCGCCATCAACATTGCCCTTGCCTTCTAACATCGTCCTCTCGACGTCCATTTTTTATATTTTATTTGTTTTATATTGTTTGTCGTCGTAAGTTTGATATTGTGAATTTAATACTTTAAATATTTTTATAAATACTAAAATTTATTTATTTATATGTTTTTTTATAAAATTAAGTACTTATAAATATTTCGAATTAAATTTTTATATTATAGTTATATTAAATAACAATAAAATATATATAGATATATCCGCCTAGCCCGCCCAGACACCGCCTAGACTCCGTCTAGGCGCTCTAGGCGTTAGGCGCTAGATGTCTGCCCGCCTAGCGTTTTCTTGAACCTTAATTCATGATGCAAAATATCAACTTTACGGGAAATTTTGAACAACGGCTGCGTGCTAAGACAAAAGAAGCGTACTTTTTTTGCAGGGTGGTGAAGGAGATTGTTTCTACGTTGTTGGCAGTGGAGAATTCGAGGTTTTGGCAACTCAGGTTTGATCTATCCTCGTCTCCTTAGACTTAAGGTTTGACTGGCGGAAACGCAATGCTTGAGCTTGCGCTTGGCGGCGTTTCTGTCAGCGATTTACGGCGTTTTGTTTCATTTTGTCTGAGTGGAATCGTTGTGTTTGCGGGCGTTTGCGACTAGAAGCGAATGATAGAAAACTGTTGCGATTGCGTTTTGAACAAAATTACCAAAATAGACAATTATTAAGAAAAGAATTTATTTAATTTTTTTTTGTTTAGTGTATATTTTTTAATTATAATTTCAAATATTTGAAATAAATTTAAAAATTAAAAATTATAAAAATATTTAAATATACAATACATATACATATATATATGCATATATGTATTTACAACTAATATAAATTATAATAGAAAGAGAGAATGTATAAGGGAAAAATTTATTTAAATTTTTTTGTTTAGTGTATATTTTTTAATTATAATTTCAAATATTTGAAATAAATTTAAAAATTAAAAATTATAAAAATATTTAAATATACAATACATATACATATATATATGCATATATGTATTTACAACTAATATAAATTATAATAGAAAGAGAGAATGTATAAGGGAAAAATTTATTTAAATTTTTTTGTTTAGTGTATATTTTTTAATTATAATTTCAAATATTTAAATATACAATACATATATATATGCATATATGTATTTACAACTAATATAAATTATAATAGAAAGAGAGAATGTATAAGGGAAAAATTTATTTAAATTTTTTTGTTTAGTGTATATTTTTTAATTATAATTTCAAATATTTGAAATAAATTTAAAAATTAAAAATTATAAAAATATTTAAATATACAATACATATACATATATATATATGTGCATATATGTATTTACAATTAATATAAATTATAATAGAAAGAGAGAATGTATAAGGGAAAGATACGAGAGTATTTTGATAATTTTATTCAAAAAGCACCAAAACGCAAAGGTAACACAACATAATTTCAGATTTTTAAAATCTATGTTTCGGTACGCGACTACGACTCTACTAGTCGGTTTTAATATCGTCCGGAGTCGCCAAAAAACGCAGTCGCGACGTTTGCGTTTGGTTGCGACTCCACCAGTCAGGGCCTCATTAGCTCCTTATTCTACAATTTTACGCCTCGGCTGTACACTTTTTTTCGTGTATTCTTTCAGGAAGAAAAGAATGGAGAGGTGCCTAGGATTTTGCAACGCTATACGGCTGAAAAGCTATCATCTTTTGGTGAATTGGCCTTGATGTAGGTTTTAGATCTTCTTGAAAATGAAATTTTTACAACGGTTGATTACGTTTATCGGGTTTTATTACATGTTTGTGTTATGATTCAGGCACAACAAGCCACTTCAGGCTTCGGTTCGTGCAGTAACAGATGGAACATTATGGGCATTGAAAAGAGAAGATTTTCGAGGAATTCTAATGTCTGAATTTTCAAATTTAGCATCTTTAAAGCTTCTTCGATCCGTTGATCTTCTTTCCCGTCTTACGATTTTACAATTGAGTCACGTTGCTGAATCTCTTTCCGAAGTTTGTTTTTCAGACGGAGAAACGATAGTTGACAAGGTGAAGTTTTTAGTTTTGTTCTTGTTCTGATGAAACATTCATGTCTGAATTTATGAATTCTTTCTTGCAGAGAGGACTCGAGGGGCTTTACGTTATCCAAAAGGGTCTCGTGAGAATTACATTCGCTGCGGATTTAATGGAGAATCCAAATGTTTCGAGCCTTAAAACGGAAATCTCCATTGAAAGTAATAATACAGAGATCTCCATTGAAAAGCAAGAAGGAAGCTACTTTGGGGAATGGGCTCTACTTGGTGAACTTAAAGATTCTATAACTGCAGTTGCTATAGGTGATGTTGTATGTGTTCTTTTAACAAAGGAGAAGTTTGATTCCGTCGTTGGCCCGTTGACAAAACTTTCAGACGATGATCATAAGTACGATGACTCTACGTTTATTCTCTTCGTTCTTGAATTTGCAGCCGAAATTGAATGATTTCGTTTACACGTTGTTTAGGTCAAGACCTGCTTCGTTTGATCTCTCAAAGGAATCTGGTAAAAGTATTGATTCTACGGCTCTCGCTACTGTCAATCTCGCAGATCTGGTAAACTCTTACGCCTTTCGTTATAATTCTTGAAGATTTATCCGTCGCTTAGGCCATTTGCTTTGTGTAGGAATGGGGAACTTGTTTGAGTTCAACAGACTGCAGCGAGATTGGGATCGTGCATTTGAAGGATAAAGGTAAGTTTTTTTCAATTGAATCTCATCCGTTGTATCGATACAACGAAACCCGAGATGAAAAAACTATTTCTTTCCTTTTTTGGACATTAGAAAATTGGCTCAGCTTGAAAAGATATTCGAAGCAAAAGGTGAAGAAACTGGGAAAGGAAGAACAAGTGTTGAAAGAGAAGAATCTGATGAAGAACATTATAAAGTCTTCAGCTTTAATTCCGCAAGTTCTTTCGACTTCTACCGATGAAACATACGCAGCCATTTTACTTAACACTTCTCTCGTTTGCCCGTTCTCTTCTGTTTTACATTCTCCACTCGACGAACCATCTGCTCGTTTCATCACCGCTTCATTAGTCATTGCCTTTGATGACTTTCATAAGGTTTTAAGACTCTCCTCTCGATTTCTCCCTCTGATTTCGTTGATTTCGTTCATACTCTTAACTTCACTTATTCCCATTGAAAATTTCTAGAATGGTATTCTCTATAGAGGCATTTCCCCGGATCTATTGATGTTGGATCGTACTGGATATCTACAGGTTCGTGTTTTCGTGTTAAATATTAACTTTTCGTTTGAATCTAAACATCGAGTTCATAGTTTTGTTATATATACTTTTGCAGCTTGTAGATTTCAGATTTGCAAAGAAACTTACTGAAGAAAGAACGTTTACAATCTGCGGTAACGCTGACTATTTAGCGCCAGAGATCGTTCAAGGCAAAGGCCACGGATTAGCCGCTGATTGGTAATCGCTACATTACATCTGAATCCTTGCATCCATCATCCATTGATCCATCATCCATTGCATCCATCATCCATTGATCCATCATCCATTGCATCCATCATCCATTGATCTGAATCCTTGCATCCATCATCCATTGATCTGAATCCTTGCATTCATCATCCATTGATCTGAATCATTGCATCCATCATCCATTGATCTGAATCATTGCATCCATCATCCATTGCATCAATACAGCATTCATTGATCTGAATCATTGCATCAATACAGCATTCATTGATCTGAATCCTTGAATCCATCATCTGAAAGTCTAAAACTTTTGATTGATTCAAAAGGTGGGCACTTGGAGTATTGATTTATTACATATTAGAAGGCGAAATGCCATTCGGATCATGGAGAGAAAGTGAAGTAGAAACCTTTCTGAAGATCGCAAAAGGCCAACTTAAGTTTCCTCGAAGTTTAAGTCCAGAAGCCATTGATTTAATCACAAAGGTCTCATCTTTCAATTCTTAATTGAGTTTAGCAGTAAGGATTTGGATTGATCTAATCACAAAGGTCTCATCTTTCAAATCTTAATTGAGTTTAGGAGGATTAATCCACTGACCCATCTGTTATAAACACATGTAGTTGCTTCAAGTTGATGAAAAGGAAAGGCTTGGAACCCTAGGAGGGTGTGGTTCAGTAAAGGGTCATCCATGGTTCAATGGTGTCGATTGGGAAGCCATTAACAGACGTGAATTTAGAGTGCCTAAAGACATAATAGGAAGAGTTCATCATCATCTGGACAACAATGTTGTTGTTCCTCTTGAGATTTGTCAGAATCAGAACAGAGAAGAAGGCAATTCAGATGATTGGCTTCACGACTGGTAAGAAGAACTATTCTGTGAAGGATAGATAATAAAAGAGATTGTTGTATAAATAGGTGTATATGTAGAGATGGTTGAAATATTTTATCTGTATTTTTTTTTTTTGCTATTACTCTTGATTTATCAAAGATTATTATTATTATTATTATTATTATTATTATTATTATTATTATAAGTATTATTATTATTATTATTATTATTATTATTATTATTATCATTATTATTATCATTCTCTAAAAATTTATTGTGCGACCATGCGGCCTCTATGACCATGCGATCCTGTACAACTATGCGTCCCTTGTATGATCATGCGACTCTGTACGACTAGGAATGTCATTCGGGTCGGCCTGAGCCCGTGTTGGCCCGGTGAACGTAGGTTCGGGCTCGGTCTGGTTCGATTTATATGGACCTCAAACCTCGGCCCTGGTCTGACCCGATGGGATCCAGGCGGCCCACGAGCAAACGTTTTTTGCTCTTTTTAGGGCTTCGCGTTTACACCATTGGATACCAGGTACATGGTTTCTCGGATGTAGTCGTAGATCGGAATGAAGAGTGGAAGACTCGAACCAGACAAAGACGAACACCGAAGGAGACGAAGAAGCTCTAACCAGAGAAGACGAAGCTCAGCCGAAGAAGGAAGGAGGACAAGAGGGAGGGTAACACGGTAGACTTAGTCGAAGACAATAACACGGGAGGGGGACACATGTAACACTCAGGGAGGATAACACGGAAGGGAGACTCAGGGTAACACGAGAGGAGGGAGTCACTTAGTCGAAAGACCTCGGGATTTTTTTAATTGCATTCGGCACGAAGCTCAGCGGATTGGGTTGAAACGTGTCGGGCTCTTTTAATAGCCCGAAGGCCCGGTTTCGTTCGGGTCGCCGATTTTTTGGCGGGCTTCAGGTGGGCCCGCGAGTCGGGCTCGTTTTTGACACCCCTATGTACGACTATGCAACCTTTGTGCGACCATGCGACCATACGATTCTGTGAGACCTATGCGACCATGCGACCCTGTGAGCCCCGGAATCGTCCGAAAAATGCCCAAAATCGGTCGAAAATCGTTTAAATCGACCAAAAGCGGTCGAAAACGCTCGAAATCGCTTGAAAAATATTCGAAATTGGTCAGAAACGCTCAAAATATTCAGCAATCGCTCGAAATCGGTCGGAATCGCTCAGAATTGCTCAGAATCACTCGAAAATTGCTCTCAATTTCTAAATCGCCTCTCACTTTTTGTATTTCTTAATTTTGAAATTTGGGACAATTTCAAAAATTTCAAAATGTATGTGTTTTTACAAACAAAAATAAAGAGAAAAATTGTTTTGTCTCTAATTTTTTCATTAGGGGTATTTATGATATTATGCTTAATAGATTTGGTGGAATTTAAGTATTATGTATACAAACAAAAATATTTTAGGTTTAGTGGAATATATAAGAAAAGCATACAAACACATATAGAGAAGACAAAATAAGAGGAGTCAGATTCTTACGTAAGATGACTTTGTATTTATCACCGAATTAAAAAAAAAAGAAATTTAAAATTGAAAATAAAGGTAGCATGCATAATAATGAAAGTTCTAACATTAAACAAATTTATCAAGATCAATACCTTTATGTATAATTACAAATATTTTTTTACAAATACCCTATTTAGATTCTCAAAATTATTTCAAACTAAGAGAATTATATTTATGAATTTGTATACTATTTTGAAATAATATGTATATATATATATAACTTATCATGTTAATTTTTAAAAAATATTTATTTTTTTAATTAATAATTCCAAAATCTCATATCATATTTTAGAAAAAAATTATTAATTAATATATTATTGTAAAATAATAGATAAATTAATAAATAAATGTAATAGTTTACAAATAAATATAAAAATAAATTAAAAAAATATTATTAAAAATTTTCAATTATATTATAGAACCATATTGATTTTCTTTTTATTTTGTAAGAACCGGAATTAAATAAAAAATGATTCATCACAAATTATTTATTAAAAAAAGTAATGATATTAAAAGAAAAAAATTATCACTCATCAAACTTCGACATATGAATATTTGATTATTATTCAAGGAGAACTAAAAATTAAACCTAAACTAATTTTTTTAATTCATTGAACTTTTGAAATGATAAATAAAAACATTACAACTATACATCCAAGTGTTCATTTGTTGTGTTAATTTCTTCTTCTCTATTTGCAAACCACTGAGCCGTTTTTCCGGCGATCGGCAACCACAGCCGCCTTCTTCTTTCTTCTGTCGTATCACTTTGCGCAGACGCAGACGCAGACGCAGACGCAGACGCAACCGCAACCGCGTTATTCATCTTCGTTAGAACACTGAGTCTTGGAACAGTGGTGATTTCGGACACAGATCTTCTCCCGATCTCAACCATTCTCGTTTTCGAATTCCATTCTCCATTTTCCGACAGAACCAAAGTGTTCGTCTTTGATCTGTTCATCGAACTCAACTTATTCTCGAACATTCTCTTCATCTCCATCTCTTCCTTGATCCGCAAGATTCCATTCTCCTGATCCTTCAGATCCTTCTGGAATCGATCCAACGATGAGAATCTGTCTTTGGACATCAGATTAACCATCTCAAAGTTCAAGAACATCAAATCCGATGAACTCACGTTGCTCCATCGGTTTTTGAACATAGCATCTGACATTACAATCCTATGATTGAATCTGTGCATCAGCTTCATGTTCTTATCATTTACAGATCGTTCTAAAATGAGATTCTCCTTATTACCCATTTTCAGATCTTCTTCTTCTTCTTCTTCTCGTTCGATATAGAGTTCAAAGTGTGGATCTTCCGTTGACTGATTCAAGAAAACAGAAGGGTCATCAATGGCGATTTTGTTTCTACACAAAGGGCATGAAGCGTGTTGCTCAAGCCACTGATCGATACAACCAATGTGAAAAGCGTGTCTACATTTAGGCAAAAGCCTAAGAATCTCGACGTCTTCGAATTTCGACAGACAAACAGCACATTCCAATCCTTGTTTGGATCCATTCAAGGCAGAAAATCTGAAAAAAGGAAGAGATTCGATAGCTGTTTTGTCCAAACCGGAGAATCTTCTCGACCCGTTGAAAATACTATGACGGTTTTGGCCTTCGCCGGAGTTTGATCGGAGATCGTTGTGGCAACATTTGGCGTAGATGATAAGGACGAAAGTGAGAGTGAAGAGTATCGACAAAACTCCGGTGACGACGGCTAAGCTGGGTTGGAAGGTGGCAACAATATCGGCGGTTGCGTACGGACGTTCTTCGTCGGAGGAAGGAGACTGGCCGGAGACATAACCGGAGGAGAAGACAAAGATGATGATGATGAAGAAGAAGAAAATTGCTTGAGCTGAATTCATCGGACGAGAAAATAATATTGATTTTTCTTGGGATTTTTTTTTTCTAAAATTGTAAAGTGCATTTTGGAGGAAATGGGCTTTGTGAATTTATGATTTTTTTTATAATTAAAATTTATTATTATTTGTCCGTCTTAATTTTGCAAAACCTTTATTTATTTCCTCGGTTGGAGCTATATAGATGTCCATATATACATGTTCGAATTTTTCTTTTTTCATGATATATAAAGTTGTTATATTCGAATTTTCCTTTTTCATTGTATATAAAGTTGCTATTTTGCGTTCATATGAACGATGAATTTATATTATATATTAGATTATTCTAATATTTTAAATTAATTTTAAAATTAAGTCAAATATAAAATATTAGAAGAGATTTTAAAAATTTGTTAATACCTTAGAGATTTTGAGTTTGTTGATATCTATCTATTATATATCTATATATAAAATATTTGGTTATCTTTTAGATTGTAAAATATTTAAGATTTTTGTTATAATTATAAAGTTTATATAAAATTATATAATATCTATGAAAATAAAATACAAATCATGATGACAATGAAGGAATATGTTGTATTATAGGTATAAGATGTTGATTTAAATTGAGTTTATTGATTATATATTGATACATGATACAAGATGATTCATGACTAATCAATGATTTTAATTGTTGAATATATAATCATTCTAAAATTTTAAAGTGCAAGGGGTTACAATAGAACATGTTTCTCTGTTGTTCTTTATATTTGATCATATGAATCACACGATTCCAATTCCAACTGATTGAGATCAAAATATACTCAATTAATCCGACTCGATCGCAAATTGTTGAATTATTATAACGAATTATCCGACTAATCAAATTACGGTGACACTCGACTAATTTGATTCATTTAGTCGAGATCGTATAAGTTAAATATTCAAAATTTGGACGTTCCAATTTAAGATTAAAATATATATTAATACCTATATATTACGAATTGTTATTATGTTAAAATATTAAGAGTTTATTAATATTTTAGATATATTTCAAATCTATTGATATCTCGTAGATTATAGATATATTTCAAAAATATTATATTGTGTTATTAAATCGGTTGTAATATCAATTATAAATATATATATATTACAACCGATTGATATTATAATATATGGTGTATATTATAATATTACCTGTAACAAATATTTGAATAAAATCTTATTTATTTAATTATTCGTAATGGGCTAAAATAACTCAATCCGATCGATTCCCCCAAAAACGAAGATTGAAAAAAAAAAAAGCATACAAGAAAATGTTAAAAGTCACTCACACAGTCAAACTAATATGTTACACAAAGGAATGATGATGATGATGTTATGATGATGATGATGATCAAATATAGTAAGATTACAAAAACATACATCACCAAATAGAAGAAGGTAAAATCATCACACAAACAACAACAAAAAAAAGATAAAAAAAAAACAATCTCTTTTTACCATTAATAGAATACAATGTTTAACTGTGAGCAGAAGCAGCGGTAAGGCCAATGGATGATTCAGGATTCACATACTCTTCACTGGCATGCCTCACAAACTCTTCCGGTGACATATGTGAGCCGTGGCACGCACATACGATCTTTATCTCGTTTGCGTTGTAACGGTACGTTACCCCCGAGATGGTTCGTCCATGTGGACCTGAACCGGTGGTTGAGACCCACGGTAAGTTTGGACGTACCCCTGAACCACCAAACTTCACGTCCGCTGCAATGCCTGGTTTTATGGCCGAGAAGTCAAACGATAACGATGTTTTCTCTCCGTTCATCCGTTCTGATCCTCCGTTTATCCCTCCTTTTGCTTCTTCCGCTTGCGTAGATGACCCTTCTTCCGCCACGTGCTGCTTTCCTTCACCTTTCGTGGTGGCTTCGTGGGCGATACCCAGAACGAAATAAACAAAAAGTCATTCCAACGATCGGTTTGATTACTGCATTAGGGCAATAAGATACTTACCGGTGTTTGTCGTGCCTCGTCCAGGGTAGGGAGGATGAGAATGAGAGACGATGATTCCAGTACCGTCTTTATCCAACACTGGAAGTTGAACGGTTGAGTATCCAAACATAATTGGCAGATTTGCAGCACTAGGAGGCTGAATCAGACTTGCGGGATCCTTCGATTGTGAAGGATATTGAGAACCCGGGACGTTAGACGGATGAATTGGGAATGGAACACTGTAACTCGTGTTATGGATTGTAAATTCTTCCACACTCGAGCTGCCATTCTTCCTCTGACCAACCCGATCAACTACATTTGCATCAGCTGCACGACGAACCTCTTTTGCTGTGTCAGAAGTGCCACCGACTTGAGATTCTGCCACGTCTTCGTTTTCAGCCGTTGACCCTTCATCGGTTGTAATTGAAATATGCGATGATTTCGTCTTTTTTTCATGCAAATCAGTATTCACATCCTTCTCGTTATTCTTCTCATCAGTCATCTCTGGGAACAAGAATTTCCTTTTTTTTCCTGTTTCTGGCCGCGTCTCATCCTCTACCCAGAATGGTTTTGTGGACGCCTCAGCATCAGCGTTAGGAGCTTTGGAGAGGTCATTGAAAAAATTCTGCGGAGATTTACCCGAATCACTTCTCTGGGAACCAGAACTTGGTTCTTGTCTTTGAGAGCTCGACTGAAGGAAGTTCTTGAAATCATCAATCACTTTAGAGCTTCGATCGCCTCCTTCCGCTCTTCGATTTTCAGAGGCGTTAGCGGTGTTATTACCCTTTCCTTTTCCTGATGACCCGCCACAAGATAGACCCAAGCTAAGCTCGAGACCATTATCATCATCCATTTCGTGGAATCAAATAGCTTAGTGCAAGCTCAACTGATCTCAGTTTATCTTAAATAACGACCATAAATTCCCGGCGCCATCATCTGAAAAATGTGGTAGAACAAAAAGGATTGCTACCAAAGAAACAATTGACTCCCAACAAAATGATTCAAAATATTAAAGAAATGCAAAGATTATGAAATCGAATACTCATAGATGGCCATCAAAGTAAAAGCTCTCTCATGCTTTCATTCTTCATTGTTTTGAGTATCTTCGATCTTTTCCAATAGAACAAAGCCAAATCTCAAAATCCTCAGCAATATAAGATCTAACTACTTCTAATCATCTGAATTAGCATGATTTGCTGAGGAACAACAAGAACACGATATGCAGATCCGATGACTATAAAAGCTTCAGAAATCTCAACACTAACAGAATCAGGGACAATAATCACTGAATCCGACATGAAATCATCAGAATTCCTGAACGACTCCAACTCTCCAAATTAAAAAACAACATAAATGGATCCGATTAGTTGAAACCCTAATCACGCAGCGAGCGTGTCACTTGTCTGAAAATCGAACGATTTCCATCTCAGAAAACCATAAAGAGCACAGAAATCGATTGAACGAGTAACCCTAAAACATAGCGAATTGGAAATAGAGAAGATGAACCTGAAATTGGGAGAGAGAGAATCAGAAACCCTAGCTTCGCGGCGGCGTTCGTTGCTCCTCCTGCCTGCGCAACTCCAGAGATTGGGGCTCTCCTCTCTCTCAGGTTCGTAGTTGTGCAGGTCAATTCATTTTCCTCCCTAAATCTGTTTTTTAAGAATTAATTAATTCAATTTACATGTGAATATTGTGCTGATTTTTATTTTATTTTATTTTTATTTGTATAAACATGGCGTAATTATTTTGTAATTGATTAAATAAGTAATAAAGTCTTATACCAACTTATGAATTTATGATATTAAAAAATCCACTATTATCTTAATTAAATTCCATTCATTTCTATTATTTTCACTAATTTATAATCTTTTAATGCAAAGGGAATGTTAATTTTTTTATTTTATTTTTAAATGTGGTCGTTACTCATATCGTATGGTCCAAAGGAGTTTGTCTGTATCATGTAAAACGGCGTCGTACCTTTATCATTTCGCCTCGTTCTATAAGTCACGTGCTGAGCACGTGCATAATTTATTATATAGGCCCAGCCCATTAGTGACATATTCACGTTACAAACTTTGAATATTTAAATAAAAATTTTGATTATGAAAAGACTAAGCTATATAAAAAGAAAATTTGAATGCCATGAAAATTTAAAAAAAATCGAATCAATTATTCAAGATAACCCAATGATTATTTAAAAATTTGAAAAATTTTAGGCAAAAAAGTATAATAAAGGATATTTTTCTTATATATATTCACCTGCAAAAAAAAATAATGTAAAGCTTTAAAAATCTATATACAATGTATGTATACGTTTACATGCACATGTTATATATATATATATACGGAAATAAAAAGATAATATATATATATGGAAATAAAAAGATAATATATATATATATATATTAGGTGGTGGATGTGGACCGACTTATTTGCTTGTTGCTATAGCAAGGACAGGGAGTTTGTGTACGACACAGTTAAAAGTGTTGGGGTCAAATTTGTGAAATATAAAAAATAAAGGGTCATTAGGGGCCCCATTTTTTTTTGTTTTAAAACCCATAACTGACCGACCACTTATTTCTGTAGGCCCACATAGGTCCCAGCCCATTAACTGTTCCTATCTACCCACATATTTTTCAATTTTTAAAATAATAATAAAATGTATATATATATATATACACACTTAAATATATCCTAAAACATTGTGAAAAATGGACTCTACAAAAATTAATTGGTCGGGTGTAATTTTGTTTTCAATTTTTTATATAGGTAATCTTTAATAAACACTTAAAAGATATATAAATGATATTTTTTTAAATACTAAAAGAGATAATCTTTGTTCCAAATTGTCAAAATTATGAATAAACTATCATATTATTTTAGAATCATAATCCAAATTAATCATAAAAGTACATGTGATAGATGTAGGCTACGTGACATATTATTATTGTTTAAATTTAAAATTATTATTATTATATGTGTATTATTTTAAAATAATGTATTATTTATGTATAACAAAATTAATTTGTTTATAATTCTAGTAGTATAGAACAAGTTCATTTTTTTATAATATATATTTTTTTATAAAAATTGTAAATCCTTAAAATTTGCTTCAATAATTACTAAATCTAAATTGTTTTCAAATATGTGTTATTAACGAAATCTATATATAAAGTCCATGCATGTATCATGTTTATGATATCGATATCATTCCTTTGATAATATTTATTGTCACATATGTATCAATATATCTAAATATATTAGTTTTTATGGATATGCATTTAGTTGATCATGTATATTTTACACTTATCATACATATTGCGTCAATAATAATTGTACAATTCGAAAAAACAAATTTTATAAAAAGCTGTTTTATTCATTGATATGAATTGATAAAATAACTTTTAACGAATTAATTACTTATTGTAAAATTTGGGAGGAAAATATGACGCACGAATTGCTTTTATTGAAGGTGTGTTTTTTTTCTCTATAAATTTTTTAAAAAATATTTAAATTTAAACAAATAAATAAATGACCCCACGATGTAATTAATGAAGCATGGAAACCCTAATCTCATCCACGAGGCACGCCATGTTATTTCTATTTTCAAGGCATCCACTTATTTAAATTGTATTCACCCATAACAGTTTACTTTTTATATTTTTCAAACATATTCTTAAATTTTAACTAAACATTCATATTTTAATATGCATACCAATTTTTGTTATCGATGCATTCTAATGACAATAAAACAAAAATATCATAAATAGAAGAAAAGTTACAAAATAGTTATAGGAACAACGATAATCTTTGAAATCGATTTTTTTTTTCTTCAATGATTTGGAAAATGTAATTTTTTCTTTTTGATAAAAAAATATAATATTTTGATATGGAACTAAAATATGGCCTTAGAAATTAGAATATCATATATTCATTTTGCCGTCTTCTCTATCTATATATACCCTATATACTTTTTTTTTTCTTGTTTAAACTTATTATGGATGACAATAACAATATATATGATTTTAATTAGGACGTTTTTAATTAACGTTAACCATCACATATTGTCGCGAATATCTCTAATTTTGGAAGAATGAAAATGTAAATTGAGGAAACGAGCGAAGAATTTACAAATCTAAATCGAATATATTATGAAGTGTAAATAGTTGTAATTTTATTTTTATTTTTCAATTGAAATCAGTTTATAATAAATAAATATCACACTGACGTTATTGAATGATCTGATATAAATTTGTTCATTTCGGAAGGGAAAAAATGCCAAAAAATGATGAAAATATATAAAAAAAAAAACAACTTTTCCAGATCCAAAACAACTAAATAAAAATTCATTGAAATTACGGAAAAGTCCTCGGTCTATGAAAGGCATGTGATATTTTTGAATTTAGGGTTTAGAGTAGTGTTGAAAATAGGAAAACTAAAAAGCCCTTTTTTCACATTTATTCAATGATAATGATAATGTAGACATGTGAATAAATGAAAAGTACGTATAAAGTAAGCAATAACCAATGACGATTCAATCATAGTACCAAAATTAATTTATTATATATAACCATTTCATGTCGTTTTCTAACTAACACTTCTATATAAACCCTAATTTTATCACTCTCAACCCTAAACCCAACGAGCCACGTGTACCATGGTTGACCTGCCGACCTCCGACGCCGACTCCGCCGTCTCCACCGCCGAGTTTACCTCTCCCTCAAGGTCCAAGAACAAGAAGCGGGTCAGACCCGACCCGGGATATCGAGGAGTCCGAATGAGGACGTGGGGCAAATGGGTCTCTGAGATCCGAGAGCCTCGCAAGAAGAGTCGAATCTGGCTCGGCACCTTCGCCACCGCCGAAATGGCAGCTCGTGCTCACGATGCGGCGGCGTTGATCGTCAAAGGATCCTCCGCCGTACTCAACTTTCCGGAACTCGCCGCTTGCTTACCCCGTCCGGTCTCGTCTTCCCCCCGTGATGTACAAGCTGCCGCTGCCATCGCCGCAGCCATGGATTTCTCTCCCTCATCCTCCGCCTCTGGAGAAGCTCAGTCTACGTCGGCGGAGGAGCTGAGTGAGATAGTCGAGTTACCGAGTTTGGAGAAGGTTTACGACGAGTCAAGGAGCGAGTTAATGTTTGCTGACTCAGTAATTCCCGGTTCGCCGTGGTATTTCAGTAACTGTTACAGTTTTGACCATAGCGACGACGATGATCATGAAACTACGATGGATGAAGTCTTTGAGTATTTCCAATTTGGTCCTCTTTTTTCGTTAGAATTTTAATTGTACCCCTAATAATTAAAAAATACAAATAGAGTCCCCTTTTGGAGGTTAAATTAAAAAAAATACCATTTCATAACACGATTTACGTATGTATTATTTATATAAAAGCTAATATATTTTCGCTTAGCCCACAATTACATTATTATTTCGTATATTCATAGCAAAAAATGATAATTAATCGGATGAAATCAGCTAATTTAACTTCATCGAGTAGTTTAGGTAATAATTATATGAAAAAAGAGTTATATATACGAATTATTAATACACGAGCGTGTGTATGTGTATATATATATAACACCTTTGTAGGTGACAGCTACGAATCCTTCTCAACTTGATAATTTTATAATCGTATATATAAATTTAATTATTCAGATGTAAACACTCAACTCGTATAAATGAGATGGATTATCATTTTCCATGTTTTGGTTAATAATATAAATATATTATTATATGGAATCAAATCAATAGTGAATGTATATTTATTATCGATATATATATATGATAGAGTTTGTAGACCAACAATCTAGTATGTATCATTTAAATATATTATATTTCAAATGTTAATCTTGACTAAAAGATAGATATAATGTATTAGCTTCTACTTTACACGAAATATTGATTTCAAATTAATTAGAAATAGATGATTTATGCAAATTATGAATAAAATCATATGCAAATCTAACACTAAGGACATGACATAATATATTAATTTAATGGTAAGATTCTCTCCTTGGCTTAACATCAATCAGCAGCACTTTCTAAGGAGATTAAAATAAATTCGATTATTAAATTAAATCATTGTACGTCGATCTCAACCCAAAAATTTTAATTTTTATCTTAATTGTTGCATTATAAATTATAATTATTCTGCTGACTGGTTATTGGGATCCCCAGTCAACGAAGTTTCCATTTGGCCGGTGTAAATAAACATAATTTCCTATTTTTTATTTTTTTAAAATAACGTACTTATTCATTTGTTTCGATATTACATTTTATTAAATTTCCATAAAGTATTATTTGGTTCGATTGGAGTTTCCTTGCTATTCCAAAGCCAGTATATATTTGAAAAATGGAAATAATTACTCTTAATTTACTTGTAATTATATCATACCATCAATACTCACTGTGGTAGTTAATTATTAAAATCTAATTTTGTTATCCAAATTGAAATTGTAAGGAGAGTAAAGATGGAGATTTTCCGATAACTATATAAAAAAATCGTTATATATATGAAAATATTTTATATGGTTTTTATAATTCAATATGTATTAATTTAAGTAGTGAATGGATGACCCAAATATATATATATATATATATTTAATTTCAAATTCGAATATCTATCAAGACATCCATATTACATTGAATATAATGAAAATTAACTTAAGATAATTTGTAGTTTTGTAATTAATTAAAATAAAACACTATGTAAATACATGGAGGGAACTTTAACCCACGAATATAAAACATTTACGTGTGGGATAACAAAATGATAGATAACATAGATTAACGATTAGCGATTAAATTAATATTTGATCCCAAATTAATTAATATATATATATATATATGTGGGCTGGCTGTTCAGTTTATCAAAGGCAGTGGCCCACACTTAAAGCTGATTATATTATATAGAAAAGATAAATAAATCAATTAACAAAAAGGTCGCTTTGGCCGAGTGGTTAAGGCGTGTGCCTGCTAAGTACATGGGGTTTCCCCGCGAGAGTTCGAATCTCTCAGGCGACGTTTAAATTTTTGGGTTAGAGATGTAAATTGTGATGTATATAAATTACAATAAACTAATAAAAATGGTTATGTAGTATTTTTATTTTATTACAATAAACTAATAAAATGGTTATGTAGTATTTTTATTTTATTATAATAAAATGGAGATGTAAATTGTGTTCCATGCCGTCTCATTTGACAGTCCTAACCAATTAGATGTTCATAATGCTTTTCTTTATGGTGATTTGCGAGAAGATGGTTATACGAAGAATACATAATATCTCTTTTGCATAGACTCGAATAGGGGTGTAAAAAATGAGTTCAATTTACGGGTCTATTCGAAGTCCATCCGAAAATAAATGGGCTCGACCGATAAATTTAAACCCCGAATGAAAACGGGTCTTCGGGCTCGGGCCGATAGATTTAAGGTCCGAATGAAAACGGACTTTCGGGCTCGAGCCTATACAAAAACCCGAAATGCTACAGCCTTGCTCACCGGATTTCGGGCTGCCCGAAAATTAGAAAATCCTAAGTGACACACACTTAACCTAAGTTTCCCCTCTCCTTCTTTTGACCCTCCCTCCACTTACACTCAGCTTCTGCCCTCCTTCCCACGTCATCGTCGTCTTCCTATTATCGTCGGCTACCTCCCCTCGTGTTACCGTCAGCTCCCTCTCTTCCCCCTGAGTTATCGTCGGTTACCTCCCCTCCCCCGCATGTTATGTTACCGTTTTCCCGTTAACGTCGGCTCCTGTTACCGTCGGCTTTGTCTTATCTGGTTACCGCGTGTTGCAGTCTTCGGCTTCGTCTTCAACCCTCCCTCTCCTCGCGTGTTACCGTCTTCGACCCTCCCTCCCCTCGCGTGTTATCGTCTGCTTCGTTTGGCTTCGTATTCGGTTTGTTTATTTTATTTCCAGCGCCCTCCTCCCTTCGAATTTCGTATGCCCGTTAGTCTGTGGGTTGTCCGAAGCTCAACCGAAACCCGCCAGGCCACAGGCCATGGGCCACACATTTTCACCCGTTTAAATTGGGCCGGCTCGGTCCGAACCCGAATGAATCGGGCCGAAACGGACTCGAGCCGGATTCGGGAGGATAATAACAAGAATAAGAATAATACAAAATGTTTTATGCAATATATTTTTTAATCATCTAGTATTGATTTTTAGATTTTCTCATATTTCATTTGTACGATTATGTTTTCGTATATGATATAATCTCTTATATACAAATTCATAACAAATGAATAAAATAGATAAGCGCAAATTTACTAAATTTTAGCAGATGTTATACATAATATTTGTAGTATTTTTACTACTTTTGATTGTTTTTTTATTTTGCGTCAGGAACTTATTTGAAAAAAACGAAATAATTAATCAATGATTGGAAGAATATTTTTAACAAATTCCCACATGCCTCTTATTTTATCTTGAATATTTTATCTCACTGATGATTGTTCGTCCATTATAAAACAACTGGCCATAATACTAATAATTCATATAACAAAATGATTAAAATTATACGGTCAAGCAATACAGTCGGATAAATCTATATAAATAGTTTTTTATGAGCAAATTTCAGAAAAATAAATCCGTCGAAGATATCAATGTATTACAACAATATCCTTTTTTCAACACTTTAAAACTAATGGTAAAATATCTATTATAAATTTGAAATTTCAACGAAAACTAAAAATATAATTATGTTTGGTAGTATAAGAAGATAACGTCCAAACTATATTTTCCCATTTTCAAGTTCATTATCTATTTTTTTTATCATATTTGTTCGTTACATTTATTATAATTTTTTTTTATATTAAACATATTTTTCACCTAATAGTAATCTAATTTAAAATCTAAATATAATCGCGCCTTTGCATGGATTGATTAATCGAATCCTTTATATATATTGGAGTATATATATATGAAGACTGAAGTATAAGTATATATTAAACTTGTATAAACTATTTTTTAATTTTTGTCTATAATATTTTATTATACAAAAAAATTAAAAAACTGTAATAAAAATTCAATAAACACTGTAAATACAAATTTTAGATAAAAATTAATTGGAAAATGTAAAAAATCTGAAAACAATTCTGGTAAAATTAAATATATTCGCGCCTTTGCATGGGTTGATTAATCTAACCGTTTATATATATTGGAATATATATATATATATGTGAAGACTGAAGTATAAGTATATAAAACTTGTATAAACTATTTTTTAATTTATGTCTATAATATTTTATTATACAAAAAAGATAAAAGACTGTAATAATAAACATTGTATATACAAAATTTAAATAAAAATTAATTGGAAAATTTAAAAATCTGAAAACAATTGTGGTAAAATTAAATATATTCGCGCCTTTGCATGGGTTGATTAATCTAACCGTATATATATATATATATGTATGTATATGAAGACTGAAGTATAAGTAAATAAAACATTCCTGTGTGTGTTTGGTAGTAGAACTGAAGAAGAAAACAACTGTCTGAATCTGCCATTTTTCATTCTTTAAAGCCAAGCAAGAATCAGAATCAGGGCAAGCCAAAATTCTCCATCTTTATACTGTTCTTACCATGTTTTTCATTTTACCTAATTCCGCCATTTTCTTCCATTTTTGTCTGCAGAAAGTTTCTTTGGGTTTGGTGATGATCTGATCGTTTCCGACAAAATTCTGTCTGGTTCCGTAATTAAAGAACTTCCCTTTTCGAGTTCGATCCAGATACTTTACAAAACCCTGTTCTTTTTTAGTTCAATTTCTACTTTGAATTCTGTAAATCCTTTTTTTTTCTGTTGTTTCGTGAAAGTTTGAGTTTTGTGAATCAATCGTTCATCGGGTCGTTATAATGGAAACCCTACCGTCACCTTTCGGAAACCCGGCTCCGAATTTGTCGGATTCGGAGCTCCGAGAAACCGCTTATGAGATTCTCGTTGCCGCTTGCCGGAGCAACGGGAGCCGCCCGCTTACTTACATCTCTCAGTCAGAGAAGTCCAATCGGGACAGCGGTGGCCCTGCGACGGCGCTTTTACCTTCTCCGTCGCTTCATAGATCGTTAACGTCGACGGCGGCGAGTAAAGTGAAGAAAGCATTGGGGATGAAGTCAAGGAAAAGTAGCAACGGCGGTGAGTCGTCGAGTCAAGTGAGTCAAGTAGGCCGAGTCAAGAAAGCCGTCACCGTCGGCGAGTTGGTTCGTATTCAAATGCAAGTCTCAGAACAGATCGATTCAAGGACCCGACGGGCACTTTTGAGGATCGCCGGTGGTCAGGTATGAATCTAACACTCAAAAGGGTATTGTTTGTATGAATCTAACACTCAAAAGGGTATTGTTTGTATGAATCTAACACTCAAAAGGGTATTGTCTGAATGAATCTAACACTCAAAAGGGTATGAATCATCTGAATTAGGGTTTCAAATTGATCATTTGATTAATGTAATGTTAGATTGGGAAGCGTATGGAGACAATGGTTGTACCCTTTGAGCTCTTACAACAGATCAAATCCTCAGACTTTTCAGATCAAAAAGAGTATCAAACATGGCAGAGGAGAATCATGAAAGTACTTGAAGCTGGTTTGATCTTAAATCCTTATATCCCAATAACTAAAGCAGATTCATCAGCCCAACAAAAGCTTAAACAAATCATTCAATCTGTTCTTGAGAGACCATTAGAGGCCTGGAAGATCACTGAAGAAGAAGCTCAAACCTTGAGGAATCTTGTTATGCAACTTGCTGTTAGGCAATGTGATGAATCAAGTGCTGAGATTTGTCATTGGGCGGACGGATTTCCTTTAAATCTAAGATTATATCAATTACTTTTAGAATCATGTTTTGATCTTAACAATGAATCATCTCTTGTTGAAGAAGTAGATGAGGTTATAGAATTGATTAAGAAAACATGGATGATCTTAGGGATGAATCAAAGGGTTCATAATGTTTGTTTTCTTTGGGTATTGTTTCGTCGTTATATTGTGACTGGTCAAGTGGAGAATGATTTGCTTATAGCCGCGAATAACTTGATTCGTGAAGTTGAAATCGACGCGAAGGAGAGTAATGATCTTGAATTCTCGAAAGTCTCGAGTTCTGTTTTGAGTTTGATTCAAGATTGGACTGACAAAAAGTTGAATTCTTATCATGATTCGTTCAACATTAACAACGTTGAATTACTCGAATCGACAGCTTCTTTAGGGATTTCAGCGGCCAAAGTTTTGGTTGAAGATATTCATAATGAATTCAGAAGAAGAAGAAAGAAGCAAATCGATTTGGGTCGGGACAAGATTGATCATTTCATCAGATCTTCTCTTCGAATCGCCTTTTCGCAGGTTCGTATATGAATGAATATCTTTCGTATTTACCTTTAAGGGCTCTCAGTATTACCTCTAACTAATACTTACAGATCAAGAAGATGGTGGAACAGAACAAAAGATCGAAAACTCGACAGATCAATCTTCCAGTTCTTGTAATACTTGCAGAAGAGGCTGTTCATTTAGCGTTCAACGAAAAGGCGATATTTAGTCCGATTTTGAAAAACTGGCATCCATTTGCAGCTGGTGTAGCCATGGCTACAATTCATTCATGCTATGCAAATGAACTGAAGAAATTTATCTCTGGCATAAAAGAGTTAACACCAGATGCAATTCGGGTACTCACGGCTGCGGATAAATTGGAAAAAGATTTGGTTCAAATTGCTGTTGAAGATTCAGTAGATAGTGAAGATGGTGGAAAATCAGTGATAAGAGAAATGCCTCCTTTTGAAGCTGAATCTGTTATTGCCCATCTTGTAAAATCATGGATCAAGATAAGAATTGATAGATTGAAGGAGTGGATTGATCGAAATCTTCAACAAGAGGTATGTAAAGGATTGAACTTTAGGGTTTATGGATTTGATTGATTCAATTTGGTAATGATTTGTAGGTATGTAGAGGATTGAACTTTAGGGTTTATGGGTTTGATTGATTCAATTTGGTAATCATTTGTAGGTATGTAGAGGATTGAACTTTAGGGTTTATGGGTTTGATTGATTCAATTTGGTAATCATTTGTAGGTATGTAGAGGATTGAACTTTAGGGTTTATGGGTTTGATTGATTCAATTTGGTAATCATTTGGAGGTATGTAAAGGATTGAACTTTAGGGTTTATGGATTTGATTGATTCAATTTGGTAATGATTTGTAGGTATGTAAAGGATTGAACTTTAGGGTTTATGGAATTGATTGATTCAATTTGGTAATCACTTTCAGGTATGGAATCCAAAATCAAATAAACTTGGCATTGCTCCATCTTCTGTAGAAGTTTTAAGGATGGTAGATGAGACATTAGAGGCCTTCTTTCTTCTACCTATACTTATACATTCATCGTTACTTCCCGAGTTAACTTCTGGTCTTGACAAATGTCTTCAACATTTCGTATCGAAGACAAAATCTGGATGCGGTACAGCGATTCTAAACCCTAAACCCTAAACCCTAAGCCATCAATGATTCTTATCAGATTGATTAGTTTATGGGTTTTTCAGGTTCTCGGAATATGTTTATACCTGCAATGCCTGCTCTTACGAGGTGTACAGTTGGATCAAGACGAGACGGCGTATTCAAGAAAAAGGAGAAACCGATAAATCCTCGAAAGAAATCACAGATAAGAGCATCAAAAGGGGATGATCCATTGGGAATACTTCAGCTTTGCTGCAAGATCAATACTTTACAGTATATTCGAGTAGAAGTTGAATCTTCGGGTAAAAAGACAATAACCCGTGTCTCGAAATCGGATTCAAGTCTGTTAATTGATGTTTCCGATAATAAAGGAAAGATCTTTGAACAATCAATCACATCTTGTTCAAAGGGAATTCATCAATTGTGTGAAGCAAGTGCATACAAGATCGTCTTTCATGATTTAAGCAATGTCCTTTGGGATGGCCTTTACATTGGAGACGCCTCTTCTTCAAGAATTGAGCCTTTTTTACAAGAACTCGAACGGTGTCTGGGGATTATTTCCATAACTGTGAATGACAGAATTAGGACAAGATTCATAACAGACATCATGAGAGCTTCGTTTGATGCTTTCCTGTTGGTTTTACTTGCAGGTGGCCCATCTCGAGGCTTTACATTACAAGATTCTGATATTGTTCAAGAGGATTTCAAGTTCCTCTGTGATCTTTTCTGGTCAAATGGTGATGGGTTGCCTTTGGATTTGATCGAGAAGGTCTCATCAATGGTGAAAAATGTTTTAACTTTGTTAAGAACAGATACAGAGTCTTTGATCCAACGGTACAATTCGGTTTGTTTGGAGAATTTTGGTTCTGACAGAGGAAAGCTTCCACTTCCGCCGCCGCCGCCGCCGCCGCCGCCGCCGGAGACGACTTCTGGTCAATGGAATCCGACAGAACCAAACACACTTCTTCGTGTTTTGTGTTACCGTTATGATGAGGCCGCGACTAAGTTTCTCAAGAAGACATATAACATCCCGAGGAAGCTTACGTAAGAGACCAGGGAAGTACGGGTCGTCGATGGACGAATGTAAACCGGAATTAACCGTCACTAGCCCCGGTCCTGTGTGGATGTGGGAACCGGGGGGAATGAACCGGGTGGTATACCATTCCGGTTAAGCAAGGGAAGACATTTTTTGGTATCGGTTTTCTTCGGTTTGCCATTAGCTATGACACATGTACTGGTACAAAGTTTTTGTGTGAAAATAATCGTATTCTCTTTTTGTACATTTATAAACTTGTGTGTTTTTATAGTTTGATAAATGTGGAGTAATTATAATTATTATATAAATTTTGATTTTTTATAAGTAATATAAAAATACCAATATATATATATATATAAGAAGGATAAAATGGAGTTTAAAGATAATATTTTTGTTTAATTTTTAATAAAATTTTTATAATTTATAATAATATATTTAGGATCATATCTATCTTTTTATTTTATTATTTTTAAAATTGTATTTTTTTGCATTTGTATTAAAATTACTATTAAAAATACCAAAAATTAACAGTGTTCTAAAGATCTATCTAGGCGTCCGCGTAGATGCCGCCTAGACGTTGGTCGTTCTCTAGCCGTCCAACTAATCTCTAAACGATTTATTTTTAAAATGACATCAAAACAAAACCCATATTTGACATGGTACGAGCATTCGGTTCGTCCTGATTTTAATATATCGATGTTGGAACTCGATCGCCATGTCCACATCCAGGACCGAGTCTAGACGTTATGATGAGTTGTCCACATCGATTGGGATTTATATATACGATGTTGGGTAATGCTGAAATCTTGAGCTAGCTTGTTAGACCCAATCCATATTTGACTGCAAGAGTCGGATCGGAGGACCAACGATCGGCAGACGCAGAGAAGAGCAGCTCAATTGTATTTTTTTGCATTTGTATTAAAATTACTATTAAAAAATACCAAAAATTAACAGTGTTCTAAAAATCTATCTAGGCGTCCGCGTAGATGCCGCCTAGACGTTGGTCGTTCTCTAGCCGTCCAACTAATCTCTAAACGATTTATTTTTAAAATGACATCAAAACAATGCCGTTTTTGTATTTTAAAAAATTAACAATGACACATATTCATGCGTTTATCTTTTATCGATTTTGTCATCACCATTTCAATTGTCTTCTTCTATCTATTACATCCTTTATTATTATTTTCATCTGAGTCTCTTGTTCTCGCATTTGTATTTCATCCTCATCTTCACCTTCATTTTTGTTTTCCTATCTTTTATTATCTCTCGTATGTTATTATCGTCTTCGTATTTTGTCACCGCCTTCATTTATCATCTTTATTTTTGTTTCATCTCCATCCTTATAGTTTCATCTCTCACATTCGCTCTCGTCTTTGCCCTTGCTTTCTAACATCATCCTCATTCGATACCCATTTTCTGAAAGTTATATGCCTGTTATGTAATATTTGGATTGTCTTGGGTTAAAAGTGTAATTATTAAAAGTTAATAATTCTATTTAAGAAATGAAAAACTAGGTTTTCGATATAGATTTCAGAATCACAAAACCCTAGTAGCCGTCAAAAGAAAAACTACGAAGAACGAAATAGTTTTCGTTCATCGAGAATTCCGCATCAAACGTTGAAGGCAGAATCCGATCTCGGCGTGGATACACGTAGAGGATTTGTACTATCAAGTCTATCATCCGATTGTTACAGATTCAACGTTACAGGTACGAAATCGTTTCTATATTTGTTTATCGTTGAAAACCCCGAAAAACTAATCTGAATAAGACTAGATCTAAACAATTCGAGTTGATAAAACACGCTTCCGCACCCAAATCAACCCAACATTTTCAATATATTGTTTATCGTTCTCAAGTTTGATATTGTAAATTTAATACTTATAAATATTTTTATAAATACTAAATTTTATTTATTTATATATTTTTTATAAAATTAAATATTTATAAATATTTGGAATTAAATATTTATATTATAAATATATTAAATAAAAAAATATATATTCACCTAACTTCTTTTAACCTTGAAAATTACAAATAAAAATACCATAAGAATTATGAGTTGAGCAGTGAAGCCAAATCTAATGATCCGCTTTTGTCTTCTCTCTAAGCTTCATGGTCCTTCTTACACGGCGAAGCCCGTCACCATCCTCCACCGTCTCGACCATCTCCACTCAACCATCGCCATTGCCGACCCTCCCTCTACTTCAATTCCATTACCATCTCCCCAAGAAGGAGCTCGATCCATAGCTACTCTGTTCTCCAACTGCACCACCCTTTCTCACGTTCGTCAAGTTCATGCCCATCTTCTTCATTCTACCCTTCTCCAGATCTACCCAGTTCCTTTCCATTGGAACAATATCATACGAGCTTATACTCGTCAAGATTCTCCTCTCGATGCCATTTTGGTCTACATCGATATGATGAGATCCCACGTCTTGCCTGATCATTTCAGTTTACCCATCGTACTTAAAGCCACGGTTCAGTTTTATGAGATCCAGATGGGAAAGCAGCTACATTGCGTCGCCATAAGGCTCGGTCTTGTCCAAGATGAGTTCTGTGAGAGTGGGTTCATCACGTTGTACTGTAAAGCTGGAGAATTTGAGAATGCACGAAAAGTGTTTGATGAAAATCCTGAGAGAAAACTGGGGTCGTGGAATGCCATAATCGGAGGGTTTAGCCAAGCAGGACGAGCTAACGAAGCCATAGACATGTTCATGGAGATGAAAAGTAATGGTTTTGAACCCGATGATTTCACCATTGTAAGTGTGACGTCAGCATGTGGAAGCTTAGGGAACTTGAATTTGGCTCTTCAGTTACACAAATACGTTATTCAAGCAAGA
The DNA here is from genome assembly GCA_036759665.1 of Gynandropsis gynandra. NCBI lineage: Eukaryota > Viridiplantae > Streptophyta > Magnoliopsida > Brassicales > Cleomaceae > Gynandropsis > Gynandropsis gynandra. The sequence goes on from CM071868.1 coordinate 298,781, forward strand.
ACCCAAGACAAATCTGACATCATGATGATGAATTCACTCGTCAACATGTATGGAAAATGCGGACGAATGGATTTAGCTCAACAAGTGTTCGACAAAATGCCTGAACGAAACGTTCTATCATGGACGTCCATGATCGTAGGTTACGCCACTCACGGAGGAACAACAGAAGCCCTTGAATGCTTTAGTCAAATGAGAAAAGCCGGTGTAAGACCAAACAACATAACATTCATAGGACTTCTCACAGCTTGTGTTCATGGTGGATTAGTGGAAGAAGGTAAAGCATATTTCAATATGATGAAGAAAGAATTCAATCAAGAACCAGGATTACCACATTATGGCTGTATAGTTGATCTATTGAGCCGAGCAGGACGGCTAAAGGAAGCTAAAGAGGTTGTAGAGGGGATGCCAATAGAGCCTAATGTAGTGGTTTGGGGATGTATGATGGGTGCATGTGAGAAGTTTGGGGATGTGGAAATGGCTGAGTGGGTGGCTCGGCATATGGTAAAGCTCGAGCCATGGAACCATGGGGTCTATGTGGTTTTGGGAAATGTGTATGCAAAGAGAGGAATGTGGGATGGAGTTGAAAGGGTGAGGAATATGATGAAGGCTAAGAAGGTTGTTAAGCTTCCTGCTTATTCTTCTACTTCCTCTTATTGATTCTTCTTTTGTTCATGTCGGATTCGAATTTTGATCCGGGTTTATTGGATTTCGATCTGGGTTCGGGTTGTTCAGGTTTACGAAAACTGGATCCAAATTGAACTGAATGTTTTTCGGTCTGGGTTCTTCTGGTTTCGATTCGGATTCGGGTTATTCTGGTTGTGAATTAGTGAATCCGAAATAATCCAAATTAAATTTGGGTATCATGGGTTTTTTTGGTTTATTCGGATTTTGATTCGGGTTTTGAAATATGAAACCGAAATAATCCAAATTAAATTTGGGTATCATGGGTTTTTTGTTTATTCGGATTTTTCGGGTTATTTGGGTTCGGATTATTCGGGTTGTTTTGGGTTTGGATGGGTTTTTCGGGTTTTGTTTACTAAAAATAATGATTATTATTTAATAAAAACTAACTTATCAATGATTGAAATTATAACTCATAATTTAGTTGTTATTCCTTTTTACTTAGAATGCAACCATTTGTGTTTGTGTTTTTCTTAACAATGTAAAAACAATGATTTTCTTTTTTACAAAAATGGAATTAATGATGATATAATTTAAAATTAAAGAAATTGTAATTGCGAAATGGTAAGATTAAATGTATTTAAGACTGAAAATTTTATCAAGGAATATATATATATATATATTATTTATTTTTCCTCTCGGAAGGGGTGAGATGAATGAGACGAGGAAGAAGAGAATGGAGAGATTATGTAACAGCAAAAATAATAAAAAGATAAAATAAATAATAAAATTTTATTTTAATTCAAATTGTTCGGGTGTTTATATTTTTAATAATGGATTTGAATATATAGTTTTGTATTATTTTGACTTTGGAGTTAAATTTTGTTCCAAATATATTTGATATAAACATCAAAATTTGGTTCAAACTCATTTGAATATTAAGACCATAGACTTTTAATTATGTTGTGTGTAATATAATTTAAAATTAAATTTGGATATAAAATAACTTTAAATTAAACTTTAGATTAAATTAGATTTAATATTAATTTAATATAATATCAAAATATGATTTATGGTTATAAAGGGATTGTCATATTCTATTATCTAATATAAATCATAAAATCGAATCTACAATCTTAAATAATCTATATTTTTAATAATTATATAAATTAAACTAAATCTAAATTCAATTAACATTTACCAAAGCTATAAATTAGATTAAAAATTAAATAATCTTTAAATTCTTAAAACTTCTTATTTCTCAACTTTTTTCCTTAATTTTGTATTTTTTTTAATAAAAAAAAAATCCAAATTGAAGTTTGACCACAACTCTTTCTCTTCCCACTCGTCAGTACGGACGTTGACCAATATAATTCCCCGGAGGGTCATAACTACAAACCACAAAAACATAACCATTCTCACACTTGGCCGAGCCACAACCGAGTCGGACCGAGTCACGCCACACGATCTGAGTATAATGACCACACACATCGTCTCCTACACATTTATTCGAACCATAATCGTAATTATCTTTTTCCGTCAACCAGTACGCCGTCGCCACCGGACCGCTCATGTGGTCATAGCCGGCGGCTAGGTTCTCACCATAAGGTCCCGATGAGTGTTGCATGGCACAATCTTTGGCTCTTTTGTTAGCGTAGTTTTGAGCATAGGCCGCGACCGTGGCGTTCCACGTCATAGGACCAACGCCAACGGCGGCTCGAGCCTTGTTGTGAGCCGCGACCGTGTTTTCCGGTTGGAGATCAATGCCGTCTCGGGTTGCGGCATTGGCTATTATTATTACTACTAAAAAGAATAATGTGAAAATGGATAATTTATGAGAAAACCACATTTTTTTATTTTATTGTTATGATTTTTGCCTTTTGTTGGTGTGATATTTATAGGCTTAGGATTTTGGAAACGAATTTAATACTGCTAGATTTTATAGCATTTTATGTGTAAATTTATTTCTTATATTGAAATGCTGACTAATTTTGAAATGATAGTGATTATATTAGATAAATAATTAATCAATTTGAGTAAAATATGAAATTCTAAGAGAAATTAAGGGAATAACACATGCTTAATAGTTGAGAAATCAAGGTTCTGTTTATACATAGTATAATTTAGTTAACTTCTTTCATAATTTTTTCCATATTTAATTGTTACAAATACTTTATCAAAAGTTATAATTATTTACCGTTAATGGTATGATGTTTTTTGCTCATACCATATATGTCTAATTTTACTTAATAATCAGGAAAAAAATGAAATTAAAAAAAAAAGAAAATGAGAATGACTATGGTCTATATGTATAATACACATATATAATATAACGCGTTAAGTCTAAAGTTTTACGTTTTTCTAATTATGAATTCACGTGAACTAATTTCGACTCCCGTGATTTCTTCATATACATACATATACCTATATATATATATATAATTCTATATATGTTTTTGCTTTCATTTTCACTGAGAAGTTTTTTTATTGATTGAAATGTACAAAAACTTATATAATCTCGAGGTAATAAATTTTAAAAAATATCTGATGTAGTCTTGAATATATTCAATGAAAATTCAATTTTCTTGCTTTTAAATATGAAATTGATGTTAAATTTACATTGTCATAGATGTAAACTCCAAAATGAATGAAATGAAATAATTTCCTTACATGAATTATGAAAATGCAAATGAATATATATATATATATATATATATACATTGGTCCTTGTTTTATGATTCTAATAATTAAGTGATCAAAATTTTAATTCTCTAATTTTAATTTTATAATTTTGCTAATACATATAATAATGGATTTTGTAAAAGTGTACAGAGATAATCGCGGAGAAAATTGAGACGCTATCTCCGGATGATATAAAAAAGTAATTTTTCATTTCTACTGCTTGACCGTCGACCAGTTTAATTTATTCGCAATTTTTAATTACCAGTTACCGTCTTCGTTTTGTTTATTTTTTAAAATATTTATCATCGAATTAAATCGGACGAAAATTTTATATAATTAATGTAATGATTATGAAAAGTCAAACATTCTACAAAACGTCTTTCACCGAAAATAAAACTAGTAGTGGAATATATATGTCATGTCATGTGTAGTATAATAGATAAATGTGATTTTTTTAATGATGGATTTTAGTTATTCACTTTATAAATGTCTTTTTCATTGCAAATGTGTATTATTTATCGTAGATTTTTTAGTAAACGCGTAAAAATATTATATATTGAAATTGAGATTGCAATTAATATGTATCAATCCGAATGCAACTAAACGAAAAAAATACAAAAAAAGATAAAAAAAAAAGTGAAGATAAAAAAATTAACTACCAATATATTAAGTGAAAACCAACAATTAAATTAGAACCAATAAATGGATCTAAAAAATTGGATTATATATATATATATCAATATTATAAACAACAAAACATGATTGATTTTAAAATTCGTATTAATCATTAAAATTCGAGTAATCAATATTCCTTATATTTCGAAATCAATATAACATGGTTTTGAAATAATATTAGGGTTCTTAAGACGAATCTCGAAGACTTTCTTCCATTCTTTGAGCCATTACTTGTAAACCGATTGTGATGAACGAATCCAAGTCTTCGAATCTCCATCCCTCGACCGGTTTAACCTCGTACTGCCACTCAATCCCACACCCTTCGTTAAATCGAACAACCTTAACCGTTGAAACATAACCATAGAATCCAACGTTCCCTTCAACAATTGAGTATCTAAGAGCCATCTCGTCTCGATCTATCCAAAGAAGTTTTTGTTTTGTCCAATTCTCTTCTCTCTTTTCATTTTCTTTATCGACAGGCGTTTTGAAGCCAGCACAATAGCGGACGCACCCTGGTTGCCCTAATAAGCCTTCAACGTGAATACACGTCTTTAGTGTAGGAAACCACTTGTTGAGTCCGCAAAAATCCTCGAGGAACGACCATACTTGTTCTGCTTTCGCCCCTTTTACCTCTACGAAAGCCTTGCCCTCCCATTTCGTCGCCTCCTAATTTGATATTAGTTAAAATACTACTTATATATTATCGTAATTCCAAAAAGCATGTGTCGAATAAGATTGAATTTAATTTAATTCAAAAACTAATTTCAAAATTTAAATATCTAATAATATATAGAGCAAATGAATTATTTACTAGTCGAGTTGAGACAATATTAAATAACACATCTCACACCAAAATTCAATAATGGAGAATATAAATCACAATCGAAGGTTTATCATCAGAACATTTAAATTAACAACAAATCATACTGTACTATCATATCAAAAGATATTTAATTTAACTCAATTCAAAATTTCGTTAAAAATTCAACGTAAAAGAATGAATATGTTTATAAAACCAATAAATTCGAGAATAACTATTAAAACATATATAAAAAAAAAGAAAACACAAAGTAGTAATCAACTTTACTTAGAGGTAAAAACAAGAAAAATAAATAAAATTAATAAAAGAAAAAAAGGAGAAATTAGATTACCATAGGGTTCTTCTCCTAAGCAAACAGCTCCAAGTGTGTTTCTGCTACTGTGTGAAGCTGAGATGAAATAAGATAAGAAAAGACACTCGGATATATATATATATATATATATATATATATATATTAGTTATGAAAAAAGGCAATTATTATATGATCTCTATTTCACCACGTGACCAAATATTAAATATGCACCACATGAACATGTTGTTAGTTATATCAAATGTCGGCATTTGATGACAAAATCTTTGTAATGAACGGAAGAGACGACTCCACCAATCTTTTCTACGGTCGATTTCTTTATAAATTCAATCATATTTTATTCTTTTTACTAAATAAAATTTCTAACCATTTCATTTTGTTGTGATATATTGTCCTATGTATATATATTTGACCAAAATAACACAACTAAGATTATATATGTTTATCTTTGATATTATTGCTAAATGTTATAATTAATATATTTAAATAACACAACTAAAATACATATTACTTATTCATATTTTAATTTTGTTTTTATATAACCTTACAATAAAAATAAAGATTACATTGATAGGAAAACCGAACTGTTCAACATTCACTTATAAAATAAAAGAAAATATCAATTAAAAAATATATTAACATTGTACAATAAATTTGAGATATATGCAAGTGACGGAACTTACTATTTCTAAATTACGATTTTAATGATCACTAAATATTATTAAACGTGCATTTCTAATTATAATTAGTTTAGTTATAACTGTTAACTATTCAAATTATAAAACCAAATATTAGCCAAATAATACAATTACCGGCTTCATCGTTATCTGAATTGTTGTATAAAAATATTTAACCATTCAAAAATTGAAGCAATAAAATGAAAATCAAAAGGGTATATTGATTTTTTATAAATATTTTCTCAGTTAATTTATTTAGGGATTTTATGTTTAAATGATTTTTTTAAGATGAAAATTTGAATTTCATGTAAAAATTAGTCATTTGAACTAACCTAGTACGATGATTTGACATTTGTTATCTAGATTTATATATATATATATGTATATATGTTATGCTCATATTAATATCTCCATTCGTTGGACCATCTTTAGTCGCTTTCCTTGTATCAAAGTTTCCTCAAATTTCAACATCGATAATAAATATATTTTTGGAATTTAATTTATTTTTTTCCACCAAATAAAGTATATCAATTTGTATGGTTAAGTTTTGAGCAGGGGTGGGCAAAAAACCCGCAAAACCCGTCCCGTCCCGAAATCCGTCCCGAACCCGCAAAAAATTACTCGTACCCACGGATTCGGGTTCGGATAATATAACTTCAATACCCACGGGTTCGGGTTCGGGACGGGTTTTTTAGTCTCATAAACGGGTATCCGCGGATATCCGCAAAAATTACAAAAATATCCCTAATTTTAAATTATATTACCTAAAATACCCTTACTAACCCTAATCTAACCTTCTTCCTTCCTTCCCACCTCTCTCTCTTGCTCACCCTCCTCCCGCCTCCCTATCCGACCGGGTCCCACCCTCCTCCCTCTCCGATCGGCTCCCACCCTCCTCGCGCCTCCCTCTCCGACCGGCTCCCACCGTCTTGCTCACCATCCTCGCGCCTCCCACCCTCGTCCAATTGCTCTCTTGCTCGCGCCTCCTCCCACTCTCTTGCTCACCCTCCTCGAGCCTCCCTCTCCGACCGGCTGGACCGACCGCCGAACGCCGACGCCCTGCTCTCCCTCTCCGTACAACAGGGTCAGGCAAAAGATCAAACATGGAGTTTTTATGTCCGCTCCTCCTGTTTTTTGAATTTATATTTTCATGTCAGCAAATTGTTTCTAGGCAAGAGGGTGAACACGAATAGGAGATACTATGCCATTATCAATTTCATTTTTCTATCAATTATGTGTGTTTAACTTAGCTTGGAATTCTTGTTATCGGATTTTTTCACAAAGAGATTATCTTTTTAAGGTAAAGCCATCTCGTTTCTCACATGCAGGTTCAGGTTCAGTTCCACCAAGATTAGATGCAGGCTCTAGAAGCTGCGAAAGGCTTGGAATATCTTCACGAACATGCATCACCTCCTGTGATTCACCGGGACTTTAAGAGTAGCAATATTCTCTTGGATAAAAATTTCCATGCCAAAGTATCGGATTTTGGATTGGCGAAAATAGGATCTGATAAAGCTGGTGGACACGTTTCGACCCGTGTATTAGGAACACAGGGATATGTTGCTCCCGAGTATGTTCAATAGATTTCTTTAAAAATATTCTTAACCTCCTAATATGAAGTTCTATGTTTTGAGTTTTTTTTTGCGGGACGGGTACCCGTGGGTTTTGAAAATTTTGGCGGGTTTTTACGGGTACCCAAACATCGCGTACCCGCACCTTGCGGGTACGAGTACGGGTACTAAAATTAGTTATCCGTACGGGACGGATTCGGGTGCGGGTAATGAAAATCTCGCGGGTATCTACGAGTGTCTACGAGTGTCCACCCCTAGTTTTGAGTCTTTTTAGATCAAATGCATCCCTACTTTTACTTCTCCTAGGCAATATTAACATTGAAAATTGCAATAATATTATGCTATTATATTATTATAATCTTGAATTCATTTATAAAGAATAAAAGGTATATATGACAAAATAATATATATATATATATCATAATTTTCCACTAGATCGTATCATTGAGGAACATAGTATAGTGGATCGAAGAGTTTATCTATAACACCTAACAAAGAAAAAAATATATTATATAAATTAGAAAAAAAAGTATGTAGATAATGACAAAATAAAAACTCAATTATTTCCTTTAAATTTGTAGGCCACGTAAACAATGGGATCTTCCTACCCAATAAAAGTAGTCCATGGAGGCCTACCAAAAAAAAACTCGCCCTTTAAATAAATATTAAATTTCATATAATCGATTAAAAATATCAAATGTTATGGTCTTTATTTTAATATAACTGATAGATTTTAAAGATGATTATAGAGAAACATTTTTGTAGTGAAAAAAAAGAGAGTAGAAACGTCTTAAAAAATATAAAACAGTACTAATTAAATAAAATCGATAACACGTCTTTTAATTATTTCAACATCAAAATTAAATAATTGTGATGTGAACTATGTATTACTATGATTTGACGATTAATTATGTTATTATACATTGACTAAAATATAAATTATAGTTTTTTATATAATGGTAATAAAATTAATTTTATATTCAAATTTATGTTTAATATATATATATACATATCCCATTTCATCTTTAATTTATTTAAATTTATCAAGATAATAGTGTTTGCCCAATATATCATTCATTCAGAATAATTATATAAGTTAATCGTAAATTAACTTCACCCTTTCTAATATATATATATATATATATATATAATGTAATGTGTAAAGAAATAATGTAATAACGTCTGGTGAATGAAGAGAGGTGACAAATGTGCAGATGCCTTCACTTGTAAGCTCCTGAAAATAAATAAATAAAAAAAAATTTCTATAATCGAAAACAGCAAGAGGAAATAAAATCTTTATAATCACATAATTCAGTAAATGACCATATTAGATATGTATAAATAAAATACACACGAGGGGAATAAATAAATGATATATATATATATTAATATCTAACACGTAACAAATGAAAAATTTTATAATAAAGTTTTTATTTTTCGTAGTCTTAGTGGCCACGGAAACGGTCTAAGTTTGCCATCAACTTTTTTTATGACATGACTTATGAATATATACTAACAAATTATTTTCAATCGAAAGCTTTGAGGACATAATCACTAGATGGTCACTCTTGTAATTGTACCTCTTATCACACCCATTTTATATGTTTAAAATCAACAATGAATTTTTAATTATTTTTAAATAATTTTAGATATTCTATGGTTAATTTTTTTGTAAATTGTTATGATAAATTATCTCACATCAATTAGAATATGAATTTCAAATTCATATACATGTAAACTATTGAGTTAGTTTTTTAAATTAGTTAGATCCAAATCCATATTCGACATAATATCAAAATTTGGTTTATCTCGATTTGTATATACCGATGTTGGACCCTTGATTGCGATATCCACACTTCAGGATTGAACCTTGGAATGATAGAAAATGTTATAATAAATTGTCCATATCGATTAAGGCATAAATTTTAAATTCATATATGATATTGGACAACTCTAAAATTTTAAATTAGATTTTGAAATTAGTCAGACCCGAATCCATATTCAAGATAAATGTATCATCCAACAAATCATTTGAAATTTGTCTTTAATTATACATATAAAGTTTTTTAATTGATATTAATATTGTTATTGGTGCTATGTTTTTTAAATTATTTTTGTCCTTATTAGTTCCAAAATTATGGAGGGTTTCTTGGTTTACACTCTTTGTAAAAAAATTATAAATCTGAAAAAATGAATAATTGATCACCTCGTGATTGCTTGCTCGAGTGTTAAAGTCCTTCATCTCAATCATGTAATAAAAAGATTGCGATTTGTGGATAATCTCTTTTAATTCCAATTTTCTTTATTTATTTATTATGTCAACTAAATTTTGGTTATTACAAGACATTAAAAATGTCGTTTTTAAATTTTTTTTGATAAAAATAAATTAAAATCGTATAATATAAACTTCATTATTGGTTCTCCACCTTTACATATATATATAATGTGACCTACTTTTCCTAAAGTTGTGGTTTTAGGTAATTTAATTTCCTTTTTTTAAAACACTTAGAAAATCCATATTTTTTTCATTATATTTTTTATTAATTTAATATATCCTCCTTTAAATACCACTCTCCTTCATGACCCTCCATGGCAAACCAACAACTCTAAGAACAAAAAAAAAAAAAAAACTGGAACCATCTCTTTCGACATGGAAATGGAACAACAAAACCCTAAAGCAGTAGCCAAAAGGCTATGGAAAGTGGTACGGATCGTCTTCTTCATGCTTAAATCTGCCATGTCCAAGACTAAGCTCATGCTTGACCTAAACCTAATGCTTAAGAAAGGCAACAAAGCCATTTCCGGTCTGCACAACCTCCGTCGTAACCGTGGCGGCGGTTCATCTGATGTCATCGTCTCCTCCGTCTCCCTCCGCGAGTACGAGTTCAGCTGCAGCAACAGCCCCGCTAACCCTTTCGCTCCTTTGTGTAAACGCAAACGCTACCGAGGCGGTTACAAAGACGCCGCGGCTACTGTACAAAGGGTCTTCGAGCTGTTGGGAGAGAGTAATAATAAGGATAATGAGTCGGCGGAGGTGGCCGGAGAGTCGCCTTTGGTGGTTTTGTCGGGGGTAAGAGTGACGGATTCTCCGTTTCCGGTGAAAGACGACGGCGGAGACGATAACGTGGTAGACAAGGCAGCGGAGGAGTTCATTAAGAGGTTTTATAAGAATCTCAAGTTGCAGAAGAAGATGTCCGCAGGGTTGGAGTCGCCGTATTATTGCGGCTGTGACCGCTGATTAACTAAGATGACAAATTAAAAACATTTGGGGCGAATTTATAATACATGTAAAAATATGGGGGGTATGGGTGTAAAAGCTTTAAGGGTCACGTATTCTACTTGTTTTGTTGTCTAATTAATACGATTTTTATCATCAAAATATGTGTTTATAAGAATTAGTTCAATAGTAAGATAAGATACTATATTTAAATAGTTTTTATATTGATGAAACGTATTTACATTAATAAGAATCATTCCCACTTCAATAACATAAATGATAAATGCGAGTAAGAAATTAAATATTCAAACCATATTATACATTTATTTTTTATTTACAATATTTTTTTACAATTTACGGTAAATTTATACAATTGAAAGATTGTGTTTCCAATAACCACTACTGGGCCCCAGCTCTCCGAGCGGATTTAGGTGAACCAATCATATTCTGCCACGTGGAAACCCTAAAACATTTTCATGCAAGAGAAAGAAACGCTATAACATCACGATGAAACCATAAATACGAGTTTCCAAAGGCTGATTTGCTCATGATGCTCTACAAGTTATATATTCATAAAAAAACTGCGTTTGGCGATGGAGGGTGAACCGCGTTTGCGTTCTAAGATAGATGTAAGAAGATGGGTTTGCGGTTAGTTTCGTTAACTCCAAATGGGAATATATTGAATTATGGTGTAACATTTGAGTAATTAATATAATTACGTACTTGTTCATTTGATACCATATTAAATAAAGCGATCTTAAAAATACGTTTTTTTATTAAAGAAACGCACTTTGCTACATAAATAAAATATCAACTAAAGAAATAAAAATAGCAAAGTGGTTATGATTTTGAGATTTCAATTCTTGTTTTGGCCCTTGGCGTGAAGATCATCGAAATACTTCTTAGGGTTATTCTCGAAGCCATCCCTCGAGATGTGTGTGGCACCGTGAGAACCAGGAGCAACCATGGTGGTTGTGCCGCCGGAGTTCGTAGCTCCGCCGTCTCTTGCTTGGTCTCCGGCCTTCTTTCCGTCCATGCTTATTGGTTGGTATTGATTGATTATGGTGAAAGAGAGTTAAGGGCGAGGATAGTTAGAGAGATACTCCATAAATGGAACAATAATGAGTATTTATAGAGAGAGAATCAATTTTATTATGGCATTACTTTGGTAATTGGTACTATAATTATCTTCTCGTGAACGTTTTATATATTAAATGGTGACACGATAATTTATAGTAATTAATAAATGGACAGAGAAAATGGCATGCACATGAAAAAAAAAGTTGGTCACTACATATTGTGTTGACTATACACATAATAGTATGATCGATTAAAATTTTATAAAATTCTCAACAAAATATGCAACATTAAAAGTTATTATTTCACTCTCATGGGCAGTAAGTAAGTTTCTTACAAATTATAATAAATTCATAAATGATTTGGTTGATTTTTAATTTTGTAGATTAATTTAAAGTTAAGTGGATAGGATAGGCTATAAAAATCCAAAAAAGAAACAATCACAAATACAACTTGAAAATATACAAATTAAATAATTAAATAGTTTGCTTAAAATTTGTAACGTTAACGAAAGAGGTCGCATATTAATTATAATATAATCTTTTTGTTGAAAACATAGATATTATATACATGAATTTCTTTTCTATTTTAAATGTGTTAATTAATGATATATAGTTGATATAAAAAGTATTTCTCTCAGTAGTTAATGATAGTTGATATAGTATTTAATTATTTAATGTGTATCTTTTTTATAAAAATAAACACAATTAAATTTAATTTGATGGAGATATCATTTACTAGGGTAAATACAAATTTCCAATGTTTACTTTTTATCTTTGTTCCATGTAATGTAATTAATATAATCACAATTACGAGAAGATTAAGTATCAATCGTAAAGGGATTAATAATAATTATTGGGAAATGTTAAATTGACCATTCAAACTCTTCCCTCTATAAATTCATATCAATTCCATTATTCTTTTCCTCACACAACTCTCCTCCTTAATCCCAAATCTTCGAAATTTAAGTGTTTTAAGTAAGAATATGGACTCCAAGAAAGCCGGAGATGTAGCAAGTACTGCCGGAGCTAAGAACTCCGGCGCCGGAGATCCTGTCGCCGTCATGGTGGCTCCTGGTTCTGGTGGGTCCCAGCATATCTCAAGGGATGCCTTTGAGAACAATCCTAAGAAGTATTTTGATGAACTTCATACCAAAAAGTGAAACTTTCTCTTTATTTTAATAATAATAATTAAGTATTTTGCTTCATAATGTTATCTGCATCTTATTATTAATGTAATGCAGATTTCGTTTATTTAATAAATAAGTCATTTGGATTAATATTTCTTTGGTTTTGTTTCTTTGAAGTATATTCCCTGTGAATAACTTTTTTACTTCCGAGTATCCAAATTAAACATATTTCACGATAAATTTGCAAAATTAATATATTTCATCGTAAATTTTCTATATTCACTATATATTTGTCTAAATTTATAAATTAAATATTTATTCTTTAGGATTAAAAAATTATAACTATTGTAGAAAATTTGGATTCGTTTACCGCAAGCAAAAACGATTCAACAATCAAGCCCTAATTTTTAACAAGATTATCAATATGCAATTTTAAAGCATTTAAACAACATGATTACTCTTTATAATTTAGGCATTAAACTATAATCTGCAATGGAAGCCTCCACCTGAGAAAGAGGGTTGCATGATCTGACTGTCCTAGTTTGAGCTTCAATGATCAAAGAGTCAACACAGATTCATAATCATCAATGAAAGAATTAAGAATTCATACTGAGTAATTCAATATTTATCTTACACAAAGAACCCTCCAAGAACAAATATATCAATAGATAGAAATCAAAACTAATTTAAACCCGAAAAACGAAGAAGAGAAAGGGAAATCAATGAATCAATACAACAAATACTTCCCATTTGGATCCAAAACCATTTCATGCTTCATTCATCAAATCTCAAACCTTACCTCAGAGAAAAAAAAATCGCGAATTTCGCCAAAAAATCATTGATTTTCTAAATGTCGAACTTCTTCGGTTGACGCCAATGAACCAAATTCCGTCCCAATGAGCTTAAGATTGAAGATTTCAACGGTACACCTTTCTTACCATACAAATGTTTACCTCCTAAATCCGTTTTGATCGGAACCATATCCTTTCTTCTTTCAATCTGTTCAACACACAAACCCTTCATCTCATTTACTGATATAAACTACGAAAGCAAAGCTTCATTTGTATCGCCTTACCTTATATATCTTTCCGTTCTTCAAATGGTATCGAATTCCAGACCAATTTATCGATTGAGAGAAATGAGAACGTAACGCAGAAACAGGGTACAAGAAGTTGTCGACCAACATTGCAATGAAAACCTACGAAATTCGAATGAAATCTTTCCGTTTAAAGCTCGTTATTTCCTCGAATAAGGGATGAACCTACGAAATTCGAATGAAATCTTTTCGTTTTACATATTCTATATAACGTTTTCGAATAAGGGAATGAGTAATACTTACAAGTCCCCAATTATAAGTAGCAAGAGAGAGTCGAGGAGCTTCGGGGGATAACATATCACATAGTTGCACTTCTCTTCTCGTTAAGTTCCACATCGAAAGAAGCTCTGCGAAAGTACATGTTGCCAAAGATATAACAAGCAACAGTCCTACACAAATCCAAAATCTCAATTGGGTTAAGGAAAGCCTTCTACTTTCCTACTATCTAACAATCTTACTAATCCACATCCTTAATGTAAATGATGGTAATCCCGTAAATCTATGCCGTAAAATGTTATGATAAGTTGTCCCACATCGGCTATGACATGAACTTTGAGACTTGTATATCTGGTGTTGGATAACCCTAAACTTATGAACTAGCTTTTGGGATTAGTTAGGCCCAACCCATATTTGATATGGTATCAGAGCCTGGTTCGTCCCGATTTGAATAACGATTTGGATCCCCGATTGCGATGTCCACGCTCCAGGATCGAGCCTGGACGTGAGGGGGAGTGTTATGATAAGTTGTCCCACATCGGTTAGGACATGAACTTTGAGACTTGTATATATGGTGTTGGACAACCCTAAACTCATGAGCTAGCATTTGGGATTAGTTAGGCCCAACCCATATTTGACATAAAAGATGCTATATCGAGACGTGTAACGCCCCTACCCCTTGTTCGAGAAGTTCAAAAGAGTTGACAATTGATCCTACAAATCATCATGAGTCCTCTCCCGCGTGTTTTGTCATCACTCACGCGTATGAGTCCTCTCCCGCGTGTTTTGTCCTCACTCACACGCGTATGAGTCCTCTCCCGCATGTTTTATCCTCATTCACAAGCGTAAGAGTGTTACTACTCTATTCCAAGCACGCTTGACTATGGAGTTTCCCGAGTAAGATCACCTTGATATCTCAACTACTCAGGGTGTCACAATAGGTCTACTTTAGCATAAATTTCCAAATTCCTAAAATATCCCGAGACACGAAAAGAATGACTCGAAACTATGATGAATCCTTTTTTAGAATTGCCCTATAACCTATCGATACACGAGTAACAAGGTATACTCACCGTTAGAAGCAAAAGATGTGTCTTCAAGTCGATAACCCTTGATATATATTCGTAAAGCTGACGTGACATGGATCACGGCCATAACATATGGTGCGACGAAACCCCACGAGAGATAACAATGGGACGCAAATAACGCCTTGTTCATCATCCAGTTAACTTTTGATATATATGATTCTAACACAAAGGTTTGCTTTCTCAAGTAATTCCAATACCTATAAACAAAGAGAGATAGAAATATTTACGCATTTTACGAAGATTCAAATAAGTGAATTACAATATGTACCTTCCAAAATTAAGATCAGTTGCGAGAGGATGAGGGAAAACGGCAACGGGAGGAGATGTAATGAGTCTCTTGTGAGCCCCTAGAGAAATATTGGTATACCGAAATAAGAAAGTATAGACTACGTCTACAGTCGGTATCATACGAAAATGGTAAAAGCCGATGGGAAAATCCAAATGACGGGTATTACCTGCGATAGCTGCAAGCGTCATATCATCAGAATATCCACCATCACGCAACCCAGAGACAACGCCATATCGATCTTCTCTGAAATCATCAGCATGCATCTAAAAAATAGTCACAAACAATCATAAATCTTTGGCGTAACGCAAAAATAAGCGGTAAAATAATCAAATTATCCACATATATACATACATACATACATACCATCATGCATCCTCCCCACAGAAAGAATGTTTTTCCACCCGTTGCAAATCCCATTGAGCAAGGCTGTAGAAGAAACATATCTGAGATGAGCTAATAGACACGAGATATAGCAAATAGGGAAGAAACTTGAATCATATCAACGGTGAGCATTTCATAGGAAAAGGAATTGAAACAAGTAAATGAACGAAGCCATTGTACCATGTGATACTCGTAGATGCAATAACTACCCAGAGTTCCTGAAGGTAAATCAAGAGGGTATCCCGTTTGGATAAATATCTGCGCAAAACCAAAACCATTAACGTTGTTTAATAACTCCAAGTAAAAAGAGAACAGAATCCGTCCCTAAAGGAAGAAATTTCCAATAAAAACACGGTATTTTTTTTTACCTCTGGATTTTTCTCCATCTCAGCCGTGAGGGCTCCAATGGTTCCAGGGTGCAATCTAACATCATCATCCAAAAATAAAACATATTTGGTATCTTTGTGCATTTGTTCCACGCCAACCTTCACAACGAGAGACAAATTAAGTAACAAAATAATACATTGTCTTCATTCTGCTCAAGAATAGACGACCCTCTAATTCCAACACGATTTTAGCTTAGAATTATGATTACAGAGCAAATATGGAAAGCCTCTGATTCAATCCGATCATACATACCAACTGATTATGAATTTTCTGGCTACAAGTTGTAGCCAAACCAGCGATCACAATCTTTGCATCAACATAGTCCTACACACATTTACATATCCATCTGATCAAACCATCATAGAACCCTATTTAAAAGCTTTGAACATAGAAGCATCACATTCAAGAACGGAAATGATTTAACTTAGCCGCACCTGATAATCAGAGAGTAAACGAGAAACAGCATAATATGCAGGATCTTCAATACTCTCAACAAGGAAAATAAATTCCAATGGTCCACCATAAAGAGAAGTAATCTACATGTAATCCATGGATCAATGTTAAAATATACAGTACTAAAGGCCCGACTGGTGGAGTCGCAGCTAAACGTAAACGCGGCGACTGCGTTTTCAAGCGACTCTAGACATTAAAACCGACTGGAGGAGTCGCAGTCGACCACAAACGCCATGAAACGCCGAATTTAAAAATCTAGAATTATGTTGCGTTACGTTTGCGTTTGGTGCGTTTTAAATAAAATTACCAAAATACCCTCGTATTTTTCTCTTATCTCTTCTCTCTTTCTATTATAATTTATATTAACCGTAAATATATATATATGTATTGTATATTTAAATATTTTTTAAATTTTTAATTTTATTTCAAATATTTAAAAATTATAATTAAAAATATATACACTAAAAAAATTTAAATAAATTCTTTTCTTAATAATTGTCTATTTTGGTAATTTTGTTCAAAAAGTTTTCTACTATTCGCTTCTAGTCGCCTGCAAACGCAGCGATTCCACCATTCAGACAAAATGAAACAAAACGCCGCCAATCGCTGACAGAAACGCTACCAAACGCAGCGTTTCCACCGGTCAAGCCTTAAGAAGATAAGCGATTATAATAGACGGACCTGACTTCTCCAATTATGTAAATTATGTTCTCCAAAACCCTTTAAGGGCATAATGACTGATACTCTTGGAAGATTAATCTGATTCGAATGCTCGAGTTCATTGATATCTTCACAGAGGAAAGCAAAGCTATTGCCTGATTTCGTTCTACTTTTGATTCTCTTGATCTCTCTGTTCCTGAAAGCAGAAATTGAAATTATAAACATTCTAAAATTATAATCCAATTATCAAATGGTAAAATCAGAATGGTAAAAATAGGAAATTACCTGACATATGCAGCCAAGAACCATCCCAGAGCAAGAATTAAGCATATAAAACATCCCTAAACATGTAAAATCAAATTTCATGATCTTTAAATACAATATTACATTCTGAGTTTTATTAAAATGGGTACTAAATTACAATGCTGGATTTGCTTATCCTAACAAAATCTAAGCAATTTACCAACATTTTACTCAAGAACACATGATGTAAAATAATCTTCTGATTACTCTAAAGGACAAACACAAATGGGATTTTTCAGCATCAGAAGCTGAAGTTGAAACTAGCAATTGGGTAAAGCAATACAAATAGACAAAATTCCATCTAAATTTAGGAACCCATCGTGCTTCCAACTATCTCATGAACAAAAACAAGTCCTCGAATTACAGAATTTTAAACAGAACCCACCTGGATCTGAATGAAAACAGCAAAAGGGCTACAGAAGGTTTGGCTGAGAGAGAAAATAAACCCGTCGATAGAATCCAATGCCGCCATTGTTACTCTCTCTCTCTCTCTCTATCTTCCTCCCCTTATGTTCACGTACCTTCCGCGTATTCTTCCGCGGCAATGAAGATGAGAAGAAGAATCCGGGAGAAAAGGAGAGCAAAAAAATCAAAGAAAAGAGGACAAAAACGAACCCTAGATTTCAGCTCAAAGCTTCACCCTCTTCCGTCCCCCCTGTCTCTCTCACGAGGAAGCAATTGGACTCGTGTATGCCTCAGATCGCCATTAACGGACTAGAGGAGAAATACAGAGAGAGGGAGAGAGAGAGAGCGCCTAATTTTATATTTCGAGGGAAACACCATTCATTCACAGACACATCTCTATCTTTTTTTTTTTCAATTTATTATATTTTTAAATGTATATATATATATATGTATATATAGCGTGCTTAACGTGTGCTGTTTAGGACCGGCCAAAATATATTCGTATTCTATTTGTATTTGAATCGTATTTGATCCTAAAAGATAAATATCTGTATGAACAAATACAAATACAAATATTAGAATTTAGATATTCGACAAATACAAATACAGATAGTATAGTCAATTATTCGTAAGTATATGTATCCGATTTGTATTGAACCGTATTCGATCCGAAAAAACAAATATTCGTACGAACAAATACAAATACAAATACTAGAATTTAGATATTCGACAAATACAAATACATATAGTATAATCAATTATTCGTAAGTATTCGTATCCGTAAGTATTAAATAGATAATTTATTTAATATATAGATATATATATATATATATATGATAAAATTAATTTTAAGGGTCAAATTATAAATAAAAAAATATTAATATAATTGATTTTCATATCAAATATAAAATATATAAAGAAATAGTTATTGTATTTAAAATTTAAGGACTAAAATGTAAATTATAAAAGTTTTAATTTAATTTAAGGACTAAAATGTAAATTATTTTGAATTTTTTATTAATTTTTTTTAACAAAATTGATTTTATTACTAATACGGATATCCGACGAATATCCCGAATATTTGCGGATATTCGAATTTATGAATATCCGTATTTACGAATACGAATAATAAAATCGAATATTCGACGAATACGAATTTATGTCCAGCCCTAGTGCTGCTGACTTCATTGTTAGATTATATATATTTTCATTTTCACCCCAACATTTTACATATTTCTCAAAATCAACCACAAAAACCCAATCTTTGATTCCTCTAAAGCCCTACTTCCAAAAAATAATTGTCACACTTATTCCATTCATTAGTTAAATCAGTTCATCCTCTTATTTTATTCATATCACTAAATTTTATTATATTGTTTTAAAAAGTGATGTACATTTTTATAGTCCATAAAAAACTATAATATATATTTTTAGCATAAAAATTATTGTCAATTTTGGACAATTGAGGAATTTTGTACCATGAAATGATTGGACCACAAATCAAAGGTGTGTTCGTCATCACTTCACATATGTCTATGTTGTCTTTAGATTCTTTCTACATATTAATTAATATACCCATAATATTCGTACATATATGCAAACAGCCACCTCTATATATATATACACAATATATATATATACACACCAGGGTTCTAATTTGATTGCAAATTCAACAAATTTTAATATTTATTTTATATTCGATAATTTTCTATATTCAATAATTTTGTATACGAATCTTTTCATTTTATATATTTAATTTTATTTAGTTTAATAATTAACGTATTCAAATTTTTTAAAAGTTAAATAACTTTATTCACAAATCAATTTGTTTTTTTTTTATAAATTAAAGATGAAATGAACTGAATTTGACGATTTAATGACGAACTAAAGATGAAATGAATTGAATTTGACGAATTAAATCGAATCAAACAACCCTAAAATATTATCGATTGCTCATTGCTCAATAACATTTAAAAAATATTATGTTATAATTAAAAGAGTTAATTCCCATACGAACTCCAAAACAATAAATTATTTTGTTAATTTTAATTATATTTCTTATAAATATATTTAAAATAATGAGTACTAATATTTTATATAAATTTATATGTTCTATTATATGCTTCATTAATTTATAATACTATATCATTTATATATTGCTATTAAAAAATTAATTTTTATCCTACAATTTTTTTTCAAAAAAATTTACAACATACAAATGAAATCATATAATCCGAGATTTGATGGAATGAACTATATAAAAAAAACTCAACCCACAATTGATTAACAAAGAACTTAAAAACCTAAGAGATATGTGTAGACTAAGTTAAATTTTGCAAAATAAATAAATTAATTTGTAATCATACAATTTGTTTCAAAAAAACAAATTACAACATGCAAATTAAACCATATATAATGTGTAGACTAAATTAAATTTTGCAAAATAAAAAAAATAATTTTTAATCATACAATTTGTTTCAGAAAAAACAAATTACAACATGCAAATTAAACCATATATAATGTGTAGACTAAGTTAAATATTGCAAAATAAAAAAAAATTCTGATCATACAATTTGTTTCGAAAAAACAAATTAAAACATATATAATCCACGAATTTTGATAGAACGAGTTAAACCATATATAATCCACGAATTTTGATAGAATGAGTTAAATTTAACAAGAAAATCTATTGAGAAAATGAAAAATTTGATCACCAAATTATCCAAATCCAAATACTTCTTAATTCATAAAAATAAATAAAATTTAACATCAAATCAATTAGACATTTCACTTATTACCAATCAAATGATGAAGAAACAAAGCAGCTGCAACACTCACATTTAAACTCTCCACAGCCATAAAAGATCGAAAATCTTCTCTTTCAGCTTCAGCTTCATCATTTTCTCCCGTCCCAATATCAACCGCTACATTACCATTTATCCGAACTAATTCCGTACACGATCTCTCTACCAATGGCCTTAAACCCGTCCCTTCATTACCTAATACAAGAATCGTGGGCGTACCACACGACACATCGTTCAAAGGTACAGCCTTTGACGAAACCGACCCTCCTATCACACGCCATCCATTTTCCGCTGACGATGTTAAAAATTGCATCATATTTTTGCAGTATCTTATTTCCATTACTTCGAGTGACCCCGCGCTTGATTTACTCACCACACCGCTTAAAGGAGCTGAATTTTTCGCACATACAACAATACCCGTTACGCCAAAGAAGTAAGCGGATCTAATTATCGCACCTAAGTTTTGTGGATCCGTTACCTCATCGAGGGCTACCCAAATCGACGATTTTTCTTCTTCTTCCGTTATTCGATCTAACTCTTTAACTTTTACCATTTCAAGAGGAGATGCGTCGAGAACTAAACCTTGATGGGGACGGTTATCGACTATCATGTTAAGATCATGCTTCGAAATTTCTTTTACGCTTAATCCGAGCTTTTCAACTATCTTCAAGATTCTCTCAAACCCTTTCTTATCTTTCTTTTTTCTATTATTACTACTCATATCTAATCCTTCTTGAACATATAACCCGTAAAATTCTCGTCTACCAACGGTTAAAGCAGCTAAAACTGGACCTACGCCGTAAACACATTGGCCAATCATTTTCGGTATCGTTGATTCCGTAGCTTCTTTATATGTTTTCTTACCCCAAGCTTCTTGTTTATCCCATTTTCGATACTCTCGTTTGCCACGAACATTCTCTCGTACATCAACGAATCTATCTAATCTATTCTTAATCTTAGGCCATCTAGGATCATCCACATCTTCTTGTTCATCTTCTCCTTCATCGAATCTATCATTTTCAACCGCACAAATCGAATTCAGAGGCTTTATCTCTCGGGTCATTCTATATTCATTTCTCCTATCTTTCTTCTCCCAAAATGACTGCTTAGCTTTAGGATTTACTCTTTCTTTTACCTCTCTATCAGTAGATTCAACCCAAATTGAATCACTATTACCTTTGTTCATCCTCTTAGCAGATTCTTCCCACGAAGAACGAAACCTATTCTTACTGCCCTTTTCAGATTCTTCTAACCAAGGAAGGGAATTTCCAGCTTTAACAGTACTGTTTGGGTTATCAGATCTCTGTGCATTCAAACTGGAAAAAACCCTAATTCCAGTTTCTGTTGATCTAAGAAGAGAATGAACCCTGACATTCTCTCCTTTTAGCAAACCAAATCTATTACAACGATTACGATAAAACCCACTTGAAACATCTGTAAAGGTGTCTCCTTTAGGGTTTAGATAAAACCCTACTGTTAAATTTGATGATTTTGGTGTATGGATACTTTTCACCGACGATACCTGCAAAGAACCCCTAATTGCCATGGGAAAACCTTGAATCCTAGTTAAATTACAGTACATTCTGGGTATTAAACTGAAGGATTATTCAAACTTTTTTGTGGATAGACCCAAAAAAAAAAACAGAAAATCAAAGAATCTTCTTTTGTTGAATCAATCTTACCATCGGATTTAGGGTTTAAGAGCACTGGAGACCGGCGAAGAAGATAAGAACTGAACCAGAGGGAGAGAGAAAAGAGGGTTGAAAGTTAAAAAACGACGTCGTCGGAAAATATTATATATTTAATATTTTTATTTATTCGAGAAAGAAAGGATATGGCGAAAATATCCTCAGGCCATACTCGAAATTACCATTTCTACCATAGCCTCTTCTTCCGCTGACGCAGCCTCCACCTTTATCCGTCGGTTTCTGTCGGAGAGCAAATCAGCCAGTCGCGTCCGTTGGATTGGGATTGGCGTCATGTGTTAGATCCCACATCGGCTATACATGAAAATAATTGGTGTCTTATGATAGTTTTTTTTTAATAATTTGAATCTATTTGATAGGTTTTTATCAATTGGTATCAGAGCAGTCCGATTCGACGGATATGCGGTTTATGGTGTCTGGAGGGAACAACTTGGAAAGTAGCGGTCTAGTAGGGCCCGATGAGCAACCTGGAGTGGGCCGTCAGCATGGGCGACCAGGAGAAGGAGCTACCTGAGAGGCCAAAGTGGGCTAATCGGAGTGGACCGTCAGCGCCGTGGATATCGTTGCTCTAATAGGACGGTATTATTGGGATCCCACATCGATTATGCATGAAAATAGTTGGTGCTTTATAAATACAAGATCTTTCTTTCTTCTTTCAATAAGATTGGATTTTGAGGATTGGTTTGGGTTTAGTATGGACTAGGGTCTTATCATCATAGTTCGGTTCATATGCGGACACTTGATCAGAGCAGGATTCACCGTCACCGTCTTCTGATGGCGATCCGTCGTGTCGGATTATGCACCTGGCCCCCTCGACGCTGATTAAGAGCCGAATCCAGAGTGACACACGACGGCAACTGCTTGTTGTCGCCATAGTGTGTCACTCGAATTAGATTCGTTTTGGTTCTTGATCAGCGTCGAGGGGATCAGGTGCATTTTTTGCCTTATATATATTAATATTATATAAAAAAGATGGACAATCAAACCCGATGTCATTTTCTTGATCGTCGGATATCCCTTCGACGTCCACCACGTGATCCTCACTCCAACGCTTTAACGGGTCCCTGACTTGACAGAGTTCTCGTCGCGGAGAGTCGCCTCCGCTGCCGCAACCGCAAACTGTTTCTCGATCGACGCACTGAACGGAGTTCTCGGCGAAACAACTTATTCCTATATTTGCCTTAATGGACAAAGTCAATTACATGGGAATCCGAAGCGAATCCAGAAAGAAAGACATGATCTTTTCTTTTATGCTTCAGAAAAGAATCCAATGTCCGGTCTGAATTTCACCGGAATCTTCAAACTTTGGCCGGAAAAATATGAAACTTTGTATATACCCGGAAAACCAGTGGACTCAAATAAGTTTTACTTGTACAACCCAGAACCTGAATAAACCGGATTTATTAATCAAATCCCCAAAACAAAAATTTCCCCCAAAAGAACATAAACCCTAAAAAACCAAAACCAGAATCTTCAAAAAGACATCAAATTTTATAAAATCCGAAAGATTTTAAATTACTGAAATCACATAAAAGGGCCAACTTTAAGAGTCATCAACTTGAAGGTAGTGAGAATGAGACGCGGCCAAGAGAGCAGCTCCAATGCCTGATCCATCATTTGAATGAATAACTTCAATATTATCAGAAACTTCATCTCCAAGTAACTCTTTCAATGTACTTTCCATGGAAGCACTAAATTGAGCATAATGTTCAAACAATCCACCATCCATGGCTACCACTGATCTTTGCTGTTCACCTTCTTTACTTACATCTCTTCCCAATTTCTTCAAGATTCCGTAAATCCCTGCTGCGGATAAACGGGCGCCTCGACTTGCTATGATGTTACACAGACTGATAACGACTTTTCGCATCTTCAAAGACGTCGTAGGGATCTGAAACGACAACGAAAACGTACCCGTAATCACATTTTTTCTCATCTTTCGTTCGAATTAAGGACGAGTTATTCGAGAGCTCTTACCTCTAATATGTCCTTCAGTTTGATTCCAACGACCTTTAAGTCGGGAGAAGTGTCAGCGTGCATTGCCGACATGTGAGGCGTCCTGCGTATTCAAAGGTCATAGAGTGACAACGTATTCTCAACGAGAAGCGGAAATCTGTAAACGCGGTAATCATACCTTATGATGAATGGTATTCTCAGCTTAGGCGGGACGGTATCGCCGAAAAAAGCAGCTTCTTCGGCCATTTTCAGAAGAACTCGACGCAAGATTTCTCCCAAGTACATTCCCGAAATAATTTTCTCAAAGATCTGTAAAACCGCA
Source organism: Gynandropsis gynandra (assembly GCA_036759665.1). Taxonomy (NCBI): domain Eukaryota; kingdom Viridiplantae; phylum Streptophyta; class Magnoliopsida; order Brassicales; family Cleomaceae; genus Gynandropsis; species Gynandropsis gynandra. The sequence continues at coordinate 323,626 of CM071868.1, forward strand.
AAGGCAAAGACAATCAGCTTAGGCCTAGTCATTTCGGGTTTCAGTTCGAATTTCGGTTCGGATATAATGGGTACGGATTATTCGGATTTTAGAAAACGATAACCAAACAATAATTGAATCTAAATCAATTCGGTCTGGTTCGGTTGTACAACGGTTCGGTTCGGTTATATCAATAAAATATTGTAACCAAAGTAAAAACCGAACTCTAAATTGTTCGGTTATTATTCGATTATTTCGATTTTATCAAGTATTTTATCATATAAAATTTACAAATAAATGATATTATTCGAAAAACCCGATCTCTAATTTGTTCAGTTATTATTCGACTATTTCGATTTTATCAAGTATTTTATCATATAAAATTACAAATAAATGATATTATTCAAAATAATTCATATATTTTATATGTCCATAATTCGAATGACCATAATTGGGTACGGTTATTATTCGGAATAATTCGAATGACCATAATTCGGTTCAGTTATTATTTGAATGACCATAATTCGGATCGGTTTGGGGCAGTTTTATATAACTGAACCGAAATATCCACCCCTACTAAAGATCATTGTCGATTGGATTTAAGACGTAAACTTAAATATACCTGCTCGCCCGGATTTAGACTCTCGAAATCCAATGAATGATCAAACTCGGTTAACGGAAGATGCGATGATCTGAAGTTTCCCCATTCCATATTGATAACCTTAACATAACGAAAGATCGTAACAAATATTTCAACGGATTCAATTGATCAATCCATGGAGATGAATAGAATAAGAAGTTTGCCAAAAACACAAACCATTTCTCCTGATTTCGGAAGCAAACCGTGCCATTTGGGAATCGCGTGAGCACGTTCGACATAAGCAGCATTCGTACCAGTACCTAAAATAACAGCGGCCGTCACATCTTGCTTATAATATCTACCACCAGCCAACGTCCCGACAGTATCATTTACCTGTAAAGTTTACAAAGAGAAGATCTTTCGATAAACAAACGATACAATTCATTCAACGGGAATAAAACGAAAAACGCAAACTCACAAGCGCCGCTACGCGCATGTCAAGCCCAACTCTTTCCATGGCTTTATTCAACTCTCCAACGACGTCTTCTCCAACCTATAGATAATCACAACAGAGGTCGTTTGATTAGATTGAATCAATAATTTCAACGTACCCATTAACGAAGAGATCGATCCAAGAATTGGGTCCTTAAGTATAATGAAAATTGTATCATAGAAGGAAGCGTAAAGGGTATTGTAATCACATCGGAGATCATTCGAGTAGATTGAATCTTCGAATCGATAAAACTAATGTCTTCAACAATCTCAACGTACCCATTAACAAAGAGATCGATCCAAGAAATGGGTCGTTGAGTATAATGAAAATTGTACGATAAAAGGAAGCGTAAAGGGTATTGTAATCACAACAGAGGTCATTCAATTAGATTGAATCTTTGAATCGATAAAACCAATTTCTTCAACAATCTCAACGTACCCATTAACAAAGAGATCGATCCAAGAATTGGGTCGTTGAGTATAATGAGAATCGTACGATAAAAGGACGCGTAAAGGGTATTGTAATGAAATCAAATACTTAACTGTATCTTCAATGGAGAAGCCTTTTGTCCATTTGATGAGTGTACCAGACACTAAAGATGTCTGTCTAACCGGAAATGAGAAAGTGAAACCTAATTCTCTCTGTCGACCTGACGGAAGATGAAAATCCTCACTTTCCGTTGCAACGAATTTCGCAAGTGCTTCAGCAATAAAATTGAATAATTCCTAATACCAAAAAAAGAAATTAATTTACCAAAATTATAATCAGAACTTGATAAAAACAGATTAGAAGTAGTAACTAACGTCTGAACTTCCCGTCATCAGATGAGGCGGAATTGAAACTTCTTCAAATTCTTGTTTAACAACACGACCTTCTTTTCCACCAAGAAGTACACGCATAACTCGAAAGTTTGTTCCACCGAGATCTAACGCATAAAAAAGACCCTTTTCATCCCTGTAAAATGTATCATGAGTGTTATATATCCATGTTTAGATCGATCTCCGAATTATAACAAATGGTTTAATCTTTAATAGGAGCTTCAAACTATATAAACCAAAAGCAAAAAAAAAAAAAGAATGGCTACTTGGTTGTAAGAGGTCAATCACGCAAAATAAACCAATTGATAGCTTTGGGGACGAGATCTGTGGGTCTTTGCGGGATTGGTTTGGGTCTATTATGGGATGGGTTCTTATCAATTGGTATCAAAGCCTGCCCACACCATTGGCCCAACTCTGCGGAAGGGGCGACCCGAAAGGAGCGACCTAGGAAGGGGCGACCTGGGTTAGGCCAGAGTGGGCCTACGAGGACGTCCGTGCTTAAACGGGTGGGTATTGTTAGGATCCCACATCGCTTAGAAATGGGACTAAGTGATGCCTTATAAGGCCATGGGCACCCTCGACCCATAAGCTAGCTTTTGGGGATGAGATCTGTGGATTTTTACGGGATTGATTTGGGCCTATTATGGGATGGGTTCTTACCAAAGATTAACGAAAATCTATCACAAAAGGAAATTCGATACCTTTCAAGAACCCTAAATTACAATAATGCAGTTGAAAAAAAGAGGAATAAATCACTTCACAAAGTGATTCAATGACCTAACTGATCATAAAGTGTATATAGACAATGAAGTTAGGGAAGAGACTTTCAATCCAATATTTGTCCACAAAGATTGAATTTTTAAATCATCTTTCTATCCAACATTCAACTCCTATATTCTCTAAAACAATATTAATAGTTTTCAAAACAAAAAATAATAATAATTAATAATAATCAGAAAGATTCAGCAAGAAGACTCCATGATTATGAAGTTTAATCCATCAACAAAAGGAAACAGAAAAAAAAAATTACAGCAACAATTAAAGAAGAAAAAATCAAACTTGTCATGAAATAAATGTAATTCAGATCTAATAATCATATGGGCATAAATCAAAATCAACAATTTCCATGAAATTCAATACAATTTCGAACAAAATCAGTCACGTGATTACCTTCAGCTTAAGGTAAACAAGAACATGAATGATTATATACATATACAAATCGAATCTATAACAATAAAACCTTCAATCTGGATGAAATTTATCGATTCATATATGAAATCGGAATAAAAAAAAGGGGAGAATTGAAATTTACCCAGTAGGAAGATTATCGACGTAGCTGATGAGCATCTTCAGTTTACTCCCACCTTCGGACGCCAGGCCGGCGTGCATCTCAACCGTCAACGCGTCCGCGACCTGTCTCAGTTTCGCGATCGGCGTTGCACAATCTTCCTCAAACGCCCTTAGGATCGCCATCGCTCGAGCCCACTTACCGGAACTCCGTACTCTACGGCGAACCATTAGTGCCGCCGCCGCACATACAACCGCCGCACCGACAATCGCCGCCCCGACAACTACCTTCTTACCCATCGTGAAAACAGCAACGAAATTACCGGATTTCGATCTAAAACCCTAGACCGATCGAAGAAGGAGAAATCAGGAAAAATCAAACGAAGGAACAAGAACCCTAGATCGATCTAAATCAATCTACTTTAGCAGCTTCTCATTGAAACAAACGTTAAGCTGCTCCTCGTGTCTGTTCTGTAAGTATCGGAAATTATTCGGTTTTTTTTTTTTTCTGAATTTATCGGCAGGATATTCTTTATTTAAAGTGATAAAGTGCCCACAGTTTTGGAATATATTTACGAAATTGTCCCCACCCTCGCTTTTTTTTTATTCTTTTCCCGGAATTTCTGCGGAACTGATAATTCAAAAACCTAATAACCACTGAGATTAAATATCCAAATAAAAAGAAAATTCAAAAAAATATCACTCATTTTCTATAATATATATTTACAGATAAAAATTTTGAAACAAAATAAGGATAACACATATGGACAGTAGAAGTAATATTTAAATCAGTCTTATCTTTTTTTATAATAAATGTATACTTACAGAATAATTTTGAAAAATGTAAACTCACATACTCATATAATATATATTTACAGATAAAAATTTTGAAATAAAATAAGGATAACACATATAGACAGTAACAATATTATAATAACCAGAAGTAACATTTAAATCAATCTTATCTTTTTTATAATAAATGTATGTTTACAGAATAATTTTGAAAAATGTAAACTCACATATTCATATAAATAGTTGATTAGTAAGAGATAACAATTGGCAAGTTTTTTCCTAATTAATAGGATCTTGACAAATGGATTTTAGTTGGGGGTTTCGCTGTTAAATATGGTATTTTATTGTATACCTTAATTATAAAAAAGGATAATTATATGGATATAATTACGCTTTGGAAAGGATAATATCTTGATAATATTACGAGTTATGATATTTAGATTTATATTGACAAAAAAAATGTTTCGTCTTTTTGTAATGACAGTGTAGCGGATCGAATAAGGAAACACGAATATTTTCTTCTTTTATATTTTTCCATTTTTATGGAAAATATGTATCATAAAAATTTATTAAGGAAATGATAAAGTTGAGAAGGACAACTATAATTATTTTTTGTATTTTTTTCAAACTCATATAAAAATTAAAAAAAGAATATGTAGATGTAGTAGATTAATTTATTCTAATTTTATATATTTAATTTAATATTACATAACTTAATTGCTGAATTAATAATATAAAAAAATTCATCTAATACTTAAATTATTGTTTTAAAAATATTTTAAATAAGGCTCAATGAATAATAAATATTTTAATATGTTATAGAAATATAAAAATAAATTAAAATTTTATATTGAAATTACTTTATATATTACAATTGTTTTATCCTTATATATCATTATTTATTATTTTGTGTTTTGTTTGCTTAACAATTGTTTTATCTTTATATTATTATTTTTGTGTTTCGTTTATTATATACCAAGGAAAAAACATAATCCATATTAGCAATTTTTAAAAATTTGTAAATGTCTGTATGTCATTCTTTAATGTGTAAAATTAAGCAACTAAACAAGCGAATTGATATTACATGAATTTTCATTATTATCGGAACTAATTAATTGGTAAATAATATTTTTTGGTTAAAAAATATAAATCTTCTAACAAAAGAAACATGAGTTTTGGTTCGGTGACGGAAATAAAACCCGAAGATATATTCTAAATAAGGGTAAAGGTTTTGGTCCAAGCTTAGCTTCAACTCCACTTCATGTTTCTAATATTTTATATTAATTTTTATAATTATATTTGTTTTCAATATAATTTTTACGTCATTTTCTAAAAAATATCAAAATATTAGTGATGTGAAAAAAGGTAGGGTAATTATGATCATAACGTTAGTGTTTTTGAAAAAAAATGTAACGATAATGACGTGTGATTTACCAAATATATAAGTCAAATGGTAAGATATATAATAAGTCAGTGATTAGGATATATATTGATTAAAAATTACTAATATTAAATTAAATATATACACATTCAACTAATTCTTACACACGTACTAAAAAACATATTTAATCGAGAATTTGGATAAACATCGTATATATCGTATATATGTAAATATTATATATTGAAATTTAATCCACAAATTATTATCCATAACAAAAGTTTTCCAAATAAATAACATTAACATCTATAACACGATATTCAAAAATATATTATTTAACGTCCATTATAAGGAATAAAAACGTATGTTTTAAATCGTTTATATTTATTTCTAAACATTAGAATAATATTTTTTATAATGTTAATAGTATGGCAAATCTCATTTGGAAACTGAGCGTTTAAAAACCATAAAGACCATGGTGTATGCGATTTATTTATATAATAATAATAATAATAGTAGGTAATTTAAAATGTAGTTTACGTTGTTATATATATATATATATATATATAAACACATATACACATTTTCAAATATACATTCATAAATACAAAAATCAACGAATCAATATTGAATTAAAAAAATATAATTATAATATCAATATTAATCTTTAATAAAATAATGATTGATCTAAATTTCATATTATATATTTTATATTAAAAATACATACAACAATAAGAATATTCACAATTCTTGAAAAATTAAAAACACTACACATTTTAAACTATATCACATAAATTTAAAAACAGTTGATGATATATAATCATCTTTATATAAAAACTAAAAAAATCAATTATATCACATTTTTATGATGATACGAATCTATTTTATATAAAAATTCATAAAAATATAATAAAGATAAAAAATAGTATTGCATCCCTCAATTACATTTTATTTTGATTATTATATAAAATGATAATTTTATATAAATATATAAATCATCTTCAATTTTTTGAACTACTATATATATTTTACATTTTGAAATAAATATAAAATAAAAAATATAATGAATTCGCTAATAATTACGTAATTTTTAATAAAATATCGTGAAAATATAATATAATATTTAAATATGATATTTTTATTTTGAAATAGTATGGAAATTTTGATATTTTATTTAAAATGTATTCCGAAATTATGTTGTAATGTAAAAGTATAATAATGTGTAAATTTATTTGAAATCGTACGTCGTCGGTATTTATGTGAAATTATATATATATATATATATATATCGGTGATAGTCAAAGGCTTTTGAAGAGACAGAGAGATCCATAAATACAAAAGATTCGTGACCTCATTTTAGATTCTCCTCTGTAAACTTCTCTTTCTGACTTTAGTTTTTACTTTCATTTATTATATCTTTACTTAATCAGTTTTTTTAACAGTAAATCTATTCATCCTTATTGTCTCTTATTTCTATTTCTTATTTTTAAAATTTTTTATTACAAAAATAAAAAATGCTAAAATTTGAAATAATTTTATCTGTTATAATAATTTTTAAGTATTAAATCTTAAAATATTATACACTATTTTTTTATAAAATAAAAATATCAACTTTTGAATTGCCTCGTAATATTTATAAATATCATATCATAAAATAGAAAAATTGATACTCATACATTTATTTTAATTTGATGTAAAAAAATGCGAAAACAAAATGTTTCAATTGATACTTGTAATAATTTAATATTTTATATCAAATAAAAATTTCAATTATTTCTATGTTATTTTATAAATATATATATATATATATAAATAGTAATACCTGTGTGGAATGCCTTAGAAGTCCATTTGGTCTGGATATCAAGGTGAAAAGAATGTTTGAATCAAAACAAAACACAATGTTGATCTTTAATACAACAATATTATATAAAATTAGTATTTATTAATTATAAAAAACTATATCAAAGATGAATTTTCATTTAAATAAACCAATAAAAATCTTTAAAATTTTATAATTATTCAATATTATATTGAGACTCCGTGTAACCAATCATCTAACACCTAAAATACCAAACTTTGCTTTTTGTTTCTGAATGATCGAAGATTAGACGTTATGGGTATTATCATCTTTCATTTTCTTATATTAATCCGATAATTAAATAAAGATATATAAATATAAATAATTGATTTTTGTTGTTTCCAAGATAAATACAAAAAGGATGGTCATAGGCAGGCATGTCGCAAGAACTTTCGTTTTCAACTTTAAATTTTTTACAGAGTTTGGCAGATAAAGTTTAATAAAATAAATTAATCCAAATATACAAAATCAATTTAACCTATAAACTGAAATCATGTGTATTAATTAAACATGTTATTTTCTTACATTTGATTATATATATATTGGATTAATAAAATTCACATTTATCAAATATTATTGAATTTAACAAAATTAAAAAATTAACGGTTGTCTAATATTAATTTTAATTATAAAATTAATCATATATATATTATTCAATTAAATATGAATAAAGTTGTGAATATTTCGATATTATAAATGAAGTTGAGTTATGATGGATGTTCATAAATTGAATTTACACGGTGAAAGTAGAAATTACGATTTTATATTAGTTAATATATAAATAATGAATTTTTATATATAATTTTGAGTTATTTTAAATTATAAATTTTTAAATTAGTTTTTGGTTTAATTAGATTTAAGTAAATTTCGGTTTCTAAATTTGAAAAAAGAAAACTTTTACATCATCTTAATTAATTGAACCAAGTTTAAAAAAATAAATGCAAACATTGGTAAACCGTGATTGTAAATTATTAACACACTACAAAATAATTGTATTAGTTTGAGGTTTCTATACGTCAAATATTTTTTGGAAAATATTTAGGTCTATTATCAAAAATGAAATATATGATTATATATATACATTTGTTACAAAAATTTATTCCCAATAATGAAGAATTATGCAACTGACAAAATAATATTCCTTTTGTTTATGATAATTTATTTCACAATAACATCAATAATAAATTTGAAGTCGGTCGCTTTATTCAGCCGCTTTCACAAATCACTTTTTTACCTTTTTTCAGAACATCTTTAGTTGGATTTTCAATGTGTATAATTTTATTTATAGTTAGGTCCATATATATATATATATGTCAATAGTTACTGTAATATATGATTTATAATCGAGTATATTCACAATACTGAATTACCTTTTTCTCTGAGCCTAAAAAGGTGACTTAAACGGTTTATGACAATGAATTAAGAATTCATTTAATCAAAAAAATATTTACAGATTATGATTTTTTAAAAAACAATATATAATTCTTGATTATAGTTTATGTTATACAATATAAACATAACACATTTTCTTAATATTCATAGCCTATCCTAAAAAGACGCCTATTATAATCAAATGGCTACTCCCAAAATATACAAACTATAACAAATCAGATAATTGTAACATTATAAATATATATATATATAATTTAATACAAATCTTATGAGAGAGAATTAAGAATTCATTTAACAAAAAATTATTCAAAGTTTATGATTTTTTAAAAAACAATATATAATTCTTGATTATATTTTATGTTATACAATATAAATAATACACATTTCTTAATATTCATATAGCCTATCCTAAAAGATGCATATTATAATCAAATGCCTACTGCCAAAAAATACAAACTACAATAAATCAGATTATCGTAACATTATATATATAAATATAATTTAATACAAATCTAATTAAATAATTAGGATTATTGAATATATTATAATTCATATCCTACTCATAATTATTATTTTTTTTCAAAACGATATCTGAATCTCGGGTAAGAGCATTACAGCAGAGAATCTTACAGAACCAAAAAAGATGGGTAAAGCTACGAGGTGGTTCAAGGGCTTATTCGGTATTAAACCCTCTTATAGCTCCGGCGATTCCGTACGCCGGACCTCCGGTTGTAGTCTTTGCGACAACCACCAGACCATACCTCCCAACATCTCGGAGAGTGAAGCCACGTGGCTTAGATCGTTTTACAACGCAGGCGAGGCTGAGAAGGAAAGCCGAACGCACGCCGTTGCTGTGGCTGCAGCCACCGCTGCTGCAGCTGATGCAGCTGTAGCGGCTGCGAAGGCTGCTGCTGCCGTCGTTAGGCTTACCGGAAAAAGTGGCCAGTTTGGTCGTAACGGCTGTGAGAAACGAGCTGCAACTAAGATCCAATGTGTCTTCAGAGGCTACTTGGTAATATAACAATGTTTTTTTTTTAATTTCAAATTATTTCATATGATACAACGTTATATTTATTTATTTTTTTGTTTTGGTTAGGCGAGGAAGGCGTTAAGAGCGTTAAGGGCGTTAGTTAAGATACAGGCGTTGGTGAGAGGTTACTTGGTGAGGAAGCAAGCGGCGGCCACACTGCGAAGTATGGAGGCTCTGGTTCGAGCTCAGGCCACCGTCAAATTCCGTAGAGCTCTTAACCGGTCCGGTTATGCCGGTCCGCCGAGGAAATCCATTGTAAGTAAAATACCGGTTTGAAGTTCAAGAAGATTTGAAACATTTCCATTACTTTTGTCAAAATGAATTTTTTAGTTTATTATTTCAAAAGGAAGGTTTTTATATTTCGAAAATGATTTTTTTTTCCGGGAAAATGTGAAGGAGGAGAGATTTTCCGGTGGTCTGGAAAATGGAATCAACGGCGAAGAAACGGCAAAGATAGTGGAAGTGGACACTGGGACCCGACCCAGAATCTGTAAGACCCGGAGACCCGTTTCAACCGAGTCGGATATCATCGACGACCCGTTTCGCCGTACGTTCTCATCCCCTCTGTCGGGTCGGATCCCGGCCCGTTTATCGATGCCCAAACCCGACTGGGACGACTGCAGTAGCACGAAGTTCCCCACGGCCCAGAGCACCCCGAGGTTTTCCGGAGGCTCACCGTCGAGGAATGCCTGCCGCTCCGTCTCCGGAAGCGGGGAGGCGGAGGTCTACTACCGGTGTTTCTTCTCCGGTGATTTTCACCCGAGCTACATGGCGGATACGACGTCGTTCAGGGCGAAGCTGAGGTCGCATAGCGCGCCGAGACAGAGGCCGGATACCACGCCGGCGAGGGGAGGAGGCGGTGGTAGAAGCAGTAGGAAAAGCGGCGGCGGCGGCGGAGTTCGGGTACACAGACCGTCGTGTTCGGATGTTAGGGAGGCTGTGGTCGGAAAAATTGACCGATTAAGGGTTAAATGGTAATTTTAGTTATTGTTATTGTGAACGAGAAAAATTAAATCACTATGAGTTGTAATACATTCTAATGGTTGAACCAATTAATACGAGGAAATTTTAGTTGACATAATCATAAATTTTATAATATTCCACAACGAATATTGATTATATAATCATATAACATATATGTAAATTGTAAAGTTGTGAATACCATAATATAAATCCGTATTATAAAAAAATATAGCCTTTAAAATTCGTATAATTCTTCAATTAGCATGAACAGTATAGTCTTTGACACTTGGACTGAAAAAATTTCAATTCATTTTATCGCATAAAAAAATATACAGAAGTCAAGTTGTGAATTATAATTTTATGAAAAATATAAAATTAAGTTTAAATCTTAAAAAAAAATTATGAAAATGAACAATGTGGAAATAATCATTTTAATTTTAAAAAATAAAATTTAAAATTTAAATCTATAAAAACTAATCAAATTTTAACTAGTTTTTCTAAATTAATCATGAAAACAAAAACAAAAATTTTCAGTTAGTGCATGAATTACTTTCCAAATTCAAATTATTGTTAAATTTAATCTACCATTATAATTTAGATCAGAATAAACCTGGAAATGGCTGATCAATTTAGCACGACCGACTGAAAAATCAATTTACAAATATTAATTTCACAAAAACGGCGCCGCATTGAGAACAAAAGGGTATTTATCCTCTACTTCGCGTTGCAGGTTCATGATAACATATAACCAATATATAATTGACACGTCAAAATCTAATGACATCCAACGCCGTGTGGAAATGGTAAAGTAGCTTCTTTCGATCTTCGTCGAACCCAACACAATTAAGCCATAAATAAATAAATAAGCAATAAATAAAATAAATAAATAAACCCCGCGATTGTTTTCTCTGGTTTTTCGCATCCGTCCCCAATTTTCTCGTTGTAAATCCCTAATTGATTGTAACAGGTACTTAGATTTTCTCGATCTTTCGTCTAATTATTTTTGAATCCATCTAGTTTGTTCTTCCTATTTATTCTGGGATGATTTTTGTCTAAATTGATCGATTTTTCCATCAATGCATGATTAGGGTTCATCTTTGTAGCTTCTCGCAGAATTTCGTTTGATCGTTGATCGTTTTACTTGTTTCAGAGGAGATCGGAGTGGATTATTGTATCGCAAATAATTAACCATGTTCATGAATCGGCTCTTTGGGAAACCCAAACAGGAGTCTAATGCTCTCCAAACATTAGACAAGCTAAATGAGGTATTTCCCCTTATTGTTCTTGTGAAAAATCGATTTATCAGTGTCAGTTATGTATGTGTCATCGGATCGTTGAATTGCTTTGTTGTTAATAATTTTAGATTTCCATGGAGATAGTCGTTATCTTGTCAAATTCGTGTATTGATTTGTTTTTGTTTTAAGACATTAAGAGAATCCATCTTTGAATGAGACCTTAGTGTTTACTTACAGTGACGCTGGAAATGTTAGGGTTCTAAGTTGGATTTTGGTATCTCTAATACAGGCGATATGTTGTCATTGTTGCTCAATGTATACTTGTTTGTGCAGACACTTGAGATGTTGGAGAAAAAAGAGAAAGTACTTTTGAAGAAGGCTTCTGCGGAGGTTGAAAAAGCAAAAGAATTTACGCGAGCAAAGAACAAAAGAGGTACGACTCGATCTATGGCTTGGAACTCATGGATAAGAATTCAAAATTTCCGGGTTTATTTGCTTCGATGTAATGTAAGCATGTGTTGCGTATAATGCTTAGTTATATTGTTTGATGCAGCGGCTATACAGTGTTTGAAAAGAAAGAGGTTATATGAACAACAAGTTGAACAATTGGGAAATTTTCAACTGCGTATTCATGATCAAGTAAGCCTCTCTTATCTTTGATGGTTGCTAATTTCAGAATTTTCTTGGTAACTTATCACGGTTTTACGCCTGTTGTTTGAACAGATGATTATGTTAGAAGGGGCCAAAGCAACTACTGAAACTGTTGATGCATTGAGAAGTGGAGCTGCTGCAATGAAGGCTATGCAGAAAGCAACGTATGTATTCATTACGTACACCTATATTCTGCACAGACATTGTATCTTAGTTGATCTCTCTTTTGGATTCTCCTCCGACATGAGACTTGTCCCTCATTCTCGCTTGATTGTGCTCGTGTTTTACCTGTCTGAAAATATCACAAAAGGGTGTGAAATTGCGATTGAACCGCCGCTGATGGAACGCTTTTTGTTTGCAGTAACATTGATGATGTGGACAAAACCATGGATGAGATCAATGAGCAAACCGAGAACATGAAACAGATCCAAGAAGCTCTATCGACTCCAATTGGTGCTGCGGCTGATTTTGACGAGGTACGTTCTCTCCAAGATCCATATTCTTTTAGCCCTAATTTTTTGCATTTTGGTTAAAGAAGAACAATAAGAGAAACATGTTTCCGATGTGACAGGATGAACTAGAAGCGGAATTGGAAGAACTAGAAGGTGCGGAGCTGGAAGAGCAACTTCTCCAGCCCGCAACTACAGCACCAGCCGCCTCTGTTCCCATACCAGCAGGCAGGCAACCCGTTCGTCCTACTGCCCAGAAGCAACGAACGGCTGAGGAAGATGAACTCGCTGCATTACAAGCCGAGATGGCCCTCTAAGGTAAACCCCATTTCCAAATCAACAAATCGATACCTGGTTGAACCTTACGAAAGTCTCGGAAATTGTTTCAACTGTCAACAAATCAATACGTCGATGATCTTTACGAATCGCTCGGAACTTTGCTTCATCTGTTTCCTTGTGTGAATGGCTTTGGGTGTAGATGCTGCAGGTTTGAACCATGAGAAAGGGAGCTTTGTGTGCATTGATTTAAACAAAAAGAAAAGGAACAACAAACAATGTATATAAAGGATCCGAGTCGATTTATATTATTCTATCGTGAATTCCATCTTACATTTGAATTTTACTTTTTTTTCCCTTTAATTTAATAAAAACATTTAGAACCCTTTTTTTGTTTTCTATCTTTATTACACTTTTATTTGTTACCCTCTTGCCAAAAACATGCATTAAACGATATATGGCTTTTTCGGCCCGGCAAAAATAAAATGCACTCCGTTTTAACCGATTAGAACTGAGCTCCAAGTCGTTTTCTGGTGAACTGATGATGCCATTGGCATGCATAGGGGTGTCATTCGGATCGGTTCGATTTGAGCCCGATTGTGGTCCGGCGAAAACGGGTTGGGGCATGTTCGGCCCAAAATTAAACGGGAATATCGAGGTCCGTGGCTTGATACAGCGGGTTTCGAGCAGTGGGTAGGATGGACAATTAGGGTTTATGGAGGAGAGAAAGAGGAGAAGACGCACCGGCTAGGGTTGTTCACGAATGAGAGAAAGAGGAGAAGATCAACGGCTAGGGTTGTTCACGGATGAGAGAAAGAGAAGAAGATGCAGGTCGGACAGACGGCTACGGTTCACGGAGGAGAGAAATTCCAATATTGACGGCCTTTCGTCGTTAAGCGGACCCGGGAGGTGAGTGGGAAGGCCCAACATTCATTCACAAATCCTTTAGTGAAATTGAGATTGCTCGACCTCGGCCAAAGTACGATTGAGCAATTGACATGATATATTTGCTCACATTCCGGGCAACTGAAACCCGTCAAGCATAAAGTTGGTTTGACCGGGTTACAGAGTCTGTACCGATGGAATGCTTGATCGAGAAAAGCAAGCAAAGAAGCGAAGAAGACACAACGGCTAGGGTTCACGGAAGAGAGAAATAGAAGAATACGCAACGGTTAGGATTGTTCACTAAGGAGAGAAAGAGAAGAAGATATAGTAGCTAGAGTATGTGTCTGGGGTGGGTTTTTTTCATGGCATGACGGTCGGCCCGAAGCCTGATGGGCTGGGCCGGCTGACAAATTGTCAGGCTTTATAATAGCTCGTGCCCGAAGACCCAGCTATATTCGGGCCTTTCATCCTCAACCTCGAGCTCGTTAGTTTTCGGGCGAGTTTCGTGTGGACCCGCGGGCCGGGTTTGATTTTGCCACTCCTAGCCATGTACCATTTTCCGATCTTAGTGTATATTTGTGGAGTCTAGAAAAACATTTACCTCTGATTTTAGATGAAAATCACATAATTGTTTGATCGCAAATTATGTAAAGAAGATGTTTTTATAGGTATATACTTCAGCAAAAGTGATTAATCTAAGCATCATTACATTTTGTGAAATTTGGATATCATTCTTCGAATTTTACGCACTTCGAAACTGATAAATGACAACGATCACCGTTAGGGATGTCAATGGATTGGGTTGTGCCCAACCCATTAAATTTAAATGGGTTTTGTGGTGTAAATTGATTGGGTTTAACCCGACCCATTTAATAACGGGTTATATGGGTCGGGTTAAATGGGTTATACGGGTTAAACGGGTTTATTTATATAAATAATATTTTGTAAATATATTTTTATCATTTATATATAAATATATATATTTGTATACATTAAATATTATTATTATTGATGTTTCAATATTCAAAATAATTATTTATAAAAATAAATTAATTGATAATTAATGAAAATAAAATTTATAAAATAAAATTCTTGATATATATTAAAAACATATGATATAATCGTCAATTTTTCATCTGAATATATAAATAGCTAAAACGATAATTCCTCAAAATAAAATTTTTAACAAATTCTAATCAAAAGATGTCTGATACAATCATCAAATCTTCATCATGTCTGATACAATCATCAAATCTTCGATTTCACCAAATTTTTCCTAATTTTAACTTGATTTCACCGAATTCCAACCCAATTTCATCCAATTTTGACTCGATTTCATCTAATTTTAACCCAATTTCACCAAATTCTAACTCGATTTCACCCAATTTAACCTGATTTCACCAAATTTTAACTCGATTTCACTCATTGAATTCTAACTCGATTAACCCAATTTAACCTGATTTCACCAAATTTTAACTCAATTTCACTCATTGTCACCGAATTTTTTAGCTCGATTTCACCCAATATCATTGAATTTCAACTCAATAAAATTGGGTGAAATCGAGTTAAAATTGGGTGAAATTGAGACAAAATTGGATGAAATCGGGTTGAAATTCGGTGAAATGTGATGAAATCGAGTTAAAATCGGGTTAAAATTGGGTGAAATAAATTTGAAATCCAGTGAAATTGGGTGAAATCAAGTTAAAATATTCGGCTAAATGTGATGAAATCGAGTTAAAATCGGGTTAAAATTTGGTGAAATAAATTTAAAATCCGGTGAAATTTGATGAAATCGAGTTAAAATTGGGTGAAATTGAGTCAAAATTGGATGAAATCGGGTTGAAATTCGGTGAAATGTGATGAAATCGAGTTAAAATCGAGTTAAAATTGGATGAAATAAATTTGAAATCCGGTGAAATTTGATGAAATTGGGTGAAATTGGGTGAAATTTGAAATCCGGTGATATTTGATGAAATCGAGTTAAAATTAGGTGAAATTGAGACAAAAGTAGATGAAATCGGGTTGAAGTTCGGTGAAATGTGATGAAATCGAGTTAAAATTAGGTAAGCTAAATTTGAAATCCGGTGAAATTGGATGAAATCGAGTTAAAATTGGGTGAAATTGAG
>CM071868.1:339908-396499 GCA_036759665.1 Gynandropsis gynandra
GAAATCGGGTTAAAATTGGGTGAAATAAATTTGAAATCCGGTGAAATTGGATGAAATCGAGTTAAAATTGGGTGAAATCGGGTTAAAAATCGATGAAATCAAGCTAAAATTGGGTGGAATTAGTTTAAAATTGGGTTGAGATTCGATGAAATTGAGTTAAAATTTGGTGAAATCGGGTTAAAATTGGGTGAAATCGAGTTAAAATTAGGTGAAATATGGTTGAAAGTAGGTGAAATCGAGTAATTAGGTGAAATCGGGGGAAATTGAGTGAAATCGAGTTAAATGGGTTTAAAGTTGAATCTGATATAATATAAATGGGCTCATGGGTTAAATGGGTTTAACTCATTAAAATGAGTATAAATGGGTCTAAAACTCATTAAACCCATTTAACTTTTAGCCCATTTAACCAAAACCCATTTTCATTTTAGATGGGTTGGGTTGGGTTAACCCATTAAACCCAACCCACTTTGACATCACTAATCACCGCACAACCACCATCTATATGATATCGTTTAGGGTTATGCTATCAAGTTTTTTTCTTTTTTCTTTTGTTTTGATGTAAGGATGAATATTGTGGATTTCAGTTAGAATATAGAGTCGATATTAGTTTTTTGGATTTGAATTGAATTTAAATATTTTTCTGTTCAAATTCTTCGAATTTCGATTCGGATTTAATTTGTATTTTTGAATTTTGGGTCGAAACGACTTCTACGTTATTAAATATAACTGAATGAATTTTGAAATTTGGATCGAAACGAATTATACTCTATTAAATATGGATCGGTTTTTCAAGTTGACCCATCTCTAATTGAGATGCTTCTTCATGTGAAGTTGTAGTCTTTTTTGCTTATGAGAAAGTCATGAGGCACACCAACAAAGGTATTCTACTAAACCCAATTTTAACACTTTTGAAATTAAAATCCATTTTTAATTGGATAATCTAATTAAAGAGATTAGATTAGGTAGAAAAACACAACTTTTTTTTTTATTTTCAAAAATATGATATCTAATGTGGACCCACATGTCCCCATTTGTGTTTTGTCATTAATGATATATAGTCTTTATATTAGAAAACTTTACTCATGAATGTATCCTTCTTTCAAAAGGTCAATATGAATTTTCTACTAAAAAAATGAGTAAATATTTTAGTCTTTGATGATCACATCGTTATCCATAATAAATCCAAATCAACTTTTATACTTCAATATCATTAACGTCGAACCCACGACAATACAAAATCATTATATTAATTTCGGAATTAAACTATGTTCTTTTCAATGTATTTAATGTTAAATAAAAATTAAAATATTATATTTGAGTGTCAAGACAATTGATGACCCAACATATTCATTACTCTTCAAGTATTTTTGATAAGAGCTTAAGACTTTTTGGATCACATCACAATCACTTTTCATTTTCAATCAAATATCAAAATGTATTAACTTTGATTCAATTTAAGAAAACTTTAGTATAATTAATAACAATTTCACATAAACAAATCCTAAAACTTAGCATTATAACATTTATATTGTTGGTCTATACATTGAAATTCACCATTACACACAAGCTTAGCTCAAAGTCTTCTTCCTCCACATGAAATCTCCTAAAAAATCCATATTATATCATGAAATTAGTAAATTAATATATACATAAAATCTCCTTTTCCTCGGATGATCACTAATCCATGAATTAATATTTCATTATTACCATTGGTGATCATTCGGGTCGGGTGGCCCGGGGTTTTACCTAACCAGATCCGATACCCACCCGACATCAGGGGCTTCAATTGAATTCTGATCCGGGCCCGGGTTGACCCGATCCATGCAATTCTCTTTGCTTAGTTTCTCGAACATCCTCGCTCGCAATTCACGACCCGACTCGACTCTCTCCATTATTGGTTCTTCCTCTAATCCCTTCTCCCATTTATCAAAATACCCAATTCCGGGTCCCGTTGGGGTCGTGGGTAGGCTCCGAAACCCGGGCCGCAGTACGGATCCACGTGGCGACCCGAAGCCGGACGGATAACATCGTACCTGTGTGTTCCATGATGAAGGAAGAGAGTTCACCTTGTTTAGCTGCAAGTTTCTCACTGATGCGACCACGTCGTTCACCGAGTCAGCTCGTGGACTCACCGGCGGTGACTCGGACGCCGGAGAAAGCGAAAACTGAAACGCCCTATGACGAATTGGAGACGACCCATCAAAAGAATCGACCCGATCTGGGCTTTGCTGCGGTAGAATCCTAAGCTGGTCTGGAGAATGAGCGAAGAAGCAAACCCGCCGGCGACAGTTACCGCCGTCCTTACACGGCTGAGTTCGGTAACGAGCCGGGTGAAGCCAACACTCGAAAACTCCATGCGAGAATTCACACGCGTCACCTTTCCTACAACCACCCTTCCGGAAATCAACACACGCCGTGCCTGAATAATGATACTTTCTCGGATCTCTCCGTCGAGCTTTCTCGCCGGGATGAGCGTACGGACATTCCGTCCAGTCATGACTCCGACCACGCACGCAACGACGCACCTTGAACTCGTACATACGGAAATGGTCACAGGAGTAAGCGTCTATAGGAGAGTCCGGACCTGAAAAATCCGGGTCGTAGTCAGGATCCGGTTCGTTCGACGGAAGATAACGTTGAAGAGCCGCCAAAGTTTCCAGCATGTTCCGATCAGGACTTCCGATCACCGGAGAATACATTTCTGCCGCAGCTTGGTCGTCTGAAACAGGCCATGGAGGAATTTGAACCTTTGGATGAAGCCGGTGACTTTTTTTGTATTCGTGCTTGCTAATTCACCGGCAAAGCTCGGTTCTTTATAAACTGATGCGTATGTTTAACCGTGGTAAGGTTATTTTGTAACCATGGTTAGTTTATCAACCTAGGATCTACCTTTTCTACTGCGGTTAACAAACTGTGGTGAACTTCTCTGTGACATGCCTGTAATATACGAGTACGTAACAGTAATATACAACTCAAACACGCTTTGGCCTTATATGATGACGTGGCATTTTATAACAGGACGTTTAGGGAATTAAATGACAGAGCCGTGAAAATATCATTCCTCCTTGTGTTCCAAAGGCGGTGGAACCGTGGATTAGATACGCTTGCAAGACGACAAAACACTAAGTTTTCACTTTCTTAATTTATCCTTTATTAATTATATAACTAATAATATAGTAACAATTTAAAAAAAAATTCCAAATTTTAAATTTTGTATAAACAAAAAATGGGTATCTCAAATTAAATTGTTTATTATCCTACGCTAATTCATTTATTAAAGTTAATATATATATATATATATGTGTCAGTCAAGGAGGAACATGTTGGAACAAAATTGTGAAGACCAACTTTGAGAGACATTAAAGGGAGTCTCAAGCTTCTTTACTAATTATAGAAGCAATTCCATAACCCATCTCTCATTTATCTCTTTCTTTTATTTTCTTTTTCTTTTCACTTTTTTAATATCTTTTATTGTAAGTTTTTTATTTTTCTATATATGTGTAATACATAGTTTACGTCTGGTGTCTTGACTTCCTCTTAGATCGTTAATGTCATTTTCTTGAAATTCCGAAGAATTGACCCATCGATATTTTTTTTAAGTTTTGTTAATTTCCACTCGTTTAAATGCTATTTTCAATAAATTATGATTCAAATATATACATTTATTATTTATCTGATCATTATTAAAAAAAGAATTGGGTTGTTCTTCAATAAATAAATGACTGGAAGTATTTAACATGATTATGCCACCGAATCTAATTTCGAGTTTAATTTTATTTATTTGAAGATTCGGATATTTTATGAATTTTATTTAATTATATATTACCTTTTAAAATATTTATTTATTTAACTATATATTACCATAATATTTTTTCACCTATATTAAATTTATAGGATTTTATGTTGTATTTAGCTATAAAATTATTTTTTGTAAAGACAAATGTATCCAAAAAACATTGATATTGAATGCATTTTAGGATCATATTATATACAAAATTGGGTATTTTCATAATCCAAAATATATTAATAATGATGTAACTTTAGGATCAATAAACACGTTACAAGAGATCTTCGAAATGCATGCATACTTTACAATGAATTCTTTGTGCTCCAATATAATAATGAAATATAGTTGTTTTGATAATATAAGAAATTCTTTTAAAAATGGTGTTCAATATATATATATATATATATAAAGAATAAATTATTTTCTCATACATAATATCCATAAATTTGAATAGTATAGAATATATTATGTTATTTTCGTATCAATACTATAAAATACATAAAAATATTAAATATACTAAAAAATATTTTTTTGGATATATTAATAAATAAAAACGTGTAATGGAATATAAATGACATTTAATTCATTCAATGGCTCCAAAAGTCAAAAACAATTCTGGATTGTTGCATATTCAATAAACGTATATAATATCATTATTACTTATATCATCGATTTTTCAGTATTTTTTGTTGGTCATATGAATATTTGAGGAATCGTGTTTTCTCTCCATATGAAAAATATCATTATCTTGTTATATTTATACCAAAAACGGAATTTAAAATCGGAAAATCCTCATGGATTAAAAATCAGATAATATTGAAAAAAATAGTGATAATAACGATATTAAAAATTATTATAATATAAATAAGAGAGACAAACACTTCGGTTAGAATAATAGGGAAAAATATTTTATTGTTTTTTCCAAAATTAATCATCCAATTGCAACTACTTGGGTTCGTTTTTCCAAATCAATCCCGTGATTGTATTGATATAATATCTTACGTAATCGTTTCTATAATAAGAATAATAATAATAATAATAACAATAATAATAATAATAACAATATGAACAAATTTTAGTAAAAATATGGACTAATGATAATAATAATAATAAATATATTTAAAAAATAACAATTTTATTAATATTATTATTTTTTAAATAATTATTTTTATATTGATCAAAATTCAAGAAAAAAATACAATGAACTATAAACAACAATTTTTTTTTTCTAAAATTATAAAAATAAGACTTCACTAAATGGTCTTCCCTTGTCGAATGTGGCAGAGACCATAGACATTCAACAATGGTGTAATTTATTCCAACAAAACGTTTATTTCACATAGACGGAATCCAAAATCCTCGAGAAATATATAATAATTTTATTTTAAATGTGAAACCAACATAATTTGAAACATAGATAATCCACCGAGCTCAAAATAAAGATGGCTAAAAAATTAATGGATCTATAAGACATGAGATATCATAATACATAATAAAAGATAGAGATGTAAATATGTACGTCAAGGTTAATAAGATAATTCTATATTTATGAATCGTTTTGCATGCGAATATTTGTGTAAATAATATTATTATTCGGTTTAATTTATAAAATTACGTCATAATTTTTTTGGAAATATCTTTTTATAATTAAAAACTAAATAATTAATTGGTTATATTTTATGATTCATGTATGTATATGTATGTATATATATCAATTATTTTTTATAAAAAGAAAATTCATTTTGTTTTTAAAACATGAAAATATATATAAAATCTCAAATTTATCTATATTTTTATTGGTGTAAAAATTGGATAATTACACGAATCACAAAATTAATTCCATTACATTTTATTGGAAATGTAAAATGAATTAATTCAACTTGCCGCAACTCAATTCATCATCAAAAATAAAAGATTTGTGAATTAAATAATATATCTTAAAATAATTTTAAAATATATTAATTTTCAAATTAAATAAAAATATAATTTTTAAATATAAATTATATTAAATAAAAAAATATAAATATTTTCTTTTATCAATATATTTTTAAATAAAAAAACTATTTATTTTGTTAAAAATAACTAAGTTATATGTAAATTATATATATGCGTGATAAAAATGACACCTCTAAAGGAAGCATCTCCCATGAGGGATGCATGACTGACCATCACACTCCAAATATTATACGTATCTTATAATATTCCTCATTACAATTCTATGCTTCCCATATTGATCTTATCCATTCCATTTTTATTTATATCAAATTGCACCATAATCCCATTTTAATATATCGTTATATATATATATATATATTTACATAACGCAAATGAAAAATATTACAAGGCAATAAATGTTCGAAAGGACATTGAATTCACGTGCTCTGTCATTCAAGTCACGTGACTCCGGCCTCTTCTTCAGGACGCGTGTCGTAATTCAAAGACGCGTGTCCCTTTGAGGGCAGTACCTTAAGGACAAAATAGTACTTTCCACTTGCCCCGACAATAGATTTACGAGTTACTGCCATAATAATAATAAAATAATTAATAATAAATAAATAACGCATGGCGAAGCTGTACGGAACGTCCACGTGTCTAAATGTTTATGGGCTTTGACTATCGACGTGTCATTGTCTTCATGACACGACATGGCTGCTAAAATGGGAACTCTCTTTCTTATGACACGTGGCAGAATCTGAGTGGGTTTCAGCTCCGGGATTTGGTTGAACTACGAACCACGTTGATATTTTTTTTGGTTAGGGGCCGAAGCAATAGGCTCGGATTTAGGTACGGATGTTAAATTTTCGGTTGGGATTGACAGTGTAGTAAAAGTCTCGAGCGATTATTCTGGCGATAGATTAACTTTCACGCTAAGTTATTATATAAATCATAAACAATAAATATTTAAGTCTTTTTAAGTTTAATTTATAATCTCCATGTGTATCCCAGACCAATCACAATTAATATTAATGAAATCACAAAATTATTTACAGATTCAACATTATAATATTAACTCCCATAATCTATAATTTATGCAAAATTGTGAATTATATAATCTATCTCATTATTATTATTATTATTTTGTATCAACGTAAATAGTTAATGGAGTGATTAACTGTAAACTCATCACCTTTTTAATGGTTTGATGTCGGCTCGATTTTTTTTGGAAATAAATTAATTGTGTATATTTTTAAAATATCAAAACCATAATATTTAAAATAAAAAATTCGTCGGGATATGGGTGTTGTTGACAGGATCATGGATACATTTAGGATATGTTCTTAATAAATTTAAAAACCTTAAATAAGTTATATATAATCTCTAATAAATGTTTTGATAATTTTTAGTGAGAGAATGTTGGAATATGCGGTGCTTTTATAATATTTGGTTACACAATTATTCGGCGTAATAAATTTAACGATAACTATTTTATTCGTACGTAATTATATCTCTATACCATTAAAAAACATCGAAAAAGAGTTTTTATCAATCTTATAGAAAAGTCTTATAAATATATTGGACTTGTCGAACTAAAGATCCGAAAATACTAACTCATGGTACGAAAACTCAATAATTTGAAATGATATATATTTATAAAAAAATTAATCCCCGCCCTATGGAAATAGGATCTTATTCATTGCGAGTAGACCTATATATCTACGCCTTTAAATATTGAAAGTACCGATATAATTTAAAAAAAAACTATTGTATCTGTGATATTATCTATAATGTGAATAAGATATGGATATCTAAAGTAATTATATATGTATATGTATCAAATTTAATACATAAAATAATATGTAATTTATTCTATGTAGTTTAGTTTTTTCTAAATAATTACCACTTATAATTCTCTAATTTAACTCTCATAATCATATAAATTTTCTCTGATTTTTTATGTTAACCTAAATGTTTAATAATCATTTAGATTTATTATATTTTTGTGTGATTAAATTGAAACAATATTTTTAAGAGGAACCATTTATTTTTTATTTTAAACAAATGGGTAAAACAAGAGGATTAGTAGACACCATGAGTTCGCAATTCAGTTAATTTCAGTTATTAATCAAAGACCAACACAGAATGTTCATTTTTTTATTTATCATTTTAAATATTTTGTCGGTATTATACTAAATAATGCGATTTATAATTTAAACAATACAAATTTGGACTTTAACAATAAATTTTTATGAAAAAATATATGTCAAATTGAAATTCTTAATAGAAAAAAAAATTAACTTTTGTATATTTTTATTTAAAAGATTAGGAATTCCATTAATGGAGCCAAATCATTTCCCACCCGTTTCACTTCAACTGTCCCAAGGTCGTCTCAATTGGATATATTTCCTTTCATAATAATATTCCTTTATTATTTTAATCAAAAAATACATATCAATTATATAGTTTCATAAGATAATTTCATATTATATATGGTAAATGTCAAAAAGATAAGCTAAAACCAAGGCCGGACCCGGGAGGAATAAAAAAATAAAAAAAATAAAGCATAACAACTGCTACTGCATAACAATTATGGACTGAAAAAAAAAAGTAAATACAAATTATAATAAGTAAGTAAAAATGAAACAAAAAAATAAACACATTTAATGAGTGGACAAAATAATTGTTAAGATGCAATGAAAAGCTAAAGTGTGATGGAGATGGGAGAAATCGTGTCCGGCCTTCTTGTATTTGTTTTATTCTTAATTTTGTTTTTCATATATCATTCTTTAAAAATCACTTAAAGTTATCATTTATATTTTAAAAATTTAATTTATCTATAATTTATTATAAATTATATATCAATGTATCATTTTCGTCTTCATCTTTCATCTTCGTTCTTGTTTCGATTTAATCTCTCATTTCCGTCTAACATCATCTTCACTTACATTCGTTTTTAGAGGCGACTTAATTCATATACAGTAAGAACATTCGAACAGGACTTCAATAAGTTTAGAATCTATTATTTTCAAAAAAGATAATTAATATTTAGAATAATTGTATGTTAAAATATACAAAAGAGTCTATTTTAATTTTATGACACATTACATATTTTCTAATTTTTTTTAGTTGAGTAGACTCTGTCCGTTTTATGTATTTTTTATTATTTGTCTTGATAAAATTTTATATAAATACTAATTTTTATTTATTTGTATATATTATAAAATTAAATAATATAAATATTTTGAATTAAATATCTAAATTATATTAATTACATTGTTACTATGAATATAATATGAACAAAACAAATTAGATAGCTATAACTCTAAATGTCACAAAATTAATACATAATTCTAATGCGGGTCCAACATTAGGTTAATTACAAGTTGGCATAAATTTAGGAGAGGATAGGATAAGGTTGGTTTGGTTTGCCTTATCTCAATATCTATCGAACAATTAACAAATATATATATATATATATGTGAAATTACTTCTCCATAACAAAAAAAACTATGAATTTAAATCGAATTATCTGCTTTTATTTAATAATTTCCTGTTTCACCAAATTTTAGTGACGAATAGTCAAATATGTGTTTAAAATTCGAGCAATTTCAAATTGTTAATTTTCGAATACTTTTATTATCGCACAATAATTTATGTAACTTATAAAAAAGTCCATATGAAATTAAGGCCCAAACAAAGGCCCAGTGAATATATCGTTTTTCACGCAACTTGATACATTTTCGGACACAATATTGTGAAAAATTAGTAAAAATAATATATTATCTTAATTATTCTAAAGTGTCAAATGCGTTTTTATTTTTAAGAATATAAATTATGATAAATATTTATAAATTAATTTGAAAATAGAAATCATAGTTTATTGAGATTCTTTAAGAGTAATTGAATCAGTTTATCAAGTTGTTGAAGAATAAATTATAGACTAATTGATTTATTGGTTAATTTAGTTAGATTATTTAGAGTTTATTAAAGTTTTTCTTGATTTTGAGGATATGTGTATATAGGATAGAAACTCTTTAATAAAATTTACTTGATTCACATTAAATATATACTATAAATTTTTATTAATTTCAATTATTTATGTTCCTCCTCTTGTTTCGAGAAACAAAATATATTGAATATGATATCAAAATAATAATTTGCTTTCATACGACTCTTTTCAATCTTTTTATTCATATTTCTATGGAGTTTCATTTTTTTTTTTATCAAAATCGAGCAGATATAGTTTTTCTTGTGGTTAATCTCTTATTTTTTCTTAAAATATCCAATGAAATTCTTCATTACCATATATTCTATAAGAAAATAACACTTCATATTTAATATATATATATGTATACTATATTTTTTAAAAGAATATTATTACTCAACACACCGCATTTAGATAGGCTAACATAAGTTGAAGAAACAGTAATTATATATGTCAAACATACATTAATCATTATATACAGAGAGATGTTTAATTTTTTAAAATCCATTTAAAATATATTAAATTTTAGTGAATTAATAATATAAAATGTATACTAATTTTCATTTAAAAATATTCAAATTAATCAAACCTCAAATCACATAAATATATAATAGATGATACGAGTTATAAATTTACGCTAAGAATATATAAACATTTATCTAAAGTCATTTTACATTACATATATAATGATATCTAAAGTTTGGAGCATTAAGTAAGTTTGATAAATTAAAACAAAAACTTGACATCATCCGTACGACCAATAATTTATAATATAAAAAACATTTAATTAAATTTATTATCCCTCGAGATATTTTGTTTTGTCGGGACATGGAAAAAAAATAGTTGAACACCAGCCACCAGTTTTGACCAATAACATATCTTAAATTTAAATACTTAAAAAACATATGAAATTATTCGACAAATAAAAATATATTTAATTATCCAAATTATTTATATCTATAAATTTTAAATATAAATTTAATTAATAGATAGATTTATATAAAAAATTAGTTTTAATAATCAAATTAAAAATAACAAACATTATTAATTTTATTTAAATATTTATGATATAATATCTAAATAAATATATAATATATTAAAATATCAAATATTTTAAAATAAATAATATTATTAAACATTTAATTTGCATCCAAATTGGTTCTAATCTAAATAGATTTGATAATAGTATATAGATTTTACAAGATATAAAACAAAAGAATTCACTGAATAACATTTTGTATATCTAATTTGCGAATGTGGTATTTTTCAATCGCAAATTACATCCAAATAAATTGCAATTGATAAATGTAATTACAAAATCCATAGTAATGTTACAATATACAAAAATATTTAATATTAGTTGATCATCTGTTACAAATAATCGTTTTGTCATATATATCAAATGTAATAAAAAAAATAAGGGGAAATGTATGGATGTGTGAAAGCTCAACCAAGTTGAGTATGCTTACGAAATTTCACGATTGCGTAAAAAAATTATTTTAAGATTCGATATATATTTATGGATAAAAAATCAACAAAAAAATCTCTCACTCAAAACAATTTTAGTTTAAAGATAAAATATGTTTTCCGCTATTTTGTGGGCTCTTCAAATGATATATGTGTGTATATATATATGCATACTTTTTCAATTTTTCCTACTTATAATTATAAAAATTGACGGTAGTGCTTATTATATAATTTAATAGATGTGATTGTCTTTTCGTCATATGTTTTGATTTGCACGAAATAAACCATATTATTATACTTGTAATATAACTAAAAGAAATATTTTGTAGTTATCCATGTAATTTGAAATAAACTAACAAAAAACATTAGTTATTTGTCATATCATCTTTATATATATATATATATAAAGTTCAGCATAGCAAGACAAAAAATATATTGGGATATAATTTAATTTATCAATTATAACGATATAAATGATATAATAAATTATAAAAAAGTTTATCAAGTATTATTAATATAAATATAAATTAGTTTGAAAGGTTTTAAATATCAATGAGTCTACTTGATGAGAACGTGATACAAATATTTATATATAATTTCGGATTTGAGTTTTTGAAAAAAAACGTTTTTAAGATAAAAAAACACTGTTAAAAGGGAGAATCTGTAATACACTAAATAAAGCCAATTGCAACACTATTGTTTATCTTTGTTTTAGAATCAAAGAATAATATTTGAATATTCAAAGAAAATTCTTATAATCTATCTTGAGAAATCCCTTTAAATATATGATCCTATTTAAAAAAAATAAATTGAATTAACGGATGTTGCATTTTTTGTTTTATTCTGAATTTAGATTTTGGAAATACAATATAACTTCATTCTATATTTGTAATTATACGTTACGATTAACAATTGCCATTTCAAAGACAAAGGATGTTTCCATTGAATTAGTATCCAAAATAACAATTATTTTTGTATTTCAATTTTTCATAATTTTAAATATAATCTGTGGTTCATATCAAAGAAGAAAAAAACGAAAAAGTGAAAAATAAAAAATAAATGAAAAAAAAATACAAAGAAGAGTAGATGCTGCGTCAGAGACACAGCTATTTTGAGATATCGAAGACACGTAAAGCTGACTCAGTTTCCATTCAACTTGGCCTATTTATTTTATTTTATTTTATTTTTATCCTCTCTTTTATTAATTTATTTATCTATATATTTGTTATAAAATAAATACCTCACAAATAACAACAGTAGACAGCCTGTTCGTTCCCCAGTTTTGCCTCCAAGGACTCCTCTCTTTCTTTATTTTACAATTCAGGACTTTTTAGATTTTTTTAATTTTTTTACTTTTTACTTTGATCTGATTTTTAATATTTTTCTTATCTTATATATATATATTAGATTTTTTGGTACGATAGTAAATTGAATTTAGTTGAATATATATCATAATTTAAGGAAAAATTATCTTTACTAAGCAAAATAATACTCGATTATATAAAAATCGTTTATAGATTTTTTTTTTAATTCAAACCGACCAAAATATCGAGAAAAAAAATAGAAAGGAGTTTGACTATAAGATTTTTAAGAGCGTGTAAAACACGGACCTAAAACGAAAGTATAAGTGAAGTACACGCGAGGGAGAAGGCGCGTGAAGAAAATCTAGAAAAAGATTTTGGGAAATTTCAGTTTAAGGACAGAAGTTAGTTTGAGTTTAAGGACTTAAAGTGTTAGTAAATCATAAGTAAGGACTTTATGATTCGATCTGTA
Source organism: Gynandropsis gynandra (assembly GCA_036759665.1). Classification (NCBI taxonomy): domain Eukaryota; kingdom Viridiplantae; phylum Streptophyta; class Magnoliopsida; order Brassicales; family Cleomaceae; genus Gynandropsis; species Gynandropsis gynandra. The sequence continues at coordinate 352,859 of CM071868.1, forward strand.
TAAATACCCTCTTGTCTCCTTCATTTCATATTCACAAAATCCTCTTTTCCTTTATTTATTTATTTAGTTATTATTATATTATACAAAAAAATATATTATTACATATTTCATTTCGATTTTCTATCGGGATGACTATCCTCATTGAACAGCATAACTCTGGTAAACATTTCAATTATCTATTTTTATTGATAATTATTTTTAATTTAATCATCGTACACTTCATTATATATAATATTTATTATGGTTATAATTTAAGATGATCGATAATGATAATAATTTATTTTTAGATTCAAAAGTGGAAGAGAAAAGAGAGGAAAATGAGAAGAAGGAATTAATTTTGGATGGAGGATTTGTGGTACCAAAATATGTGATAAGTGATGGGTTTGATGCACCTGATATCAATTTCTTGGGCCATGCATTCAGGTTAAATTTTAATAATTAATTATTTTTAAAAATATATATTTAGCATTATTATCTTAATGATTTAAAATGAAATTAGGTTAAAAAATTGGATTAATTTTGACAGGGATTATGAAAATGATGAAAGTGAGAGACAAGAAGGGGTAGAGGAATTCTACCGAATGCAACACATTCATCAAACATATGACTTTGTAAGACGAATAATAATACTTTGATAAATACATTTATATATATATACATTTTATATATAATAGATATTAAAAATGTGAAAAAAAAGGTGAAAAAGAAGAGAGAAGAATATGGGAAAATGAAGAGGAAAGAGATGAGCATATGGGAAAGTTGTGAAATGTTAAATAAGGTAATAGATGAAAGTGATCCTGACCTCGACGAGCCTCAAATTCAACATTTACTTCAATCTGCCGAAGCCATTCGTAAAGATTATCCTCTTCATGATTGGCTTCATCTCACTGCTCTCATCCATGGTATTTATTTTTCTTTTTCTTTTCTATATTATATATATATATATATATTGTTAAGATAAATGTTTCATACCGATTATAACGTGAATTTTGGATTTATATTTATGGTTGTTGATATTTTTTTTTGAGATTAGTTAGGTCTAAATTTATATTTGATATATTGTATCGAAGATATGTTCGTCTTGATTTAAATATATCGATATTGGGTCTACGATTGTAATGTTCACGCTCAATGATCTAAACTGAATGTGAAAATATGAAAAAATGTTATGATAATTGTTCCACATTGAATAATACGTATTTTGAATTACTATATATATGTATATATATATATGATATTGAACAATCTTAAATTTTTGAACAATTTTAAATTTTTGAATTGATATTTAAAAGTAGTTGAATTTAAATTTTTTTTAATTTAGTTGAATTTAAATCCATATTTGACGTATATATAAATATAGAAATGTTCAAAATTTGATTTAGAGATGTAGAATTGTTTAAAATTATATATTTTTAATTAATAGGAGACAATATAATGTAAAAGTTATGTTCACACTCGTTACTTTTTTTAATTTTGAAATGTCCATATAATAATCGAATATTTAACGTTAAGACATTAAAAAACAAAATTTTATATTTTGTCTATTTAAAATAAATGTAAATAAAAAAATAAGAATTAAAGATGATCTATGACTATATGTAAATCTATAATATATGTTGTAAGTGATACTAAACAAAACACCATAATATTACTTTATCATATATATATATATATAATATGATTGGATTAAGTTTTTATATTATATAATTTTCATGTTAACATTATAAAGAAGAGTATATATGGAGCAGATATCTCTTGAGGACCAATAAATGTGATTCTTTTTTTATGTATTTAACCATTAAAAATATCTCATTCGACCAAATCATTCAATATATAATGTATATTTAATCGTTTAAACTATATAGATATTTTGAATAATCTTTTTTTTTTCTTAAATGTCAGATCTTGGAAAGGTTCTTCTTCTTCCAGAGTTCGGAGGTCTTCCCCAGTGGGCTGTCGTTGGTGGGTATTAATTTTCATTATATATTTACTTCGTAATAAATCAAATTTTTACACATAAATAAAATATATAAATATTTTCCTTGAGTCACACATAAAGAAAATGCATAAAACCATTTTTTGTTGTGTATTACTTCGAATAAATCATTTTTTTCCATACCTATCTAAGACATATAATAAATCATTTTCCCTTGAATATTTACTTCGAATAAACTCAATTTTACATAAATAAAATATATCAATAATTTTCTCTTGTACATTTACTTCGAATAAATAAAGTTTTTCACACATAAAATAAAATATATAAAATCATTATTAATTATATATTTGCATGGATTGCAGGTGACACGTTCCCTGTTGGATGTGCCTTCGACGAGTCCAATATTCACCACAAAGTAATCTGACTAAATATTTTAAAAATATTAATCATTATATAAATAATATTTATAATTTATAATTTTATATTTTATTATTTATATATTTTTGTTTAAAATACAGTATTTCAAGGAAAATCCTGATTACCATAACCCTCTTTACAACACAAAAAATGGAATTTACACTGAAGGGTGTGGATTGGACAATGTGATGATGTCATGGGGCCATGATGATTACATGTATATGGTAAAATAATATTTATCTAATTAATATTTTTATTTATACATTACAAATAAACTTATTTGTCTCGAAATTAACATATTTAATTAATTTTATACTAAATATTTAATCAGGTGGCCAAAGAGAATGGCACTACTTTGCCCCACGCTGCTTTGTTCATTATTCGATACCATTCCTTCTACCGTACGTCCTTAATCATATACGTACATTATTATTATAATTATAATTATAATTATAATATAATTAATTAATTAATTATTTATTTATTTATTTATTTATTTATTTATGCAGCATTGCACAAGGCAGGGGCCTACACACATTTGATGAACGATGAAGACAGAGAAAGCCTCAAGTGGCTCAAAATTTTCAAGTACGAATTTTAATATTTTCTATTTATATTTATATTTATATTTACATTTCAAATTTTAAATTTAATTAAATAAAATAAAATGCAGCAAATACGACCTATACAGCAAGAGCAAAGTTCTTGTAGATGTAGAAGAAGTCAAGCCTTACTACATGTCTCTCATCAACAAGGTAATGTAATATTATTATTATTATTATTATTATTATTATTGTTGTTGTTATAAATATTTTTGTAATATTGGTTTATTAATGATATGTATAAAATATTTTTTTTTTCATGCAGTATTTCCCCGAGAAGCTAAGATGGTGAAATAAAATTTATTTAGGAGATGAGCTATTTCTCTTTTTGTTTTATTTTTTCTTGATCTAATTATATTATGTATGAAATAAAAATTTAATCGTGCCGAAAAAATAAATAAAATTGATAACGTTTCATTGATGTCCAATTTCCATTCATTTATTTTTGTTCAAATTTTTTTTATTGGAACAAATGAAAATCACGAGACAACACTCAGTTTATTTGTTTCCATATGTTTTACTTGTGCATTAATATATGTACGTATACGCAACGCAAAATGAAAAGTCGTAAAAACTCGAACATTTAAATACACAATTAACTAACTAAAGTAAAACCATGGAACGTACACAATTAATTTTCCAATTAATTAATCGAGGCATTTGAGTATAAAAACGAAATATATATTTTGTATTTATTATAATATCAAAATTTATAATTTTCATTGAAATTTGAGGTGCAATAATTTTTATATATATAATGATTGTGGATGATAAATAAACGATAAAAATGATGATGACAATTTATTAAAAGAACAATATTATGGTTTATTAAATATAAAACGACGATCCAAAAATGACTTACTAATGTTCTGTGAAAGGATATGTTGATAAATTGACGCGAGATAATTTACGATTGAATATATGATTGATGATTTAAATGGTTGAATATATAATCTTTTTTAAAAATTTTGAACAACATGAGAATTATAATGATACTTATATCTCATCGTTTATTATGTTGATTCTGTGAATCACACAACATCAGTTCAAATCGATAAAAATAAAAGAATTCATCCGATTAATCTAATTCGACTATAAACTGTTGAGTTATTGTATACCGATTTGATGAAGAACTCTCCGACCGCGTGGACACTCAATTATTCTGACTTAGCTTAATTGGACGTTCACATTTTATACGTTCCAACTTAAGATTTTGATACGTTCCAACTTAAGATTTTGATAATATGTTGATATTTTTGAAATTATGAATTGTTAATATCTTAAAGATATTAAAATTTCTATATATAATTAAAATTTGTTGATATTTTATATATTTTATATATATATTTAAAATATTTAATTAAGTTTTAAAGTTTATAAAATAGTATCGAAGACATCTAAAAATAATAACGATGCATATCTTTTGTATTTTTATCAATTTATTTGTTTACGAGAAAATGTATATTCACAATTTATTTGCGAAATAACCTAAAATAAATATAATGTTGAATTTATCAAATTTATATATTAAATTTTTAACTTTATCATATTAAAAATAAATAAAATAATTCAAATTATTATCAGGTGTAAATGATATATAAATAAAATTCTATAATAACATATATAAAATTGGTCTATAAACTGGACAAAAAAAATTTTGTATAAATTAGACGAGTATGATATCGTTTGACTTTTGATGTGAGCACATACAAGGCCCATAAAACATAGTTACAGGCCCAATTGCTTATATAACCAAATACAAATAAATAAATAAAAACATAGAAGTAGACATTTTTACTAGCACCAATTTTAGTTTCATTTTATATATATAATGAAATTATCAATATTAACGTTATATTTATATTAAAAAATTCGGTAAAAATAATTATGCTTTGTCAGAAAAAGTTATTATTTAGTTCACAGAAATAAATGTTGATAATATAATTAGTTAGAACGTACATATATAAATAAATTTTGATAATTAAAAGCAGTCTTCTACTGTTGCTTTATTTGAAACTGTATATATAGTTACTATAAACCACAGATTCTGCCACGTAGGAAATTATATAACCAATAATAATAAAGATTCTAAGAGATATTTTGTTTCAAAAATGATATAATCGACACGTAATATTAACTTGGAAACATTAAACAAAAAAATCAACTCTTTCTACTGTCAGCAACAAATTCCATATTCTCTAAACGAGAGAGAGAGAGAGAGAGAGAGAGAGAGAGAGAGAGAGAGAGAGAGAGAGAGAGAGAGAGAGAGAGAGAGAGGGAGAGAGAGAGAGAGGGAGAGAGAGAGAGAGGTAATGGAAGATCCACTACTGGGCATCGATGATCACTTGATCGGACAAAAGGGGGACAAGAAGAATAAGAATAAGAAGATAAATCGGACAATTGCAGTGTGTTTACTTTTATTTCTTGTCGGAATTTCAGGTCGGAAATTCTCTCTCTCTCTTTCTCCTTCTCTCTCATGATGTTGATGTTGATGATGATGATAATGATGATGATGATGATCGGATGTTCTCGTTGACTTTGATATTATCAGACGTTATGATCTTTTCGATGATATCCAAGAATCTCGGAGAATCTATGGCAGTAATTCTATCTTTTTTACTTGTCCTGGATTTTCCAGTTAAACAGATAGACCATTAGATTTTACTTTTTACATCGAGCTTTTTTAACTTTTTACACATCTAGTTTAACTTTAAACTGTAGGTTTATCCTGTAAGAACGCTATAAGCATTTGTCTGTTCGGACAAGATAAAACCTATGTTGGGGACGTGGTTGAGTCAGAAAAAGCGGTTGTGGCGGCCGATGATGGCCGTTGTTCGGAGATTGGTGCCACGGTGCTCAAAAGAGGCGGCCACGCGGTGGATGCCGCCGTTGCGACGTCTTTATGTCTTGGTGTTGTTAACCCAATGGCAAGTGGAATCGGCGGCGGAGCTTTCATGATCGTTGACTCTCCGACCAACTCAAAGACTCAAGCTTTTGACATGAGAGAAACCGCTCCATTAACTGCTTCAAAGGTTTGGTAATAATTCGATGATTTTTAGTCCAATTAGTGAAATATAATCTGTAAAACTGGAACAGGATATGTACAAGAACGATGAAAAAGCAAAATCAAATGGAGCATTATCAATCGGAGTTCCAGGAGAGATAGCCGGTCTTTACGAAGCATGGAAACGGTACGGCCGCGTCCCGTGGAAATCACTATTTCAGCCGGCGATTAAACTAGCCCGAGACGGTTTCACCGTGGCTCCATATTTAGGCAATGCCATATCAAGCCATAAATCAAAGATCTTGAACGATCAAGGTTTAAGGAAGATCTTTGCACCAAAAGGGAAAGTGTTAACAGCAGGAGAGACTTGCTATAACCGGAAATTGGCTAAGAGTTTAGAGAGTATTGCCGAGGAAGGGCCGCGAACGTATTACAATGGAACGGTGGGAGAGAATCTGACTCGAGACGTGAAGAAGGCAGGAGGGATAATGACGATGGAAGATTTAAAGGGTTATCAAGTAAGAATTACAGAGGCAATGACTGTAAATACTATGGGATATACAATACATGGAATGCCACCTCCTTCAAGTGGAACCATTGGTTTAACCATGGTGAGTAACTGATTTTCTTATAAGTTAACCCTAATAATAGAATCAGTATCATATTTTCTAACCTAAAGGACGGGACGCGATCCGTCCTTAAAATTTCCGGACGGGAAAAGTGCCGTCCGGAAATTTTAAGGATCCCGTCCGGAAATTTTAAGGATGGATTACGTCCTTACTCGGGGTCGGGTTTCGCGTCGATTTCTGGACTACCCGGTCGTCCGAAATTACGGACGGTTTGTGCATTAAATTTTCCATATGTATTTGCAGACGAATTGCGAACGGATATGTTTTGGCGACGTTCGTTTGCGGACGGATGCTGGCCGTCCTTAATCCGTCTCCAAACCTGTTTAGGGACGGATTAGAGAGGATTCGGCAGTCTGGAATTGTTAAATTTCTTATAGTGAATCAGTAGCAGATTTTCTAACCTAAAGTTAACCCTATAATAAAGGAATCAGTATCAGATTTTCTAACCTAGAAAGGTCGTTTTCATGGTTGGATTGAAACAGATTTTGAATATATTAGATAGCTACAAGGATTCACATAAAGTCAATAGAAACCTCGGTCTGCATCGTCTGATTGAAGCGATGAAGCATATGTTTGCAGCTCGGATGGATCTTGGAGATCCTGCATTTGTCAATACCACAAATGCTGTGAATAAAATGCTCTCAAAGTCTTATGCCAAGGAGATACAAACGAGAATATTTGACAATACAACGTTCCCACCAGAATACTATCTTTATAGGTAATCCGTATCGCTTTGATTAAAACCACTACAATATGTTTAAATACAAGTACTTATCGTCCAAGTACACTTGTCCTCATTATCCTGACTTATTTTCAGACTATATTCAATTGTAAACTTCACAGTTCACTCCTTCTTAGTTCAATATACCACACATGTATAAATCATACAAATGATTTTTTTCACTCACCAGTCCAACACACTTATTGTTTCGTAATTGTGAATACTCGTGTAGGCTCAACTCGTTTGCTTTATGCGTATGTTTACTCTTTGCTTTTTCGACTTGCCTCTATTGCTGCTGCTTTCTCTATACATTTCAGTAGATCTATCTTGTTGTTTATTTACTTATTTGAAGGATGACGTATTCTCTTAGAGTTGTTATTTGACTTGTTAGAAAATAGATCAAGTTTTTTATGTTGTTAATTTGTTCAAACTTTTTGTTTATCCTTGTGTTTGCTCATTCAATCTTTGTATTCTAAGAGTTTGTTCATGTTGTTCTTACCAGATGGAACCAACTTCGGGACCATGGAACAAGTCATTTCTCTATCGTGGATTCAGATAGAAACACAGTGTCAGTGACAACAACAGTGAATTATGCATTCGGATCCGGGATTTTATCACCTTCCACCGGTATTATCCTCAACAATGAGATGGATGATTTCTCGATTCCTACTGAAAACACTCCCGACAAGCTCCCTCCAGCACCCGCAAATTTCATTGAACCAAAAAAGAGACCTTTGTCATCCATGACCCCTCTCATAATCACAAAGGTACAAAGGTTTATCTAAAAGATGAATCAAATAAAGGAGTCTTGTTTCTATATATTGCTTTTTTGGTAGGATGGTCAACTACTGGCGGCTCTTGGTGGGAGTGGTGGCCTCAATATTATTCCAGCCGTAGTTCAAGTATTCCTTAATTGCTTTGCCTTGAGGATGAAACCTCGTGATGCTGTTCAAAGTCCACGAGTCTACCACCGGGTATGCTCTTTATAAAGTCAACAAAATACGAAATCGTGAAAACAAAACTAAGGCTGGCCAATCTGAGTTTCGATCCGGGTTCCACGTGTTATAAAAAAATAAATTCGAATTGGAACCATATGTTTTTCGGGTGGGATTCTTCGGATTTCAATAAAATTTGGATAGTCCTGGTTCTTCGGTTAAATTGGTTATTCCGGATAATCGAGGTTTTTCGGGTAATTTGGTTATTTTGGATATTCCGGATAATCCGGTTTCTTCGGTTAATTTGGTCATTTTGGGTATCCTGATAATCCGAGCTCTTTGGTTAATTTGGATTCTTTACTTACAGATAGTCGGGTTTGATCCAGTTTATTTGGACAATTTGGATTGTTTACTTACGAGTAGTTTAGGTTTAATCCGGATTTCACAGTTTTTTTTGGGTTATTGGGCATTTTATTATTCGGGTTCTCACATCCTCGAACTGAATTGATCCGAATCTGAATGTGTTCTAGATTTTGAATCCATATAGATTTTATGAGTAATCTAAGTGATTTTAGGGTCGGTTCAAATTACCTGAATTGTCAACCCCTATACAAAACTTACTAATTCGATAAAAGAAATATGATTCTTGCAGCTAATACCAAATGTGGTACGATACGAGGATTTAAAAGTGATCAATGGAGATCATATAGTACTTGCCGAAGATAGTAAGAAGTTCTTGAAAGAAAAAGGTCATGAATTAGAGGCTTTATCAGCAGGAGCGATAGTACAACTTATCGTTCAAAGCATCGAGGAAGAACATATCGAGATGGAGAGGAGAGATGAAAAAGATTATAAGAAAGTGAAACTATTAAAGGGTATTCTCACGGCCGTCAGCGATCCTCGAAAGGATGGAAAGCCGGCCGCGGCTTGACATTACCACCAATCGTTCAATTCCTCGTGGTTAAACTGTATATATGCACCTGTAATTTTTTGCATTTTTTTGCACCATTTTTTGCATAAAATGGACCAAAGCGCTACCAATCACAAATAGAATTATCATCAATCACAAACAAAAATGTAACGATTTTATCGATCAGATACGTAATCTTGTAAGTCAACGATTCTAATGACTTCATCTTTGATCTGGTTTCGTCTCAACTTTTAATCATAATTATATTACTCCCTCAATTATATATATATATATAACCTTACTTTTTAACTAACCATTAAAATTTCCTAAAATTTAGAATAATCCTAAAAACCCTAACCATTTTAACCCGAAACCAACCCGATTTTGATCAAAATTAACTCGATTTTAATCCGAAACCAACCCGATTTTGGTGTAATCATTATTTTGAATTCATATATTTGATTTCTCCATAAATGAAATCACCGTTAGGGTATAATAAACCACACATAAACAAACGAGATGTAAAACCCTATATTTCTACAACTACACATATTACATTAATTTAATAATACATAAAATTGAAGAGAGAATTTCTCTATGCACTCAACAGATTTATTAAATTATAGATAAGAAATAACATTAAAGCAATTACAACTCTTGGGAATCATTACATAACAAAGATGAACCTGAAGAAATGAGTCAACTCGGACCGATTTTGGATGATGTTAGACCAGAAGAAATGAGTCAACTCGGACAGATTTGGATTGATGAAATTCAGACAGAATGATGAACTGTATCTAAATCCAAACACTGACCATTATCCTCATGTAAGAAGTCCTTCGTTCTCATGAAGCTCGGTTGGTGTGTTGAAGACAAAAGCCTCGCCCACATTCTGTCTGTTATCACTACCTTGTTCTGTTTTTCTGTTATCCTCTGCATAATAAATTATTTTACAAATTAAAATCATATATTAAAAGTATAATATGTAAAATGCATTGTCCAATTTACCATTCAAAGTGTATTAAATGAAATCTAATATAATGTATTGGCCAATTTATGATTTAAAATTAATAAAAAAATAATATGACCTAATGATAAATTGAACCACATCTTAAATGTTATGAACTTTAGACTCATAAATATGGTATTAGACAATTCTAACATTTTATTAATTAGATCCAAATTCATATTTGATATCAGTCGTTAAAAAATCAAATATGAAAAAAATATCTAATATATATATATATATATAAATGGCACGAACTTAAGATTCATTAATATGATATTGGATACTCTAATATTTTATTAATTAGATCCAAATTCATATTTGGTGTCAATTATTAAAAAATCAAACATGAAAAAAATTCTAATATATATATATATAATATTAGATCAATCCATTCGTTACCAATTGATAAAAAAAAAAAATACGGCTAGTCCACGGTTTGAAATGAGAAAAAAAAGTCATCTTCAAGGGTATAATGGTAATTTCACATTGAAAAAAATATCCACTGATCAAAATAAAAGCAATTGTAACGAAAATGAATGGCAATTTTAATATGAATAGCACAGAAAGAAAGAAAGAAAGAGAGGAGACTTACATGGAAAGGAATATAAGAATGGCGGCCATTGACAAGACCAACGGTGAAGCCAGTGTATCCAGCCATGGCTCCATGAACAGCACTTTGGGCTAAAAGTGTACAGTATACATTGTCCGATGCATTACTTGGAATGGCCCGGATCATGTACGTTGGATCTACATAATATTATATATATTAACCACAATTAAATACATTTTTTTATGTTTATTTATATGCAAACCTTTTCTCAATTTGTATAATATACCTATGTATTTGAGGTTTATTGTCATCTTCTTGGCAAAATGATCCTGAAATTACGAAAAAAAGAAAAAAAAGGGAATTATGGATGATTAATATTATCAAATATGGGTTGGGCCTAACTAATACCAAAAGGTAGTTCAAGAGTTTAGGGTTGTTCAATACCATATATATGAGACCAAGGTTCATCTCTTTAGTCAATGTGGGACAATACATCACAACAAAAGTTTTATAAAAAACAGGTCAAAGCTAGTTGAAGAGTTTAAGGTTGTCCAACACCATATATATGAGACCAAGGTCCATGTCTTTTACCGATGTGGGACAATATATCGCAGCTCACATTTATCAAAAAAACCCTAAGATATAGAAGATCAAATCTTTACCAAATTTCGTTATACAAGTGCTTAGACTTTAATCGAATATTATATCGTTGTTAATGTTAATGTTATGATTGTATATATATATATATATATAGCAAGAGAATAATAGAATGGACATATGAAATATCATGTATATCAAATATGAATTTGAACCTAACTAATCCCTATATGGAAATTCATATTATATCATACATATGTTTATATTAAATATGAGTTTGAATCTAATTAGTCTATATATAAAAATCCATAACATTTTATATATATATATTTATATATCAAATATGGGTTTAGACTTTACTAATCCATATATAAAAATCTATAATAATATTATATATATATATATCAAATATAAGTTTGGATCTAACTAATCTATATAAGATTCGATAATAATATCTTATATATATGTATACATATGTCTATATCAAATATGATTTTGGATCTAACTAATATATATATATATATATAAGAATGCATAATTCATATGAGTTAACTGATATGAGACAACATAACATAACAATTTCAGTCAGGACAAAATCGAGAACAATGTTAAATTACGTACCTTGATTCGTTGAGATATCCACAAGCCGATGTCTTGCAGAAGTTTATTACCAGAAGCATCCTTAAGAGTCATGGACGGTAAACTCTCGGACAACAGTTCTTGTCCCGCGCCTTCGGCAATCACAATTACCATATGACCATTCTCCTTAAGTCGTTTCTCAATGAATTGAAAAAGCCCGCCTTCGCCTTCGAGGTAAAAGGGCGATTCGGGTATTAAACAACAATCCACGTCTCGACTGGCTAACGTAGCATACATAGCAATGAAACCTGTAAAATCAATGAAAACATTGTTTACTCGGTTAAACCTTTCGATTAATCTCCTAATTACAAGATACAATACCTGTTAATACGATATTAGATAATATCCTGAATATTCCAGAGAATATACTCAGAATATTATATATAATATCAGTAACAGTATTGTTTACTCGGTTAAATCTTTTGATTAATCTCCTTATTACGGGATACAATACATGTTATTGATATGAAAAGTGTTTAATACGATATTAAATAATATCTTGAATATCTCAGAGAATGTACTCAGAATATTATATATGATATCAATAACAGGTATTGTTTACTCGGTTAACCTTTTGATTAATCTCCTTGTTACAGGATACAATACATGTTATTGATATGAAAATATTTAATACGATATTAGATAATATCCTGAATATCCCAGAGAATATACTCAGAATATTATATATGATATCAATAACAGGTATTGTATCCCGTAATACTCCTCCTTTAACGGCTATCAATAACTTACCACTATACCGTCCCATTAACTTTACAACGCCTATGCCGTTTTCAGTACTCGTAGCTTCAACGTGGGCTGCATTTATCGCACGTTGAGCCTCTTCGACGGCAGTGTCAAACCCGAAAGTTCTATCGATAACCTATCAAGAACGAAAAACGGTTTTCACCATATCATTATTGTTAACGTTATTTCGGTAAAAATTCAAAAGGGTTAAAGATTTACAGGAATGTCATTATCAATCGTTTTCGGGATTCCAGCAACAGCGACTTTGAGTCCACGTCTCCTTATTTCCTACCGAGAAAGTAAATAAAGAAACGCGTAAAAACCCGCTTTAACCATCTCTTATTTACCGCAACAAACTGATCATCGGTTAAAAAAAACTACCTCAAATATTACAGCTGCACCTTTTTGAGTTCCATCTCCACCAATGATGTAAACCTAATGACATTCCAAATAGTAAAAATCGACGATTTCACATTCGTTGGATTCACCGTTAGGTTAAAACGTAAGTAACTTTCAAGAACCTGGTTAATCCCGCGATCTTGAATGCTATCAACGATCTTGGTAGTATCGTGACCGCCTCTTGATGTACCGAGGATGGTACCGCCGCGTTTATGGATATCATTTACAACTTTTGGGTCTAAAGGGATTGTGTTTTTCGCGTAAAATCCTCGATAACCTCCCTGATATACGAATCATTTTGACGAAAATATGAATCGTGACGAACAAAATTACAATTTGAGGTTTATATTGATGACTTACATCTATTCCAAGGATCCTTTTAACGCCGTACATGTACGATAAGCCGCAGACTATTTCTCTGATCACTGTGTTTAGTCCCGGACATAGGCCACCACACGTAACGATACAAGCGAGAACATCATCCGCTTCAAAATAAACCTGAAAATATCGATTCCGTTATCCATATTCAACGATATACATAAAACGGTATTTGTGATTCAATCATCCAAATGCAATGCCATTCATACAACGGTATTTGTGATTCTATCATCCACATTCAACGCCATTCATATAACGGTATTTGCATTTCAATCATCCAAATTCAACGCCATTCAACCGTATTTTGTGATTCTATCATCCAAATTCAACGCCATTCAACCGTATTTTGTGATTCAATCGTCCAAATTCAATCCCATTCAACCGTATTTCGTGATTCAATCGTCCAAATTCAACCCCATTCAACCGTATTTCGTGATTCAATCATCCAAATTCAACGCCATTCAACCGTATTTTGTGATTCAATCGTCCAAATTCAATCCCATTCAACCGTATTTCGTGATTCAATCATCCAAATTCAACGCCATTCAACCGTATTTTGTGATTCAATCGTCCAAATTCAATCCCATTCAACCGTATTTCGTGATTCAATCATCCAAATTCAACGCCATTCAACCGTATTTTGTGATTCAATTTCAATCGTCCAATCCCATTCAACCGTATTTCGTGATTCAATCATCCAAATTCAACGCCATTCAACCGTATTTTTGATTCAATCATCCAAATTCAATGCCATTCAACCATATTCTGTGATCATAGAGTAAGATAAAATGACAGAATTACCCTTTGCCGAGCTCCAGCACGCCTGAAATGGATTCCCCTAGGAGTCTCAGGATGAACAACAATCTACAATATAGAAAAAGAAAAGATAATTGAGATTCAATCATATGATAATATAAGTCAAGAACAGACCAGAATAATCAAATTCCTTCAAACCTTTTGAGGGATGGTATCATCTTCATCGACGAAATATTGCCTGAAAATTCATTGAATTTCATCATCAAAAGCCATTGATTCAATTATAGAAATTAAATGTTCTTAGATTGAAGAAGAAGAAGAAGAAGAAGAACTTACTTGACAACAGAGTATGCAGGATTGTCTTGTAATGGATTTTGATATGTCTGATAACATCATACGAACAAACAAAAATCAATTCATCGATTTTGAAATTCTGAAATCAACAGGTCGATTTTGAAATTTTGAAATCAAACAAAAATAATAGAGAAATTGATTCGTACAGGAAGGTTAGGGATGTAATCGGAAAAATGTGGAACATCTTCTAAAACGTAACCGGCGGGACCAGTGATGATTTTCCGGTCAGATTTTCCGTCAGCCGCCATATTCAGCCTTGTCGTAGACCCGAATTTCTTTTTACCCGAACCCGAAATGATCAAACGTAGACCCGAATCGAAGCTAACAGACCGAAATTTTCGACTGATACAAGGAATCCGACAACCCAAATGATGATCCGACAAAGAAGAATTCAAATGGGTAATCCTTCCTGATGATGATGACTGGAAATTAGACGAATCCATGAAATGAAAAATTGAAGAAAAAAATTATTACCCATTTTAATAGCAACAAACGAACAGTAAATAGAGAATTTGACTTGAACTTTTCCAAAAATAAAATTAAAAAATAAAAAAAATGAAGAACAAGAAGAAGACTAACCCAGATGAAGCAAGAACAGAGTGAGAAAAAAAAAGATAAAATTGATAGAATTTGAATGATTCAGAAGTGAACAAATGGCGAAATTTGTGTGGTTTTTATCTTTTAATATTTTATGCCTTGAAGATTCGAAGATTCAAGAGATTATTCGTCTGATTGTGTGGAGAAGATAGATCCTTTATATAATTTTAAATTTATTTATTTTTATTTTATTTATAAAATATTAAATTAATAAATATTGCCAGACTTCTATTAGATTAAAATTTGATCAAACTCCTAATACTGCATGTGAAATGCTGTGTGTTCCATGTTGAGAGAGCATGCAATTTAAATTAATTAATTTACCAATTAAAAAAAAAGGATTAATATTAATCTTAATATATATAGAAGCTCTAAATGGGTGAGCCCAAAGCCACAATATATTGGACTATTTTTAGTTAATTCCAACCCAAATACATATTTAATCTAAAAGATTTTTCTTATAAATAATTTAACTGTCAACATCCTTTGATTATATATGTTAATCAATGGATTGATTTATTTATTACAAAAAAGGAATAATATTAGTTTATCATTTTTTAAAAATAGTTTCTCAAACACACTTAAATAAATTTTGAAATTCTAAATTCTAAAATTTGGATTAGAAGACAGCCAATAAGAGAAATATATTTCAAACGATGTATTTAGTTATTTAAGATTTAATTCCTTTTAGTTTCAATTTTTTAATTGATCTAGGTTTGTAGGGTTTTAACCTTAAACATTATTTTTTTATTTCCAATTTTTAATTTGAACCATTGAAATAAAAATATACTATAACTATTTATTTTTCGATTCGTGGACTAATCCATGAACTTATATAGATTTACAGAACAATATGACCCCATCTATGAATTTGTTTTTTTTTATTAAAGTCAGCCAACATTATTTATATATTATATAATAAAAACGATTATTAATTTAAGATTTAGGGTTTAAATTTTTGAATATAAGATTATTTATATATTATATAATCTGAAGAAAAAAAACAAACGTCTGTTTTTTACTTGGTATTTTTTAAAATTCTTGTAGATTTTTTTATTAGTTTATTGCACAATTTACATTTTTAAAAATGAATTTCACCTTAAACTATTAATAAATTTAAGCTTATAAATTCCAACATTTCGCTTAAATGGCATAATGCAATGCCCACACCATAGGAATATAAAACAATTAATGATGCTCACAAACATTATTTTTTATCTGGAAAAGTATAATTCCATTATAGTTTCCATAATTATCTACAATCAGGTCAACTAAATTTGTTTATTTTTCTTTGGTTATATAAATAATATATTACGAACATTTTTTTCTTCGGTTGGTGAGAGATAAAAGGCTCAAAACATAACATAATAAGGTTAAAAATTTCACAAATTTATGAAGAGGTAAAAGGAGATAATAATAATAATAACGTAAAAAAGAAACAAGGAAAACAAGGTCTTGAACTGCAAATAAATTTGTCTAGTTATATATAAATAATTTTTTATTAATTTAAACATCAACTTTTTAGTTTGTCATGTTAAATTAAAAGGTTAGTATTTTAAATCATACTAAATATACATGATTTAATTTTATAAACTAAAAATGATAAATAAATTGTAAGAATATAATTAAATGAGTTTAATTTATTTATTATACCTCGAAAATATATTTTGTTAATTTGTAGAAAAATACATACCCAATATACATATACGTGTATAAATTAGTGTCGGGCCAATAATCTTCCACAATTTATTTTGACGAAAAGGGTTTCATTCAAACCATAAGGGGTCCAGCCCATTAACATAACATTTACAGCCCATATATATATATATATATATATATTATCTGGTTTGATTTTAAACTACTAAACAAATAATAATAATAATAATAATAATAATAAAAAGGAGCAATCATAGGCATTGATATGTTCATACAGACATATCTTTGGTCCCTCCATGATGTCATCCTTTGACTGCCCCAAACTTTCTAAAATATATTTCAAATAAATATATATTTCTCAATGTTTTCTCAATTTTCTCGATTAGTTGTGAATTTTTAAAATGTCATTTTTTTTTGTCTTGTCTTAAATTTATACTTATTTATACTACTACAATTTGCATTTTACGATATATATATATATGTAGTTTTTAAATATAAGAAAAATTCCACGTATTCACAGCGAAATATGTTTATTTTTTTATTTGAAAATATGCATCTTAAAAAAGAAAAGAAATATACATCTTCGTGTATATATATATATATATATACATGTTTTTAAGACAAATCTAGCCACTTGGATTTTGAAACCATCTTTAGAATGGGCCCACAGGTTTTGTGGGACCCACGTAATCTTCCGAATATACAAACTGTTTGAGTGTAATATACACTCTCTTTCTAAATTAGAAAAAAAAAAGACTTGCAACCAAAATTAATTAGTTATTACTACATAACAAAAAATAAATAAAAAACTTTTTTTTTATGTTGTTAAATAACAAAAGCTTATTCTCGAAGTTTCAGTGTATAACTTCCATTTAATCATATTATTTTATATATCTTGTTATTTTCTTATTTGTTTGGCATTCAAATATATATCCCAGTTTGATATTTTATTTTTCCCAAAGGAATATTACTTACTTCAATTTACCTAAAAAATATTAATAATCAAAATAAGATTGAATTTTTGTTATGATATATAAATCTTTAAACTATTGAGTACAATACGTTGATATTATAAAATATTCGACAAGATAAACATATCTTAAAACATAAATCGATAAAGATAGGTTTAATTTAATTAGTAAGTAGAGGACATAACATGTGAAATGTACGTATTAAATAAAATATTTAAACCATCATATTTAATAAAGTATTCATATTTATTGGGATTCAAATTAGAATTAGACATACGAATAGTAAAACTAATAATTGCACCTTGAATATATGAAAAAAAACAATAAATTAAATGGTAAATAAAAACAAAATTGCAGTATTTATCAATATTATTTTTTGGAAAAGTATATATAAATAAATAGTATGTGACCCAAATTGTCATGTATATACATAAAGAACTCGAAAGGGAAAATGATGTCAACATTGGACACAAATCCTCGAGTAGAGAGTACATATAATTACCATATATCATAAAAATATTTAATTGGGCACTATATAGTGAAAAAAAGTTATATTATTATATATATAAATACATATATACATATATATAATTTGTGTATAAAATACGAGTTGGTGTGGTCCATATGATGGGTATACTGCTCAAATTGCCTTATTAATCAAGCAACCTCTTAATTCCTTTTTATTTTTAAGTAAATAAAAATAAAATTTGAATGGCAAAAGAATCATGATCTCCTCTCCAGCTCGATACCCATGTGAGTTCTTATCATTTTTCCCTTTTTTTATTGCTTTTTTTTTTCACTTTGAATATTTTCAAGAAGCAATATATATATATATAAACAAAATAAATTATATTTTTTTGTTAAACCCCGTATAATTTCATTAATTGTAGTTGACACCTCTCTCTCTCTATATATATATATATATTCGAGTCAATTAAAAAAATAACGATTATATATATATATGAACTAACTTATGCACATATATAAATAACATAAATCAATTTCTTATATGCACGTATATAAATAACGATATATATATATATATATATGTACATCACTTGTATAGCATACAGATCCACATGCAAGTATGTATCTCGAATGCACACATACATAAATATACGAACGAACCTTTTCCACATATATATATATATGAATTGATATACACATATATGTAGACACGTAGACATACATGTGTGCGCATATCTACACATACATAACAACATGTGTATATAAAGTAAGTGTGTCTATATATATATATATATATATAAATAATTAAAATAGAATAATCTTATAATTAGAAATGGTGACAGTGGAAGAAACCGCCTCAGACACACAGAGCTTCTTCTTAAATTAACAAAGGCCTAAAGAGTGTCATTTTCTGGTTTTAGCCTCTCCTTTTCCTTTATCTCTCTCACATCTTCAGTTAAAGTTGAGAGAGAGAGAGAGAGAGTGACAGAGGGAGAAAGAGAGAACGAGAGAGAGAGAGGGAGAGAGATAGAGAGAGTGACAGAGGGAGAGAGATAGAGAGAGATGGAGGGAGAGAGATAGAGAGGGGGAGAAAGAGAGAGAGATAGAGAGAGTGACAGAGGGAGAAAGAGAGAACGAGAGAGAGAGAGGGAGAGGGGAAGAAAGAGGGAGAAAGAGAGAGATGATATTTAAATTTCCAAAATTCTATGTTTATTAATATATATATCTTCACATCAAAACACTGACAGTTTCTTCTTCGTCTTCTTCCTCTTGTCTGATTATTGACTTCTTCTCTCTCTATCTCTTTTTTTCTTGATTTCAGTGTATTGTTAATTAATCAAGTTTACTCTTTTAGCATATTTCGAGGTTTTTTCATTATTATTCTCAAAACCCATCAATTCCTTTTGCTTCTTACATGTCTTCTTCTTGTCTCTTTTAGATTTCAAAACCCTTCTTTTGTCTCGTCTCATCAAATAGTTTCTGTCATATAGACAGATATAGAGAGAGAGAGAAAGAAAGAGGGTATTTTAGTAATTTCAACTCGGATATGATCAGAAGCACTTTGTTATCGTCAAGGTATCAATACAAGAACACAGAGCAAAAGCTCATCAAGTGCTTATCCAAACACAAAGGATAACAATAGGAACTATTTTTATTCACAAATTAGGGTTTTTTAATCGAAAAATCATGAGAAAGAGCAATCCGGGTTCGGTTATCGGGTCGGATCTTATCGAAGAGCACCAGCTTTGTGGATCCAAGAAGTGCCCTAGTTGTGGCCACAAGTTCCAAGGCAAACCGGTAATATATATATATATATATAATATAATATATATTCGTTTCAATTATTAGGTTACTAAGAAAACATATTTAAGAAAGAAGAAAAAAATAAAAGAATCAAGAATGATGCTCGATGTTTTATTCTCTCACGAATCCGAACTTCAAATCCAAATTTAAAAGCATCTATATACTTGTGTGTATATATATATATATACATACCAACATATATTCCTTTTCCCCGCTATATAATCTCTTCTTTTGCGTAATTTTTGCTTCTCTAATTCAATATATATATATATATAAACCAACATATATTCCTTTTTTTCCGCTATATAATCTCTTTTTTTGCGTAATTTTTGCTTCTCTAATTCAATATATATAATATATATAAACCAACATATATTCATTTTCCCCGCTATATAATCTCTTTTTTTTGCGTATTTTTGCTTCTTTAATTCAATATATAGATATATATACCAACATATATTCTTTTTTTCCGCTGTATATTCTCTTCTTTTGCGTAATTTTTGATTCTCTAATTCAATATATATATGTATATATATATATATAAATCAGGATTGGGTTGGTTTACCGGCTGGGGTGAAATTTGACCCGACGGATCAAGAATTGATAGAACATTTGGAAGCCAAAGTCTTAGCTAAAGAAATGAAGTCTCACCCTCTTATTGACGAATTTATCCTCACCATTGAAGGTGAAGATGGCATTTGTTATACCCATCCCGAAAAACTCCCTGGTATATATATATATATATACTTTCATATATTTCTATATATATACAATATATATACTCATTCACATACATATATAATTTATATACACTCATATATACTCCTTCACATACATATATAATTTATATACACTCATATATACTCCTTCACATACATATATAAGTTATATACACTCATATATACTCCTTCACATACATATATAAGTTACCACGTTCCTCCGCCATTCATGCAGTTATACATATATATGGATAAGCCATATCATATTCTTATATTATATACCATACCAAATTTCCAAAAAAAAAAAAGATGTATACTTTTTTTCTTATGGATTTTTTATTTTAATTTTTTTTTATTGTAGAAAAGATGTACTTTTTTTCTTATGGATTTTTTATTTTAATTTTTTTTTATTGTAGGAGTGTCGAGAGATGGGTTGAATAGACATTTCTTCCATAGACCATCAAAGGCATACACAACGGGAACAAGAAAACGAAGAAAGATTCAAAATGAATGCGATATACAAGGCTCGGGAGAGACAAGGTGTATTTTCATTTTTATATAATTATAAAAACATTCGATAATAATATAGAATTTACAACTCAATCAAAAATCTTAAATATCAATATATTAACAAATTTTAAATACTTTTAAGAATTAACATTCCATAAACTCAAATATATTAACATATACAAAATATATTTTTGAACGTAACTAATCCCAAAAGTTAACTCAAAAGTTTAAGATTATCGAGTATCATATATATGAGTCTAAATTTAATATTTTAGCCGATATGGAACAATTTATCATAACACTTCCCCTCACGCCCAAACTTAGTCCTAGAACGTGAACATTGCAATTAGACCCAACATCGATACATTCAAATCGGGATGAACCTAACTCTGATACCATATCAAATATGGAATGGACCTAACTAATTCCAAAAACTAGTTCAAAAATTTAGGGTTTCTCAATACCATATATATGAGTTCAAATTTCATGTCCTAGCCGATGTGAGACAACTTATCATAATAACATTCCCCTCAAGTCTAGGCTCTTTCCTAGAGCGTGGACATCACAATTGGGGCTCCAACATCGGTATATTCAGATTGAGACGAATCTAGCTCTGATACCATGTCCAATATGTGATGGACCTAACTAATCCAAAAACTAATTCAAGAGTTTAGGGTTGTCTAATACCATATATATGAGTCCAAAGTTCATGTTCTAATCGATGTGAAATAACTTATCATAACAACAAATTATTTACAGATGGCACAAGACGGGGAAGACAAGACCGGTCCTGGTGAACGGAAAACAAAAGGGTTGTAAGAAAATCTTAGTATTATATACAAACTTTGGCAAAAATCGAAAACCCGAAAAGACGAATTGGGTGATGCATCAATACCATTTAGGAACATATGAAGAAGAGAAAGAAGGAGAACTCGTTGTCTCAAAGATCTTCTATCAAACACAACCTAGGCAATGTAATTGGTCGTCGGAAAGAAATTTGAACATTTCCGGCGAAGGAAATAGCACCAATCATCCCGGAGCTCCGGCAAGAAAAGATCATGTAGTGGCCGTTGAACTTCCAAGTTATGCTATGGAACAACTTGGCCATTTCCCTTTAATTAGAAAGAGTTTTCATGAGGTATGTGTCACTGATTCTTTCCTTTTTTGTTTCCACTTTGACATTTTTTTTATCGAATAATCTATTAAATTCATGTAAATAAATGTTATATTCGAAAAAAAATAATGATCGTTATATAATATATATAAAAGATATATAGTAGTTATAGCGAGAATATTTCCTTTGATATATAACTATACGCCTTGAAAGCGATGAGACTAACTTATACGATATATATATATATATATATGGATATTCTCTTTGCTTGAAATATATAAAAATTATATATATATATATGTACGTTTAGGGTTACTTTTTTTTGGATATTCTCTTTGCTTGAAATATATAAAAATTATATATACATACATATATATGTTTTTTGGATATTCTCTTTGCTTGAAATATATAAAAATTATATATATATATATATGTTTAGGGTTACTTTTTTTTTTAGATATTCTCTTTGCTTGAAATAAACGAAATGAAGAACTCTTCTATAACCATTAATTGGACCTATCTTGATTAATATTCTTAACTAACAATATGACTTAAGTTTTACCCAACAAATAATAAATTAGAAAACAATGTTTAAACCATATATATGACTTAATAAAGATATAAAGTAAATAAGATATATTATCCGAATATATAATATTGAAGAAAGAATTTAAGAATCACTCCTAAAATATGGATTAATTAGTTTCTGTGTTTTCAGGTCGGAAGGGAAACTCCTGACGTGTCTGACCAACATCATCATAGATCATCACCATCATCATCACATCATATGACACATGATCATAATCATTATCATCATCATCCAAATTATCCAATATCTACAATCATCTCTCCATCTTCTTCATTGCATCATCATTCCATCAACATCATCGAAGATAATCCTTATCATGTCCCTGCAATTTTGCTTCCAAACCAAAGCTTTCAGGTAAGAGAGTTATTTTAAATAAAATATCATAATAATATACGATATATATATTCATATATTAATTATTAAATTAATTGAAAATAATATATGAATTGTTACGGTTATTTTTAACTTAGACCATGAACATACACGTAACTCCTCCTAACAGGGACGAATCTATATTAGTAAAAATAATATCATAATTTTTATATATTATTTTCAAAATAATATGATAATTTAGATATAAAAATGTAAATTAAAGTAGTTATATATAGTTTTATTAATTTTAGAACATTTTTTTTCTTTTCAATAATAATATCCAACATATATATATATATCCCATTAATGAAAAAAATCATATGAAAAATTTACTTTATGCATGCAGCATGAGTAACACATTTCATATCTCACCATTTATACAGATAAAATCACACTTTAATTGGTTAGATAAAAATATTTAACTGAATTTGTAATATCATTTTAGGTTAACCAATATGTTTGGATCTTAATTAATATGTAGATTATAAATGTAGTAAATCGATGTTTGCAAGCATAATATATATATATATATATTAGTGAAGAAATAATGATGAAGCTCCAACAAGCATGCAAAAGAAAGGATTATAACAAATATAATATAAGAATAAATATAATATAAGAATAAATATAATGATTATGAATGGTCAATATTTACACAAAACGTGACTAACTAACTAAGAACACTAAAAGCTAAGTCACTTTTAGTGTCACCCAAACCAATAACAATGAGAAACTAAACTGTCTTTTCTCATGAAGAGACAATATGATTTTAGATTTAAATTTTTGTATTTTTTCATATATTTAAAAAAACGTAACAATAAAAATTGATTATAGAGTAATTTTTTTAATTTAACTGAATTAAGACACAACGAGAGAATATAGGAAGAAGGTCAGCGTCTGGATTGGAAGAACTCATAATGGGATGCAATTCTTCTCCTTCTCATCATCTCAGAAATGTAAGTTTATTTATTTCTTTTTTTTATTCACTTTTAAATTGAAAAAAATAACATTTAAAAAATATATGACATAATTTAGTTTAATCGTAAAATGAAAAACACTAAATATATATTGAAATATTAGGTTTAAATCATCATGTTAAAAAGAAATTCATTAACACTAATTAAAACTCGAACAACATAAATAAAAAATAAATAGAAAAGGGTATACACAATATATTTATTTTGTATGCATTGTTATGGCAAACAAAATTATAATTCCGCGGGAATGCATACAAATTTATATTGTCAATTTTATAAAATTAATGTACAGTTTTCAATTTAGTTAGAATGGTCATTTCAATATTTATTTGAGATCACAAGTTATATTTAAACAAGTTTCTATATGATGAAATCATAGTTAAAACAATTTGGCGTGATTTAATTTATGATTAATTGGTAAAAAAAATAAGGTGTTAATCAATGAAAACTAGTGAGACGTTATTTTTTATATGTTTTTAACATCAGTAAATGATGCGGAGAAAAATTTACCTTAAATTGATTATAGGTCATTTGCAATCCTCAAAATGTAAAATGTAAGTTAATACCCATAATATATATATATATATAATATGTTATATACATTTTGTGTAGATGTGTTATATTTTGAATAAAAGTCAAGAATCAATTAAATATACTTTTTCTTTCTTTTTCTTTTTCTTTTTCCTTTATATCTTTTTTTATGTCTATTTAATTAACATGGAAGCTTTACAACATAGTTAATCATAGTTTACTTTGTACTTAAACTACTCCAATTCCAATTTTGTCTTACAAATATTTACAACAACTTCAGTATTTTCTATAATTTGAGTTATACCAAAAAAATGAATAAAAGAAAGAAATTATAAAAAGGAGTATATTAATTCTTCTTCATATGTTTATAAATGGTTTACCTTGATGAAGTTTTTTGAATCAATCTAAAAATATATACATATGTATCTATATGTATGTATTTGAACCATTCAAAATATTTTGGTGTAAAATGTTATCTTTCTTTTCGCTTCATTTTTTGTTTGTTCTTTTATAATGTTCATATATAACCTTTTTTAGGTTTTAAAAATGTAATGCATTCCACGTGGAATTAATCTAAGAACTTTTAAAATGAATATTAAGATAAAAATATATCGAAATGTTAATATTTGATGCACATCTTACTTTGCCTATAAAGTAAATTTGAACAATGAAAATTACACAAAACAATCTCCAAAATATTTAACTTTTTTTTGGGTGATGATTTTATTTACTTTAATTACAACTTAATAAAAGAAGGGAATTTTGGTATTATAGTATATATATATATATATATACTGAAATATATGCATATTGATCACATGTTGTTGCAGGAATCATCACAAGAAGCTGAGTGGTTGAAGTATTCATCCTTTTGGTCTGCCCCTGACTCTGAAAATCGAGATCATCATGGTTAGATGTTATATCATCTTATATCATCATTGCCATGATGTTACATCATCCTATATGATCATTGTCATGATGTTCATCATCATTGTCACCCTCTCCACAGTCGAAGAAAACCAAATTTGGGATAGTATTATAGAAATGGTGAGTACATGTATTTATATTTGTACGACAAAGATTTTACATGACATTTTACACGAGAGAGAGGCAGAGAGAGAGAGAGGGAGAGAGAGAGAGAGACATAGAGAGAGTGAGAGAGAGAGAGAGAAATAGAGAGAGAGAGGGAGAGAGAGAGAGAAAAAGAGATAGAAAGAGAGAGATGGAGAGATAGAGAGAGAGGGAGAGAGAGAAAGAGAATGCATGGGAAATCATCAATATTACAATATATATATATATAATCGGATATATATATATATATATCCATGGATACGATTTGTCATCTTTGTTCTCATGAATATTTAAGCAATTATTTTCAAGTTTTACATAAATTTTTAATCCTGGTTAGGGTAACTATTTTATATATAATTCCTTTTATTAACCTTTTACATGACAACTCGTCGTCAGTTAATATACGTTTAATATATTTTTAAATGTTCATTTTTACTACTTTTTTATCCACTAAATCGAAATACTTAATAAATTTTAAGTAAATGAACAAATTTTTTTAGATGCTATAATAGAGAAAAAAATTTATACAATGTTATAATGGATAATAATATAATTTAAATTAGTTCGGATGGTTAATTACTGATATAAAGTGTTAACTATCCAATACAAATCATTGTTTTCAAAAAATATTTATATTAATTGAGATTTTAAATAAAAACATAATAAATAATAAAATATATAATTTTATCTTAAATATTAAAAAAATGTAAGGTAAGACTTCAATTGCCAGCCAATGAGATTGGTTTGCATATATATTTGAATTAAATTAAAATTTATTTTATTTTATTTTTTTAAAATGGAATAACGAATATGTATGTACTACCAGAATAAGCAGTATAATCTGTTATCTATACAAAAGCACCGTCCAATGTTTTTACATCTCGTTGTTTTTTATACATATATATATATATATATTCATATATCGACCTTTACTACTTAGTTATATATATTACTAGTATTGTACCTGCACTACACGCAGGGGAATTTTTTTAAACAGAAATTGATATAAAGGTTGTATAAAGTTTGTGTACATATATATAATATTATATTCAGATGTGCTATTTATTTCATAAATAAATTACAAATTATGAAATATTTTTTTGAAGACGTCGTTTAATGTTTTTGTACATATTGTTCGGTTGTTGTCTAAAATTAGTATTTTAAGTCCATCACGTGTTTTAACTCTAGAAATAGCAACGTATAATTGTCCATAAATAAATACAGGACGCGGTAAGTATATACCAACTCTATTTAAACTTTGGTCTTGGCTTTTGTTTATTGTCATTGCAAAACAAGGTATGATTGGAAATTGTTTGCGTTTAAATCGAAATGGTAGTGTAGTATTTGTAGGAATTAAAGATAATAATTATACATTTTTTTAAATAAATTTCATTTTTAAAAATAAAAAATAGTTTTAGACGTATTTAAAATTTCACATAATACATTATTTTTATTGAAATATTTTAAAAATAGAATAATTTTGATATCATTTTTAATTTCTCTCTCTCCCCTTCTCTATCTCTCCCGCCGCCTCAATTTCTCCTTCTTCTCTTTCTATTCTTCTCTCTCTCTCCTCGCCTTCTTCTTCTTCTCTTCTTCTGCATTTTCTTCATTGTTTTCCTTCTCTCAGCCGCCTTGCCGCCCCTCTCTCAACCGCCTCTCCTCCACCACCATCTCGTCTCCCCTTAAAACCGAGGAGAAACCGAAAGGAAAACACCAAAATGAGCGACCACGAACTGTGAGACGAAAGCCAAAGAAAGAACTTACCCGAGGACAGAAAAAATCGAAGGGGACGCCAGAAACAGGAAGCAAACCGGCGGACAAACGGGCAGACAGAGAAATCGGCGAAGAGGAGAATAGCAATCTTGGGTATCCATTCGTTTGCAAGCCTAAAAACAAAGAATAAAAGGGGGAAACCAATGGCCAGGATCAATGGACGAAAAAGTTAATCCAACGGTTGTAAAAGGCAACTGTCCATGAACAGTACCCGTTTCTCATCCAAGGATTGAGAAAAGGTCAGTACCCCAAAAAATGAAATCTAAAGGCCGAAAACGTGACACGTGGCATTTTTAATGTTCATTGGGGGGTTTTGTTTTAGAGAGTATAAGATTCTATATTACATTTTTTTGGCTGCACCAACTGAGAGCCCTTAAGCCATTGATTATTTTCATCCCTTTTGTAACGGATATATATAGAATATATTTTCACATATTCGAATTCAAAATATATATTATGACTAAATTTGCTATAGACACTAATAAATATCGTATAAAATATTCAATGCAAATGTTTAGAGCAGCGTTTTTTTCGAAACAGACTTACTAAACAAAACTATGGTAGATTAATGCTAATATAATTATATATAAAATCATGAAATATTTGTTCACTTAATATATGCGAATCTAAATTCAGTGCAAAGTTATCATTTTCATCATTTATTTAGCATACCAATCAAATTAGGATGAACATTTTAATTCGATTATATAAAACCGAACCGTATGATAGTTATATGATCTCGTTCGCATATAAATAACATAATAGATCGGATATGAAATTTTAAAAACCGATTAGATTTGGTTCTGCTCGGTTATTAACCGAATATCGTGTATAAATATTTATTTAATATAATTAATACTTAAGATTAATATCAAATTTAAATAATATAATATATTATATTTTGTAAAATATATATTAATTAATTGAAATATTTTGAATATTATCATTTATTGATTATTTTATATGATAAAATAATTGGTAAAATCGAAATAACGAGTTCAAATTTTATTTTAATATTTAAATGTTATATATTATATAGATGTATAGTATGTATATAATAAATGGACCGTTAAATGTATAAATATTATACATGTGTTGTCATTGGATAGGTTTAATCAAATGATAATTAAAATCAAAAATAAAGATAAAGCATATTATCTTAATAGCATTTATTTATCTTTTATTTTCGAAATATATTAAATATCATATATTATCATTATTTCAAATACGTGTACACCTAATTACTTTAAAAAATAAAATGGTGGAAATTCTCAATTACAATAAAGAAATTCATAATGGAAATGATCATTATATATATATATATAAACTAGAATGTTAAAAATTGCTAACGAAAAAATAAAAGATCTAAAAGGAGTTGTTAGGTGTATAGCAATTCGCGACATTTTACGGGTCGTACGGCGTCGATTTCAATACAGTAATTTAAAATAAATTAATTACAATTAAGTAAGTAATTAATATTACATTAAGGAACAAAATTAACCAATGGGAAATAGCTGCAACCCAATAAGAGATGTAAGGATTGTGGTGTTTGCTTTATTGCTTTTTAGCATTCACATTAAATTATGATTCAACAAAACTTCTTTCCTTCTAACAATGATTACCTCACTCGTTTCACCTTCCACACTCCTATTTTTTTTATATATATATATTTTTAATAAAAAATTACATATATAAATATATATAATCTAATATCATTCAAAAATTATTTTATTATATTCTGATATCATCAATGTTATCTTTATGAAATTTTGAAGAATTCATCACTAGTTTTACGAATCATTTATGTTTTATTTTCTTTTAAAGGGGTTCTAATTTTACAATTTTATGCAAAAATTCATTCCAAAAAATTACATTTTGATAATATGGATATCCAAATCAAATACTTTAAACATTTTAGCCATCGTATTTATCTTAAATGTTTAATTTCATAGCTATTAGTTAATTGATATGATTGTGTGTATACATATATACATATATATGTGCAATATATATATATATATAGTTATTAGATATGCTATATCTTAATTTGACGTGTTAAATAAAAAAATAAATTCCACAACATTTTGCTGGTCCATAAATAATCAACATGCGTATGTGACCTAAAGAATTGTATAATGATTATATGTCTATCCTCTTTTATTTAGAAATGCAACTAAAATAATAACCCTTTATAAGATCACGATGATAATTTATCAGCCTAACCTTTTTGACCCACATCATAAATTTTGAAAACTAATCTTAGTCATTCTTCTTAATTATTGCAAAATATTAGTAATGGACTAACTAATCGCAATGATTCATCATCGGTAGAGTCGCAGTCGTTCACAAACACCGTAAAATATAAAATTTAAAAAGTTAGAATAATATTACGTTACAATTACGTTTTTATTCGTTTTAATTTAAATTACAGAAATAACTTTCAAATTTAATGAAAATTATTAAAAATTTTGATAAAATTATTTTAGATTTCTATTATAATATATTAATCATATATATGTAAATATTTTAATATTTAAATTTATTTCAAAAATTTGAAAATAATAATTAAGAAGTATACATTTAAAAATATTTTTTAATAATAATTGTTTATTTTGGTAATTTTGCTCAAAATACAATCGTAACCGTTTTTTGTCATTCGTTCTAATCGTAATCACTATCGAACACAGTGATTCCACCATTCAAACGAAATAAAACAAATATCTTCCAATCACTGACAGACACGTCGCCAACCACATATGCAAATATAACGTTTCCATCCGTCAAACCCTAAATTGATATTAGACCCATTAATCTCTTTTTCTTTCTGCCCCACATGTGATGTAATGCAAACACATAAAATATATTCAAAAGTCAACAATTCCAAATTCACAAACTATCATCTAGCACATTTTAATATGTGGATTTTTATGCAATCTATCAAAAGAATCACGAGAAGGTCTACTATTAAATGTATGGTTAGTTTATATACTTCGAGTTGATTCGAAATATATGCATGATGAAAAAATAATTAAATTTTTATATTGGATTATCTGTAATAAAAAATGTGAAATAATTCCACATAAATGTGTTATCAAAATAGATTATGTACTTTTCAAAAATATACCTCGCACTTGTGAAAAAATTA
The DNA here is from genome assembly GCA_036759665.1 of Gynandropsis gynandra. Classification (NCBI taxonomy): domain Eukaryota; kingdom Viridiplantae; phylum Streptophyta; class Magnoliopsida; order Brassicales; family Cleomaceae; genus Gynandropsis; species Gynandropsis gynandra. The sequence goes on from CM071868.1 coordinate 383,741, forward strand.
GAAGCATTATATAGCGAATACGCGAGTTAAAAAAATTGAATATATCAAATTTAAAACAAAGGAGAATCATATAATATCCACTTTTTTGTCTCAATATAACAAAAGAAAACATAAATTATATTTTCACTTGTTTTTCATTAATTTTATCACTTATTTCACAATTATATATATTAATCAACAAACTATTTTTAGAGTAATAAATTTAAATTTGAAACCACGTATTAATTAATATATCGGTGTTAATTTATAGATAAAACTACAAACAAATATATGTTATTCATTAATTTTATCTCTTATTTCACAATAATATATATTATTTTTAGAATAATAAATTAAAATTTGAAACAACGTATTAATTAACATATTGTTGTTAATTTATAGAATAAACTAATGAAGATATAATTTATATTTTTAATATTAAAAAATAAATTATATATTAAAAATAAATTACAATCATATTTTCGATAAAAAAAATTAACTATTTAAAAATCAAGTTAATAGTATACTCAGAAGAAACAGCGCCAAAGTTCGTTGCCCCCACAAAGCCTCACTCATCAATGCTTCAACTAAACTCTCTAATTAACCTATAAATTCACTCTCTGTTCTTCCCCCAATTCTAAATCCATCAAAATAAGATCGAAATCATAATGAAGATTAATAAATTCTTCGACTTTAAGCTTCTGGGTTTGATTCTGTTTCTGGGTTGGATCCACTCAGATCCCTCATTCGCCGTCGGCGTTGAAATCAGCGGCGGAGTCTTGATCGGCGCAGGGAACTCTGATGGAGTTCCGGCTTCAGCTAACAGTCCGTACGATTCTCTGCAAATCTGGAAATCCGCCATTACAGAAGATCCATCTGGTGTTCTTAAGACATGGGTAGGACCAGATGTTTGTTCTTACAAAGGAGTTTTTTGTTCTGGTTCGAGTTTAACCGCCATAGATCTCAACCATGCAAATCTCAGGGGCACCATTGTCAAAGAGCTTGCTTTTCTCTCAGACCTCACCATTTTCCATCTCAACAGTAACAGATTCTATGGACAAATCCCAGATTCCTTCAAAACCCTAATTTCTCTTCAAGAACTCGATCTCAGTAACAACAGATTCTCCGGTCATTTTCCTCTCGTCACGATCTATATCCCTAATCTCATTTACCTCGATCTCCGGTTTAATAATTTCTCCGGACCGGTTCCAGAAGATCTCTTCAATAACCGGTTAGACGCGATTTTCCTCAATAATAACCGGTTCGACGGTGAAATCCCTCAGAATCTGGGAAATTCTCCAGCGTCGGTGATTAATTTAGCTAATAATAGATTCTCCGGTAATATTCCGGCGAGTTTTGGATTTACCAGCACAAAATTGAAAGAGATTCTCCTCTTGAATAACCAATTAACCGGTTGCGTACCGGAATCTGTCGGAATGTTCAGTGACATTGAGGTATTCGACGTCAGCTATAATTCCTTAATGGGTCATCTTCCCGACACGATATCATGCTTGTCGGAAATCGAGGTTCTGAATCTTGCCCACAACAAATTTTCCGGCGAATTACCAGATTTGGTCTGTTCGTTGAGGAATCTGATAAATCTGACGGTCTCTTTCAATTTCTTTTCTGGGTTTAGTTCGGATTGTTCGAAGCTTTACTCCCGGAACGCTTGGTTTGATTTCGCCGGGAACTGTATTCCCGGCGGAGATATGCAGCGACGGCCGCCGGACTGCTCAGAAATTCCCGGCGGTGGGTTGAGTTGCCTCAGGATTCCGGGGCAGCCATTGATGTGCAATTCGATAAGCGTGGGATTGACGGAGGGTAACACTCGGTCGCCATGAGAGTAAAGGTCGAAGCTTTTGTCTTAAGGTTCTTTGAGTAAAATCAATCGATTAATTAATCAATTAATTAGTCCAATTAATTAAAAATGTTAAGTTTATTAAATAATGTAATGTAATCGAATTTTTTTTTACTAACCAGAAAAAAACAAATAAAATTAATATTAATATTAAGAAATTGCGATATGGACCGATTAATTTATTTATTATCTATTTCTCATGTTACCAAATGTATTAATCAAATTTAATTGTTGTTACAAATAATATCTTTTAAAATTTTGTAATAATGTCAAAATAGTTTTCTAATATATATATATATACATTCAAATAAATGGTGCATGTGCTCATAAAATAAATTAGTAATAATAATGAATTATCTTTAGAATAATATATGCATTTAAAGAAAATAAAATTGAGTGGATGAGAGACAGAAGAAGCGTTGAAGAATTTAATGAAACACAAAAATGTTTTAATAAATGCTTACGAGACCCTACATGAACAGTCTATCACAAAATAAATATAACCAAAAAATATTTTAAAATAATGTTAAAAATTCCTATACAAATTCCATTAAATGAAAATTGTGAAACTCGTACACCAAAATCAAACCAATTCACTTGCAAATCTAATCTATGATTTCATCCAAATTTTCTGAAGTTTTGTTACGGATGATGAAATTTATACGAGTTTTAATTACTTTCTCATTGATATAAATTCGAAAATAAATTCAGTTATTTCCTTATTACTAAATCTCACAAATAATAAAACATTGTAAAAAAAATTTGTGAAGCGTAAATGGTTCCTTACTTCAATAGTAAATTTTGTATTTGCAACATCTTCCATTCTCGATCTTAATTTTACAATATATATATATATATATATATTCATTAATATATAAGGAAAATACATTAATAACTTAATAACATATAAATTAATTATTATAATTTGTTCAGTTCAATCGGAGGGAATTTAGTTATATGACCTGTAAGATATGTTGCTACAAAGATCTACATAACCTTATGTGTTATAGCAATAAAATCAATATATTTATGATAAAATCTTTGTAATTTCTCTATTTTGCATTTTCCAAAAAAAAAATCTGGTTACAAAAGCTTAAACATCACTTATTCACAATCTTAGATATTGCAAAAAATATTTTACCTTTATTAATATTTTGAAGTTAGAGCATCCAAATTTTGGATGTTCAACTTATGAAATGATCAAACTTTTTTTTCTAAACATTTTGGTAAATATATATACGAGTTGATATTGGATAGAATATGATATGTGATAATAGTATCCTGATAATTTAATTTCAGATGATAATATATTTCAATGAGTTTTGTTCACTCATGGAAAACGATATTCACACTAATATATAATGCGATTTGATTATCATTATACAACTCAATATGACGATAATGTGAAACACTAAGATTCAAAAGTAGAGTCTTTATCCGTTCGGATTTGTGTTACAATATCTACATGTTATGACAATTTCTTCAAAATTCATGGTTGACCATTGGGACGATATTTTACGGATGATTTGATATTTGAAGATTACTCTAAATTAATATGTTCTTTTCAAGACCACCGTTGATTTATCTTTGATGGCATGATGCGATTCCGATTGGGCAGATTGTCCTCACACTCTTCGTTTATGACTGGTTGATTTATTACTCTAGATGATTCTTATTTCATGGAAAACCAAGAAATATGAAACAATATCTTATTCATCCGTCGAAGCCTAATATCATGTAATGACACTGATCGTTCGTGAAATCAAATGGTTAAAATTATTGTTTTTTAGTCTGGATGTCACACGCTCTTATAATATTCAGTTTTATTGTGATAATCAATCTGCTATTTACATCGCTATGAATCTGTTTTTTATGAATGTACAAAATACGTTGAGATCGATTATCATTTTGTTCGTAATGAGATTTTCGTCAGAACGTTTATGACACATTATATAATGATAACGGTGATGGTGATTATAAAAATGATGATTAGATATATATTCATATTTTTTCTTCGTCTATTTCCATAAAGAGATTATAGTTAAATTTTTTTACTACGTAAAATTTTATTTTATTATATATTTATCTAATTTATACTATTTAAAAAATTTTATATATTCATTTCTTGTATGTTTACTCTTTTTTCGCTTATAATAATTTTCCCTTTTGTTTTTGTAGTATTTTAAAAACAAATACCATATAATTATACAAATTATATCTATAAATTGCATTTATACGTGATGGTCCATCACTTGTTTGATTTGAAAATTCAGTAAGAATTCATATTTTTAAACCATATAGAAATTATAAGCTACATTATATTATATTATATTTATCACAAGTTCAAATAAAAAACGAAAATTCCTTATGGCAGTTGCTCGTTATAAATAGGAAAAAAAATCGGCAAGTGCCTAAATGACACGTGGCAGACATTAAGTAATGAAGCTATAACAAAGGCGAGACGTGAGTGGCACTAATTAAAATTATTTTTTTAAAAAAATAATAAAGTAAAGGGGAATCGAAATGGACGGCTGAGAATCTGTCCTCTCAATCTAACGGCTCAAAATTCTCCCTCGCTCCCTATTTATCCAACGACGAATTCGTCTACGTTTCATAATACGCACAGGGAGAATTCGAAAAAACGCAGAGAAGAAGAAGAAGTGATCGAAACGATGTCGTGGCAAACCTACGTTGACGAGCATTTGATGTGCGATGTCGGCGACGGTCAGGGCCACCACCTGACCGCCGCCGCAATCATCGGCCATGACGGTAGTGTCTGGGCTCAGAGCACTAACTTCCCTCAGGTGATCCAGTCGTTCTCCTAAAGTTTCTTAATGCGTTTGAATGTTCTTGCGTTTGTTTGATTCCGACTTGGTTTTATTTATCTGTTCTGATCTTCTGTATGTGCTTTAGCTTCCGGTGTTGGTTTTATAACGGGATCGTGCTTTGGTTGAATCGATCGGTTTCTTCGTAATCGGAGCGTATTGATTCCGTTTCTTATCGATCTGTTTCAGATTTGTGTTTTCATTCCGTTTTTGTTTGTTTGATGGACTGTCAATTGGCTTGAGTATATGATTTGGATTTTTGAATCTCTATGTCAATCGGCTTGAGTACGTGATTTGGATTTTTGACAATCGGCTTGAGTACGTGATTTGGATTTTTGAATCTCTATGTCAATCGGCTTGAGTATGTGATTTCGATTTTTGAATCTCTATGTCAATCGGTTTGAGTATGTGATTTGGATTTTTGAATCTCTATGTACGGATGCATTAGCGTTATATCTGAGGCATTGTTGTTGAAACCAGCATTGGTGTTGTTCGATGAAAGATTCTTCTTAATAGAACGACAGAGAACGCCTTATATGTATTGTATAGATGAACAACAGATAACATATTTGAATTATTTCACATAAACATCAAATTCTGATGAACTTTTTCAAAATCTGAATTATTCAATTCATATTAAACGCTAATAATACTCTTATACAGTTCAAGCCTCAAGAAATTACTGACATAATGAAAGATTTCGATGAGCCTGGTCACCTTGCCCCCACTGGTTTATTCCTTGGAGGTACAAAGTACATGGTCATCCAAGGTGAACCCGGAGCTGTCATCCGCGGCAAGAAGGTAAATCTGAAACTATACATACATACATACATATATATATATACATAGTTAAGATTATCAATTACCGAATTGTTGTAAGCAAAGAAAGAGAGATAAAGAGAAAGAATGATAGGGATCTGGAGGAATAACCATAAAGAAAACGGGTCAAGCAGTGGTGTTTGGAATGTACGAAGAACCGGTGACGCCGGGACAGTGTAACATGGTCGTGGAGAGGTTGGGTGATTACCTGATCGAGCAAGGTCTGTAGATTTCTTCATCCATCTCTCTTACTTATCTTTTGAATTCATAATACCATTTCTTCTCTTTATTGTGCTTGTGCTGTTTTCCTTTTGTTTCTGTTGATTAATTATGTTTCTTTTTTATTTTATTATATTATCTAAACGATAGATGAATCCATATATATATATATATTTAAATAATGTTTAACTTATGAAGTTCTAAATTTGAAAATGTATAAACATCAGGAAGGATTAATAGATGTCAAATTTTATAAACCAAATCAGATCTTTGTGATTAAGATAAGGAATGTAACTTAATTATATTGGAAATCCCTATATATTTATAACTTTAAGTAACTAAAATTTTAAAAGGAATGTCCAAGCAATTTGTGTTTTGAGGGAAACCCAGGATCAAATTCAATCATTTTAATTAAATTAAACTAATTATATAAATAATTATAATTTAATTAAAATAAGAAAGTTTAATTATCGGGGTCAGACACAGCCTTAGCTAGGAAGAAGAATCATTAATCAACATTGTCATGAAAAAGTTGTCGGAAAAATCATTTCGATCCCATCTGTCTGTGGGAATTTGTCACAGCTCAGTCAGACTATATATTTTCTTCATTTCTTTTTCCCATTTTTTTAAAATTTTTTCAAGAAATTTTTTTATTATAAAAGTATAAATTCATTCATAGAAGATAACAGTTTTCTTAATTTATAAATTCATCCATCGCAAAACAATATTGTATAAATAACTTCAAATATTATAATTTTTTCAAACAAAATAAAATAAGACTTCATTTGCCTCTTATAATTGTGTATAATATATATATATATATATATATACATAAGCATAAACGAATGGCATCATAAAAAAATGAAAGCTCTTTGACATTGGTTCAAAACTGAATTCATAAACAAAACCTAATAAAATGTATTAGAGAATCCATATGAACTAATTAAAATAAAACAACATTTTAACTCACATGGACTTTCACTTTTTACTTCTCCGATGAGTTGGGACCTCTTTTCTTTCCAAATCCAACAACTGAAACCAAACAAAAGTATATAGCAACACCTTATTACTCACTTCCACAAACTTCATTACAAACAAATGATAAAATGATAACAAATTTAGACTAACACAACCAGACTGGTGGAGTCGCAGCCAAACTCAAACACGGCTATTACGTTTTCAGGAGACTCCGGGCGACATTAAGACTGACTGGTAGAATCGCAGCGGCCCGTAAACGCCGCGAAATACGAAATTTAAAAATCCAGAATTATGTTGCGTTACATTTGCGTTTTGGTGCGTTTTTAATAAAATTACCAAAATAACCTCGTATCTTTCTCTCATCTCTTCTCTCATTCATTTATAATTTATATTAATCATAAATATATATATATACAAATATATATGTATATGTATTGTATATTTAAATATTTTTTAATTTTTTAATTTATTTCAAATATTTTAAAATTATAATTAAAAAATATACACTAATTTTTTTAATAAATTCTTTTTTTCATAATTGTCTATTTTGGTAATTTTGTTCAAAACGCAATCGCAACAGTTTTCTACCATTCGGTTTTAGTTGCAGTCGTCCACAAACACAAAAAACTGCCAAGCGCAAGCGCAAACGCTGCGTTTCCACCAGAGAAACCCTAATACTAGGTTGTCTAAATTGTTCATTCTTGTGAATGAACCAAAAAAGTTAACCAAAAATTGAGTTTCCATATATGGTATAGTCAGATTCAAGGTCTTAATATCAATCATGGAGACCAAATGATGAATTGCTTTACACAGATTCTAATGCACAGCTAACAATATAATAATCCAAACATGCTATAGTCAGATTCAAAAACTTAATTATCTATCATGGAACCCAAATGATGAACAACTCTACACAAATTCTAATTCAAAGCTAAAGATATAACAATCTAAACATGCTATAGTAAGATTCAAAAATTTAATTATCTATCATGGATACCAAATGATGAACAACTCTACACAAATTCTAATTCAAAGCGAAAGAAATAACAATCCAAACATGATATAGTCATATTCAAAGTGTTAATATCTATCATGGAGACCAAATGATGAACAGCTCTACACAAATTCTAATTCAAAGCGAAAGATATAACAATCCAAACATGATATAGTCATATTCAAAAACTTAATTATCTATCATGGATACCAAATGATGAACAGCTCTACACAAATTCACAAGGCATAATCTCTTCCACAGAGAAGCTAAAGTGGTAATGCAAAGCGAAAGAGATAAGATATAAAAGTAGAGATTATTAACACACAACTAAAGTAAGAAGCAAATCATCACACACCAACAACACTTACTACTTGAAAACCCTAACACACCATAGACTATGATGGTCTCCAGCAAAACCCTAATACTCAATATGTAAAACCCAAAATCGGCGACAATCATCGATATAATCACATAGCAATCACTCGTTGATATCACTACATAATAATACTTCTAAAGCTTCAAATAGAATCCGTTGAAATGAATCAGACAGCCTGAAAACCCTAAAATTGGAAACGTCAAAATCTAACAAGGAAATTACCGGCGGTGACGAATCGGCGGTTGTATTGCATACGCTTATGGGCACGACCACGAGGCTTCTTCTTCTTGTCCTGCTTTGCCACTTTAGGAGTTTGTCCTCTCACTTTACCGGCACGAGCCAAGGAACCGTGCACCTTACCTACATTCACCACCGTCACATGAGCAACAATGAGACGAAAACTGAGAAAAGGAGAAAGAGACATCACCCATGATCGATCAGAGAAGTTGTACGGCGAACTGTGACTCTGTCGCTCCGGCAATCCTTCCTAGGGTTAGGGTTAGGGTTTGTATTCGTCTACGAATTATATAGATCTATTTGGGCTGATAGAAATTAAGTGAAGGCCCATAAGCCCATTATCTTCTATCTTTACCTCAATCGAATATCCAATAATGAACTATATAATATAAACATGATGTAACTGTAAATCAACTACTTTTTTTTTTATGTTTATATATAAATTAATATATTATTTTTTAATATTATACGAATTATAAAAAATATTTCTAAATTAACTTATACCGTAAACCGAATCGTTTGAAATATAGATTATCCTAAAAATCCATATGAATTCAAATATAAAAACCCGTTCGAATTCGGATCGATCTAACTAGGATAAAACCTGAAAAACCGGAATATACCAATTTAAATAATAAAATAAAAAATATAACTTTTCTTTTTAAAAATTCATTAAACACTATTGATATATTTTTATACATTTATATATATTTAAATTAATATTTGATATATTTATTTTTATTTTATATTAAGAAACAATTTATTTAAATATTTTTAAAATCGATCTATATATAATATCAGAATAACCCGAACAAATCGAATAACCAAAATTACCTAACGGATCCAAATATCCAAACGTAATTCAAGTTATTTCATATCTAATGCTTTTGAATCTGAACAAACAAAAACAAAATCCAGACTGAAAACATTTTGATTCAATTCGATCCAATTTTTCAAAATCCGATAAAAACAAATGAAAGAGTGAAAAAGGAAGTTGGTAAGTGTGCCATAATGAATTACCAAAAGTGTAAATATAAATAAAGCAAGTAAAAAATGTCAAAACTTAACATTCTCAATATGACAAAACCACAAAATAAAGAATCAAAAACATTGCAAAATTTAGATAAATCACTCATCTTCATCAATGACCTTAGTACCCAAACCACTCAATCCTTCAGGCGGAATCTCAGCGACAGTCACGAGAGAGTAGAACTCGTCCTTGGCGTCCTCATCGTCATTCCTTTTACGAGCAATACGAACCCTAATTCTCCTTGGAACGCCTCGAATACCTCTACTCCATACTTGCTTGTTCAGCTTCACGTCCACTCTTACATCCTTTGTTCCCATTGCTTTCTCGGCAAACTTCCTGATTTCCTTAATGGCGTTGGGCGCTTTCTTTTTGAACGTACTGTCGTATAAATATCAATGGATTATCAATATCAAATGCACTGTTTTTATGAGCAAATGTGGTAAAAATGAGATTTTGGATATAAATATCTTCGGATTATCAATATCAAATGCACTGTTTTTATGAGCAAATGTGACAAAAATGAGATTTTGGATATAAATATCAATGGATTATCAATATCAAATGCACTGTTTTTATGAACAAATGTGGTAAAAATGAGATTTTGATTGTCCAAAACCAACCAGAAACATTATGAAAATGATCATATTTCTTGAGGAATAATTCAAAGAGCCAATAAAAGTTTCAATGGCAGAACTGAAGAACATAACCAGCCACCAGGAATGTCTTAACAGAAGGCAATAAAATATCTTAATCAATATATATTCCGACAATTATTCAGATACCAATCTGTGATATGGCACTAATCCATTGTAATCTCAAAGAGTGTACTGTTGGGAATTGTTAAGAAGGTAGACGCTAAAACAGTATTGGTAACTACAATTGGATCAGGATGGTGTTTGATTTGGTAAATTGAGTAAAAATAAAAAAACAATTTTTTGTTTGATTTGATAATTCCAACAGAAGATAACATAAATTCATTGTTCGTACAGAAAACCTAAAAATCAACATATGTAATAATATAGCAGAATTTCTCAAGTTAAAACAGTAACCTAGGATGAATGCAAACGGAAATGATTTCAACAATAAATACAACAAAAAAGATGACAAAAAACGAATTTAGGGTTCTTGTTTACCAGCCATGGAGGCGCTTGTGAAGGTTAACTGTATATTCTCTGGTAACAACCTCCTCTTTTCTTCCCTTCGTTTTCTCCATTATCTTCGATCTCCCTATTCAACTCAACCTGCAATTCGAAATCAGGAAAAGAAAAAGAATACACATATCATTCATCGGCAACAATCGGCACAAAATTTCAAAAGAAGATACCGAATCATGCTTATTTCTGCGAATTTCAAGGAGCAATACCAAAAGAAAACGAAAAATCTCAAATCTAAAATGGAGGAAACAGAGAATTGTACCTTCCGCGGCGAGAGAAAAACGGAACTAGAGAGAGTAAACACAGAGAGAATAATAAACCCTAGCCGTGAAACCCTAATAAGAAAGCTTCCATGCGGACAAATCCTTTTGGGCCATTTTTTTGGGCTTTTTTTTAATACGTCCAGATTTCGCCACGTCAGCATAATTATCAGGTAGTTGCACGTCCACTGTAAGCAACGGTAGACCTTCACTCCATCTTCCCAAAAACCCTTGTTGGCTTAAAGCTAAACCCTTCACAGTTTCAGAGGAAGAAGAAGAAGAAGAAGAGGAAGAATGCTTAGATTTGAATGTGCGCTTCATCTTCTTCCGCCTCCAACAGCGAAGAACATACAATTGAATCTTCCCGCCAAAAGCTTCTCGCCGTTTCCGATAACCGGGGCGTTCCCGGTGCCGAGAATCCGGAGGGTTGGCACGGAATGGTGGCGGAAGAATGGGGAATTCAAAGGAAAGGGATTGGAGAGTGGGATTGGTGAAGATGTATATATGGATGAAGAAGAAGAGGAAGAGGATGAGGGATTTGCATCGAGAAGAAGAGGAGGGTACAGAGGGAAAGAAGACGAGAGAGATTATGATAAAGACCCTGAATTCGCTGAGATTCTTGGAGATTGTTTGGATAATCCAGAAAAAGCTAAGAAAAAGGTAAAAACATATGCATCCAACTGAAAATTGTTTGATTTCGACACTGTATTTGGTAGGAGAGATAAAGAGATTTGAATTTAGGAGAAGCTAGGGTTTATGAATATATTTGAATTTAGGAGAAGCTAGGGTTTATGAATATGTCTGAATTTAGGAGAAGCTAGGGTTTATGAATTTGTCTGAATTTAGGAGATTTGAATTTAAGAAAAGCTAGGGTTTATGAATATGTCTGAATTTAGGTGATTTGAATTTAGGAGAAGCTAGGGTTTATGAATATGTCTGAATTTAGGAGAAGCTAGGGTGTATGAATATGTCTGAATTTAGGAGAAGCTAGGGTTTATGAAAATTGTTAAATTTAGGAGATTTGAATTTAGGAAAAGCTAGGGTTTATGAATATGTCTGAATTTAGGAGATTTGAATTTAGGTCATGAACTGATTACTGTTGTGTTATGGAAGATGGAAGAGAGATTGAGGAAGAAAAGGAACAAGATTCTTCATGCAAAGACTGGTTCAGCAACTCCCATGAAAGTGACAATCAACAAGTGAGTTAAACAACTTCAACTCAGATTGTTTGATTCTTGTAAGATTCATGATGATTTTGATCTTCAAATTCAATGAATTCCTTCATCAGATTTAACTTCTCAAATTCACTTACTCAGATTGTTTGATTCTTGTAAGATTCATGATGATTTTGATCTTCAAATTCAATGAATTCCTTCATCAGATTTAACTTCTCAAATTCATACATATGGTTTGAATTCTACAACGCGCCATTGGAGAAAGATATATCGTTGATTTGCGATGTAAGTTCCTCAAGTCTTAAAGGGTATATATATTTAAAAGAGACAGAAAAAGTAATAATCTTGTTTTGTTCCAAATTGTTGTCTTTTTTTCTTACAGACAATTCGATCATGGCATATTCTTGGACGACTTGGTGGATACAATTCCATGAATATGCAAGTACGTTTTCGTTCATCTACCCGTCTTTTGATTTTGGTTGAGATCGTTCATCACTCAGTACAATATCTATCTATCTGATGCAGTTATCACAAGCACCTCTAGATAAGAGACTAGATTACGATGCTATCCAAGGAGCTAATATTGAACCGACTACGTTTTATAACATTGGAGATCTCGAGGTTCAAGATAACTTAGCGCGAATCTGGTAAAATTTAGAATTCAGAATTCAGAATTTATCTCCTTTTTGGTTAGATTTCAATACCCTTTTACTTACAATGTATCTCATTGGCAGGGTTGATATTGGAACCAGTGAGCCATTGGTTCTTGATGTTCTGATTAATGCATTGACCCAAATTAGCTCAGAGTGAGTTCTCTCTCTCTCTCTCTCTCTCTATATATATATATATATATAT
>CM071868.1:396576-477003 GCA_036759665.1 Gynandropsis gynandra
TTTTTTTTTTTTTGCATATTTTTAATAATGAAAATGAAGAGTAAGTTAAAAGCATATAGTACCAAAATAGTATATTAATTAGTGTCATTCTTACATATTTGAATTTGTTGAATTTGATGATAGGTTTTGGATTGAATATGTGGTTAAAATTGTGGATGTCTAACGCATATTAAATGAAGTATACACAATTAATTTTTAATTTTTTCCAAAAATCGTGACTTATGTTTGTAAATAATCATGCCTATTTGAATTTAAATCGAATTTTGACTTCTAAAAGTCATTCCTCTAGATTTAAACAATTCTAAAATCTGTTTTAGATCACTATAACAAACTTCAATCGAAAAATCGATATTTATATTCAATTCGTTTCCGGTTATTCCAATGATTTAATCTCAACTTCGTTCCAACAATCAAGTCCATCAAAATTATGTAGTACCATGCCATTGTAACTCAAACATAAGTATCAGAAAAACATAATTCTAAAATCCTTTAACAAAAGGAGGATAGCAAAATGGAAAGGGAAGTGCATAAATAGGTTAAAAAAGGAAGGAATTTTAGAGGCGTACTACTCTCTTTGTGGCCTGTCGGGTCTTCTTCTTGACACCAGATTTTGCAACCTTGAGGCTTCGGTGAATCACACTAAGCCTTGCGAGAGCAGCCTTTGTCAAGTCTGGCCTGTAGTGATTTTCTGCTACCTGAACACATCCCAAAAAGAGCCTGATTAATATCGAAAAACGTAAAATAATGGAAGAGGAATAACACTAGTTGTAGGTATTCATGTATTAGTTGAGTGTTTTAAGCTCAGAAGCCAAGCGTAACAAGTGTATTTCACCGAAGAACCCTATTAAAAAAAAAGGGCTCTTCTTATATGTTACTTTTCATCATTGCCAAAAACTAGGGGTGGCCGATCTGGGTTACCCGGATCGACCCCAACAACCCGAATCGTTTGGAATATAGGTTCAAATTTCAGAACCCGTTCGGGTTCGGGTCGGTCTGGTTCGGGTTGAACCCGAGAAAACCAAACAAACTAATTAAAAAAATAAAAAATAATAAAAATTAATTTAAATTTTTTAAAAGTTATATAAACACTAAAAAAATAGTAGTATATTTTCTTATATAAATATATTTTTATTTTTGTTTTATATTAAAAAACGAATTATCTAAAGAATTCTAACACCGAATAACACCGAAAAACCCGAAAAACCCAAACTACCCGAAAAACCCAAATGTAATTCGAGTTACTTCAGGTTTAATGCTTTTGAACCCGAACAACCCGAATCCGATTGAACCCGGACTGAAAACATTCGAGTTCAATTCGGATCCATTTTTTCAAAACCCGAAAAAACTGAACACAGACCGAAACTAGAAGAACCCGGATTGGCCACCCCTACCCAAAACAGATCAAAGCCTAAAACATAACCTATCTGCAAAAACTGAGAAAAGATAATATTCCAAACAACATTGAATACCTGATTGACAACAGCCTTAGCCATTCTTGGGAATTCCTTCTTCAAAACATTTTTGTTGAGAGAGGCAGAAGGCTTGCTTTGTTTCTTGGTCTTGGTGGTAGCAAGAACAACAGCTTGTTCCTTATCAGCTGGCTGAATGCTTACAGATTTCTTGTTGGCCAACCCTAAAAAATTTAACAGAATATCAAAACTTTCAATCTAATATGAAAACAAGTGAATCATTCCCTACAAAACATACTTTTTCACCTCATAATCGAAATACAAAGCTGTTAAATGATGCACATCTTAACAATTATCAACTGTTCCTCAACAATTTAATCTGTCAAATCAATTATTTCTTGAACCAATAAGGTAGCATCGGCATTGATGGTATAACTGCAAACCCCTTCTTCCCAGTCATTTACATTGAAGATTAGGGACAAACTTTTGTTCATAACTAGAAATCTATCGTCAACCATATGCCAATTACTCAGTTTAACTAGGGATCCTACTTTCTCACTATAATAGATCGAAGTTTTCTGGGAAAATAAGGAGAAATAATAGAAAATTTACCAGAATGTTTGTATGAGTTGAGGTTGCAGAGATTGTTGCCCTCTTTGCTAAACTGAACTTTAGCATTTCCTCTACCGAACTGTTTCACCAAAAAACAGTTGTTCTTCTTCACAATCTCCCAGATCAGCTGTCCTGGAACTGTCGACATTTTCAACTACCTTCAATAAACAAAACACAATAAGGATTCCATTAAGACTCAGACACGACATATACAATCAGAAACCTAGTATGAATATCTGATCAAATCAGAAACCTAAAACGTAACGATAACTCGGAAGAAAGAAAGATCGAAGATCCATTTCGACAAGAAGAAATATTTCAACCATGAAACCAATGAATAACCGATGAAAGAAGACTCAAACTCACCGATTTCAATTCGCAGAGACAGAGAGACTCAACTCGTTTTCTGGCCGCGACGGACTGTGTTGTCGCGATGAGTTTATATGCCACCTCTCAGAAACCCTAATTTAGTGCGGGCATAAAAAATAAATTAATATATAAATAAAATAATAATTAATAAATGAACAGAAGGGCGTTTGGTCTAGTGGTATGATTCTCGCTTTGGGTGCGAGAGGTCCCGAGTTCGATTCTCGGAACGCCCCTTTTTTGTTAATTCTTTTTCTCTTTCCTTACCAAAAAATAATAATAATAATATTTTTAATAACTAACTATTATTAACTAATAATTAATTTATTTCCCTCCTACATTCGGGCCCGTCAGATTTAATCGGGTCGCAAATTCTCCATTTCGGACGGGTTCGGACAATCCACATGAAACGTCTTTTTATAAACTAAAATATTCTAAATTAAATAAAAAAATATTACGAAATCATTAAATTGTCAAATAAAAATAAAAATAAAAGCATTAAATGTTCGAATGAAAACCTCAAAATTCAAACCGAAACTTCAAACTTCAACATTCAAACATTTCCATTGGGCCAAACACGGGTTCGAACCAATCCGAATGACACCCTAGTAAGAATCGAAGGAAAGAGGAGTTAGGGTTTTTTAATGGTTTCGGCCCGCGGCCCGGCCCGAAGCCCGACGGGCCGGGCTGGAAAATATCGGGCTATCATATTGCCCGAGCCCAGAGGCCCGGTTACATTCGGGCCCTGTATTTTTAGGCCCGAGCCCATTGATTTTCGGACAAGCTTCGGATGGCTCCGCGGGTCGGCTCGATTTTGACAACCCTACTCCTAATCATGATTAATGATTAACACTAACCTGGGATTAAGCTAAATCAAACAAGAGGAAAGCCCAAATTACACAAATACAATATATATATACATAACAATCTGTTTTATACAAATGAGATTGATAATCATATATAAAGAGGCAAATCAAAAGCCTATTAAAGAGAGGATTGATGCATAATCTTAACGTATTAGACGCCATTAGAGACCCAAATATCTTTACCTCCTTCAACCCAAATTCCCCATTTCCATCTTACTTCGGGATATCGATTTACGCACATCGAAATAACGTTACTCCGGATGTTAGGATCGACATTGCAATGATTAAGCAACCTCATATCTCTCAAATCTTTGTAATTATCGAGTATAAACCCGATAAACGCAACCGTTGCATCTGCATCTTGAATCTGAATCCGTGCCGTTATCTCTTTCAATTTACCCTTTTGGTTTCTACATTTTAAACCACCTTTCTCAAAACAAGTTTCCATTTCTGACCACGAAAGAGGACCTAAAATCAGAGAAACAACATTTGGGAACGCTTCGACGATTGTTTCAAGGCTAAGCTTAACCCTTTCAGAAGATTCTACTGATTTCATTGAATCCACTGTCAGTTTTGTTACTGTTTTACCAAAATGAGGAACAGAGATGAACTTGTATGTGTCCATAGAGATAAGTTCCAAGGTACCCAATTCTTGAAACTTTGAGAAATTAAAACCCTTTACTTCCTCGATCGAAAGTTGGAAACTTTCCAATTTGGGTGTTTCAAGAATTAGGTATTTAGGTTTGACGCATTTTAGCTTAAGTTCAACGAGATTTGGCGCATATATCGCCAAGGAAAGTGGAGCATTCGACACTGTCCAGTGACAAGTTTTGAGGTGTATGAGTTGAATTTTGGGCTCTTTAAGTCCTCCAACACCAATCAAATTTAGGACTTTAAGGAAAGGGAAGTAACTATTGACCTTTTCGAGATTCTCATCGTCGAGTCTGATAAATTCAAGGGTTAGATTTCTGAGATTTGGCATTTTGGTCAAGCCTTCAACCGAGAGCCAAGCATTCTTCAACTCCAGTTCAACTAGATTATTACCTGAAAATGTAAAAGTGAATATAATTACATTAGAGTAATGCAATAGTTTTTTTAACCTAACCCCATTCAAATCTATGTAAAAAAACTATCGAGTTTAGGGTTGTTCAGTACCATATATATATGAAAGTTCATGTCCTAATTAACGTGGAACAACTTATCATAACACTGTCCTCGACTCGATCTTGGAACGTAGACATCATAATCGGCTAACCGATGTGGGACAACTTACCATAACACTCTCCTCACGCTCAGACTCGTTCCTGAAACGTAGACATCGCAATTGGCTAACCAATATGGGACAACTTATCATAACACTCTCCTCACATCCAGACTCGGTCCTGGAACATAGACATAGCAATCGGCTAACCGATGTGAAACAACTTATCATAACACTCTCCTCACGCTCAAACTTGGTCCTGGAACGTAGACATCGCAATCGGCTAAACGATGTGGGACAACTTATCATAACACTTTCTTCACGCCCATATTCGGTTCTGGAACGTAGACATCGCAATCGACTAACCGATGTAAGACAACTTATCATAACAATCTCCTCACGCCCAAACTCGATCCTGGAACATATACATCGCAATTGGCTAACCGATGTGGGAAAACTTATCATAACACTCTCCTCACACCTAGACTCGGTCCTAGAACATGTACATCGAAATCGGGCCCAACATCGATATATAATGTTATGATACTGAACAACCTAAATATACTCAAAACCATATTTGACAATATTTCTATGAACACAAACAAAATCATCCCTAGAAGCTTGTTATTCAGATTTAAAACTCCGATTGAATTATGAAGTTATGTTCTTCAACATGTCAATTTGAAATCGAAGATGCAGCTGATGTCTGAGACACATAAAATAGAAAATCTCCAATTCATCCATTATATGGATGAGCAGTTTCAACTAATGATCAACGAGAAGCAAACTAGACAATCAAATATCCATAGAAATTCGAATTTCACGATCAAGAATTTCACAGGGAGTGAATGAAGGTGATCAAAGATCAGAGACGCGGTGAACCAAACTTACAATTGGAAGAAATAAGCGCCAAGACATTCGATCTTCTCCAACAAGACTGGATCCAGAAATCCGAAATTTTCAGAATCATTAGGTCTCCACAAACCCTAGGCAACCATTCCTGCACGAATTTGACATCAGTGAGGTACAAATCGTCGGACTCGTCCTCTTCCAAGTCGTTAAACTGCAAACCACCGAGCGATTTCTCAACGCCGATCGACACAGACCGCGGGTTATGAGAATGAGAGATGAGCTTTCGAAAGACCGTCTTGAACGGTGCTATGATAACTTCGCTCTCCGGCAGCACTCTTCGCGATTTCAAAAACCAGGACCAGGTACAGATAAGGTTCACGGCGCGAACCTCCACTGCAAGCGAATTCAAGGTCTTGGAGGCGACTCGGCACCGAGCGAGGTCGGCGGAATCGGTGAGACGACTCAGAATATCCACCAACAGTGCCGGAGGTAACTCGTCCATGGCGGATTTGAGAGAAAGAGAGAGTGAAATTCGATCATTCAGTCAGAAACTCTTACACGGCACACGAGTGAAATATCTAAAATACCCCTGTATTTTATAAAGATATCTAAAATATAATCCACATGGATAGGTTTCGGTAAAGTCTAAAATACCCTGGATTTTATGAAAATATCTAAAATACCACCCTTCGGAAAGCCCAAAAACCCTTTGTTCTTCGTCTGGGTTTTAGATTTCCGATTCTGTAGATTCAGATTCCGATCAGAGAGAGAGAGAGATGGGGCGGAGGATATTGAACGATGCATTGAGGACGATCGTAAATGCGGAGAGACGTGGGAAATCCTCGGTGGAGCTGAAGCCAATCTCCAACGTCATGTCTTCGTTCCTCAACATCATGAAGGAAAAAGGTGAGATTTTTCATTGCGTCTTTCGATTTTGATCATTTGGGTATTAATTTTACTTTCTGTGGGTTATATTTGTAGAATCTTACTCTGTGATAAGCTTATTGAATCATTATCATCTCAAAGTACGAAGTAAGAGTAGTAACACTGGTTGATTTTCGTCTTTAGGGTTCGTGTTTGTTGACCCTTTGCCTTAGTATTTCCTCGTTAGAGATCATTGTTTCGATTTCATAGGCCTTCTTCAATCTATCTCTGATCTTGTTTTGGTATTTCCTTGTTGGAGTTGATTGAGTAATCTTGAGGTTAATGGTTCATCATTAGTGTTTGAAGGTGTTAAAGAGGTGTTCAATGCTCTACTACAATTAGGGTTTCTCATCGATTCTCTACTGTAAAAACTGATTGTTTCGATTTCATGGGCCTTCTTCAATCCATCTCTGATCTTCTTTTAGTATTTCCTTGTTAGGGTTGAGTGAAAGCAATTCCTTAGAATATGAATTTCATCTTTAGTATTTGAAGGTGTTAAATAGATGCTCAATGCTTACTACAATTAGGTTTTCTACAGTAAAAACTGAATGTAATGTGACTCTATCTCAGGGTATTGTAGGTTTTCTACAGTAAAAACTGAATGTAATGTGATTTCATCTCAGTGTATTGTAGGTTTTTTATAGTAAAAACTGAATGTAATGTGATTTCATCTCAGTGTATTGTAGGTTTTTTATAGTAAAAACTGAATGTAATGTGATTTCATCTCAGTGTATTGTAGGTTTTCTTCAGTAAAAACTGAATGTAATGTGATTTCATCTCAGTGTATTGTAGGTTTTCTTCAGTAAAAACTGAATGTAATGTGATTTGATCTCAGGGTATTGTAGGTTTTTTACAGTAAAACTGAATGTAATGTGATTTTATCTCAGGGTATTGTAGGTTTTCTACAGTAAAAACTGAATGTAATGTGATTTCATCTCAGTGTATTGTAGGTTTTTTATAGTAAAAACTGAATGTAATGTGATTTCATCTCAGTGTATTGTAGGTTTTTTATAGTAAAAACTGAATGTAATGTGATTTCATCTCAGTGTATTGTAGGTTTTTTTCAGTAAAAACTGAATGTAATGTGATTTTATCTCAGGGTATTGTAGGTTTTTTACAGTAAAAACTGAATGTAATGTGATTTGATCTCAGGGTATTGTAGGTTTTTTACAGTAAAAACTGAATGTAATGTGATTTCATCTCAGGGTATTGTAGGTTTTTTACAGTAAAAACTGAATGTAATGTGATTTCATCTCAGTGTATTGTAGGTTTTCTTCAGTAAAAACTGAATATAATGTGATTTTATCTCAGGGTATATCAAGAACTTTCAAGTCTATGATCCACATAGAGTTGGTAAAATAACTGTTGAACTTCAAGGAAGGGTAAATGACTGCAAAGCTCTCACTTACAGACAAGACGTTAAGGCACGAGACATTGAACGATATACAGAACGTACACTTCCAACACGACAGGTATTTGACCTTACTTGTTTTAAATATCTATAAATGGCTAAGTGTATGACCATAACATAACTAATTTATGACATGTAGTGGGGTTATGTCATACTTACAACTCCAGATGGTATTTTGGATCATGAAGAAGCAGCTAAACGAAATGTGGGTGGTCAGGTTCTTGGTTTCTTTTATTGAATTAGACAAATTTATCATTTTCCGAAAAGATTTATGTGATCAAAGTGTCAAATACTGTGAGAATCTGTTATTTCTTCTGTTGTGCATTGTCTTTGAACAAGATGGCTATTGAAGATCAGGTTTATTGTTATGACAATCTTTCGAGAATCAACATCTAAAAACATGGGTTTTCGTTCAAATTTTGAGATCTTTTGTTCTCACTTAGAATGTTTGGAAATGGTAATATATATATATATATATATATATATAGATGGTATGTTCAGATTATAGGCCTGTAGATTGTGATGTTGTTGCCAATGGAAACAAAACAGGATGAGTGTCTTTAAGTGTCTCATGGTACTTCAAGTGTTTGTTCTTGTCGGCAATCAACAGAAGACAAAGTTTTTTCCTTTACATAAAAAGGTAAGCTTTCATACCTAAGATCTTTGTCAATTCTTACATTTGACAAAGCTGGCGATTGGGACTCTGGTGGAGTCGCAATCGCCTGCAAACGCGATAAAATGCCAAATTTAAAAAATTCGAAATTATATTGCATTATGTTTGTGTTTCAATATAATTTTTAATAAAACTACGAAAACATTTTTCTCTTCGAAACCAGAAATCAGTCGAGGTTTGAAAATTACAAAAAATTAATAATTTTTTAATTTTTAAATTTATTTCAAATATTTGAAAATTATAATTAAAAAATTATGAACTTAACAATAAAGTTTAAATAAATTCTTTTATTAATAATTATCTATTTAGGTCATTTTGTTCAAAACGTAATTGCAACAGTTTTTTGCTAATCGCTTCTAGTCGCATCGCAGTCGTCCGTAAAGACATAGTTTCTACTATTCAGATCAAATAAAACAAAACGCCGTCAATCGCTGATAGAAACGCCACCAAAAGTAAACGCAATGTTTTCACCAGTCGAACCTGAAACCATCTTTTTGGATGATTGGCAAACCCATCATTATCGGTATTGCTTTGATCTGAAAATGGATTGAACCTTTTGTGGAACAAGAAACCGAAGAACATGGCTTACACATTCGATGAATATGTGCTTCCATGTAGTCTTTTCATAGTGTAAAACACCAATCTCATTTATTCCATCACACATTTCATCATCTCTATGAATGTATAACAATCCTATCAACCTCATGAACCAAATAACATGAAAATATAGTTCATTTTTAATATGCAATCATCACATACTTCTAAGAAAAAGAATGAAAGCGACCCAAGTAAAAACTTTGCCATCAGAACATGTATATATATATATATATGTGTGTATATATATATATATATTCACCTTCGATTGGGACGACGAGACCCAAATGTTGCCAACAAGTCTTCGTAATCTGGGAGCTTTGGATGAACATGACTAGCTCTCTCCTTCGATGGAGTTTCAACAGCCAAAGGTTCGTGTCTTTCTGTGTTAGCCATTGTTACAACCTTCGGAAGAGAGCTTGATGATGATGATGATGATGATAATGATGACGACTTAGTTGGAGATTGTTGAAAATGAGATTCTTTATGAGACTCTTTATCTGTTTTTACAGTATCTGTAGCTGCTGAGGATGAAAATTTCTCAGGAGCTTTAACCTGACCCTTTGTCCTCCGAGAGAATCCAATACTCGGTTTAGCATTGGTGTGTGGTATATCTTCCTGGACGTCATTCTCGTGTTCATCGTCACTGAACTGGGACGGAAGATTCAAGGTTGAGGCCTGAGTTTTGGTGTTTGGTCTATTGTGATCCCTTGCTCCTGGAATTTGCTTAATTCTCTTCTCTTGATTTCTGATAGAAACCCGTCTTGAGAATTCTTCAGATTCGTCGTCTCTAATGTGTGAGTCAAGATATGAGGCTCGGGTCTCTGTCTCTGTCTCTGTCTCATGCCTTTGTCTTTCCGTCTCTAAATCATCGTCGCTTGAAGACGGATCTGGAGGTGCTAAGATTGGTTTTTTCTCACTGTCTCTCGCTGTTTCAACATTAGTTTGAGATGGCGTAACGTTCCTTTCTGGATTCATTACGCTTAGAGGGATAGTCTTCTTGTTCCTGAATCCACCCGTCAACGCTCCAAACCTCAGACCCACCTCCGTCTCTGAGTCTGAATCTTCCCGTGTTCTGAGATCATAGATGGGTTCATCCGTGTCTGAGGGGAAAAAGTCATGTCCCACTTCATCAGGGTCTTGAAATGTCGAATTCAGCCTTTCTTCAACGTAAATCCCACCAGAAATAGATTTGTTCCTCGGCTCTTCTACCTCGTTTTCTGAATCTGGGCCATAATCGTCAAACTTGACAGGTCGTTCTGGCTCGTGCATAGGAACCACAGGACTTGTAGAAACATTATCAAACACACGAGCAGGCGTTTTACTGCCCAGCAAAGAAGATCCCAATCCATATTCTGATTCATCATTATACGTTTCTTCTTTGTCGAATTCAGGTTTACTAAAAAACGAGTCATAATCATCAAAAGCAGCTGAACCATGACCGCTATCATAGTGATATGTTTCTTCAGGACTGCTCCGAGGTTGGTATTTGTCATCAATTGCAAAGTTATTTTCCTTCAAACTTGGTGATTTGATATAATCTGAGCCCACAACATGATCACCAGAAAAGATCCTTGAATTCGATCGTGAAGAATCGGAACTCACCTGGAACTCATTCGAGTATCCAACATTTAGATCAGCCTCACCTGGCTGTTTCTCTTTACCCGATTCCGCATAAATATCGGCTTCTTTAATCTCCACGTTATCCCGAGAACGCCTAACTCTTCTCCCGTGAGCAGTTTCTGATAGTTCATCGAAAACACACTCTGATGTATTTGCCCCACTAGAGTTATCTTGTTCGGTACGGACATTTCTTCCTGGAGAAGGACGATCCTCGCTCTGCCCATTTGAGCTGCTGTTACGTCTATGTGGATGTTCATTTCTATTATTATAAGACGAGTAGGAGCTCTGCGAATCCGTTGAATTCTGCCTCATCATCCGTTCTTTGCTCGAAAGTTCTGCAGCTGCTCTTGCAGCAATACTTGCTCTTTCAGCAGATTCAGCGGCAGCACGCGCAGCAGCTGTAGCATCTGCAAATTCCATTTCCCACTTCCGCCTGCTAATATGAGACGAATTTTCACCACCTGGATTTGGATGCATATATACCCCTTCGTGAGTCATATCACCTATATAACAAAGCATCTTGTTACATAATGATCCAACCAAAACAAAGAAGAAAAGATAGAAATACAAAAGCACACAGAAGTAGTATGTTAGGATCCCACATCGCTTAGAAATGGGACTAAGTGGTGCCTTATAAGACCATGGCACCCTCACCCCATAAGCTAGCTTTGGGATGAGACCCTGGGCCTTTGTGGGATTGGTTTGGACCTATTATGGGATGAGTTCTTATCAATTGGTATCAGAGCAATTTGATTCGGCGGGTATGCGGCTCACGGTGTCTAGACGGGGTGACCCGAGAAGGAGCGACCTGGGCCGTCAGCACTCCCATAAGTTAGCTTTTGGGATGAGATTCCGGGCCTTTGTGGGATTGGTTTGGGCATATTATGGGATGAGTTCTTATCAATTGGTATCAGAGCAATTCGATCCGGCTGGTATGCGTCTCACGGTCTCTGGAGGGGACGACCCGAGAAGGAGCGACCTGGCAGGGCCCAGAGTGGGCCGTTAGTGTCGTGGACGTCGTTGCTCTAACGGGGCGGTATTGTTAGGATCCCACATAAGTAGTGCCTTATAAGGCCATGGGCACCCTCACCCGATAAGCTAGCTTTTGGGATGAGATCCCGAGCCTTTGTGGAATTGGTTTGGAACTATTATGGGATGAGTTCTTATCATAGTATTACCGAAAAGTATTAATAACTTACCAGAAGGTCTATCATTTGGATGATAACTCTCAGATGTTTTTTCAAGATTAACATTGGGAGGAGCCACGGCATGCACATGGCTTGAAGAACTTCCGTCGTGTGGATATGAATTTACAGTCACCTGATTTCTTTCACTTGATCCATGTTGAACATTGACAGGTTGAGCTTGGAAATTTGGAGTTTCGTTGTCAGGGATTTGAGGAGAATCCACATGTGTTCTTCTAGCTGATTCAAACGTACTTGGTCCACTCTACACAGACAAATAAAGAAACTCGGTATCGAGAGAATAGCTTCAAGGCACAAATATGACAACAAAACAACCTTAAACTAAAATGCATTACTAACCAACACTTCTGTCTCCTTTGGATCTGGTTCCATCAAGGATTTTGCCTCCCACGTGACGTTGTGCTCCTCAGCGATTTCCGTCAAAATTTTTACCTTTGTTGGACCATCAGGGGCTTTTACCGACAATTTTTCCACCAACTAGGATTATAAAGGAGATTAAACATCAAAATGGATTTTCATTTCGAAACAATCTTGAAAGAAAAAGGAGGAAGCGACAAGATAAACACGTACAATCACTCACCAAGCGACTCACACCAGAATCTGGACGTAACCCAACAGCAGCAGAAGCAAAATCCTTTCCATATTTTGCTGAGAAATGCTTAACAACGTCTGAGAGTTCTGGAACATCTGCTAGCCTCTGTGAAGCATATAAGACACTTGCAACAGCTTCCTTCAGATCAATGGGGCAACTCCTGAAGTAAGATTATAATGATAAATACATAATAATTTAAACGAGTGTTGTTATGTTCTCCACTAAAACTAAAAGGTTTTACTTACTTCTGCGATTCGATAACAGCCAAACGTGCCACAAGAAGTTCGCAATATATTCCAACAAGCTCATAAGCTGCCACTGTTTTCTCTTCTCTCACCACATGCTCCACCTGTGATGCACAAGATTAAAGACCCAAGCACAGGTATGATTCAAATGGAATTGAACCCAGATTGGATATGAGAAGCACAGGTATGATTCGAATGGAAATGAACCCAGATTGGATATCAGAAGGACAGATATGATTCAAATGGAAATGAACCCAGATTGGATATGAGAAGCACAGGTATGATTATGGAAATGAATTCATAATCGGATAAGCACAGGTATGATTCGAATGGAAATGAACCCAGATTGGATATGAGAAGCACAGGTATGATTCGAATGGAAATGAACCCAGATTGGATATCAGAAGCACAGATATGATTCAAATGGAAATGAATTCATAATCGGATAAGCACAGGTATGATTCGAATGGAAATCAACCCAGATTGGATATCAGAAGCACAGGTGTGATTCAAATGGAAATGAACCCAGATTGGATATGAGAAGCACGGGTATGATTCAAATGGAAATGAATCCATAATCCACACAAATGAACACAGATTGGACATTCCAAAACCCATACTTTTTTTATTGAATGCATATACACAATCTTACTTTGACTTGAAAACACAAACACCATCATTATTCCAAGAATTTGAACCTAATCAGAGCCAATGGACCATAGAAAGGTAACAAAGATTCAATTGCTTACCCGAATTCTGGCCGTCTGGGTCTGCCCAGACTCAAGCAACTGAGCCAATTCTCTCCTCAACTGCTTTATCTGTATATCCTTTTTGTTCTTCAGAATCTTCAGGCGCGACGACGCCATTTGCAGAGCTGTTTTGCTGCATCAGAAAGCGTTGAATAACAAAACTTATTTTCAGAAAAAAAAAGGCAACATCATAAAAACAACTCCTGATGAAATGGTACAAAACCAATCTGACAGTCACCGAATAAAGAAAAATGGATCAGATTGAGAGTTCATTGAAATTAGCAGGATGATAGCAGAAGAAAGAGATAAACAATTACAAACAAATTACCATTTTGCAGGCTTGAAACTTCGATGAAGCACTTTTTTCATAGATCAACGCTGACTATACAAAAAAAAAGAAGGGGGAGGAAGGAAAATCACGCCGTTCGAGCTGATTAATTGGATTAATTCCTTCAAACTACGAGAAATTAGGGTTTTCCCCTCAAATCAAACGAATATCTCTGATTTCAGGAATGGAATTTCTGGGGAATCTTACCGAAGAAACGTATAAATTTTTCTTAGAGAGGGGAGGGGAGAAGATGGGAGGAAAAAATTTAGACTTTGCGCGAAATCATTATTATATATTTTCTCATATTTTAAAAGTAATTATATTTAATATTAAAAAATTATTATCTGACGTGTCAAAATAAAATTAAGAAAAACCGAGTAAACTAACGCGAAGGGAGATCCAGTGTGTAAAGGTGCACGTTCTACGAAACAGATGGCGTGGACCGACTTTTCAATTAAATAATTTATATAATATATAATATATATTATAAATATGTTTAGTTTACAAAATGGAAGTAAATTCCTTCCATAAACTTTATAAATAATGATATGCCAGTTCAATCTCCAATATCCTCCTCATCGTCGAATATAATATTTTAGAATGTACCAAAAATTTAAATTTGATCCAATCATTTATTGTTATCCAATTATAATTCACATTAACAAAGCTTATTACACTAGGAATCTTTTACAAAAAATAAAAATGAGATAAATCCGGAAATATATTCATTTTACAATAATGATGTAAATATCGTTTACAAATGCTTCCTTGTTTTGTCTAGTCGGAAATATTTCCATTTTACTATAAATATGTAAATATAATTTATTTCCAGTTAAACGAGGTTTTTAGAATTTGTTTCAGATTTTAATATGGGTTTTCGAATGTTTTTTTATAAAATAACGAAATTGTTAACAGTGAATTAACCACCATATAACTCCCCGACCCGACATCTATTTCAGGTCACGACCGGACATCTATCTATTTCAGGTCGCGACCAGACAAATCCACGACCCGACATCTATTTCAAGTAGGGGTGTAAAAAACAGCCCGAGCCCACGGGCCCACCCGAAGCCCGTCCGAAATACGGGCTCGGGCTGTAAAATTGACAGCCCGAATGAAACCGGGCCTTCGGGCTCGGGCCGACTAAAAAGCCCGTTCGAATAGAGCCCGACCCGTCCGGCTTCGGGCCGGGCCGGACGGCCCGATCGTTTGGTTAACAACCCTAATTCTCCAGTCGCGCGCGTCTCTCTCTCTCTCTCGTTTCGTCCCCCCGAGCGTCGTCGTCCCCCCGAGCTTCGTCACCTCCCCCGAGCGTCATCGTCCCCCCGAGCTTCGTCGCCTCCCCGTGGGCCCGCGGGCTGCCCGAAGCCCGTTGGGCCGGGCCGCGGGCCTAAGATTTTCGACCCGTTTAAAACGGGCCGGGCCGGGCCCGAATCTGAATGAACCGGGCCGCAACGGGTTCGGGCCGGGCCGGCCCGTTTGACACCCATAATTTCAGGTCACGACCGGACATCTATCTATTTCAGGTCACGACCAGACAAATCCATGAATATTTGTCTTAAGACTGAATTAGGTCCCGATCATACTGCGACCATTCCATCATGTGACAAATTTCAATCCATTATTATTAATTCAGTTTTTGTAATAAAAAAAACAATTACATTTTCAGACATCAGTCTTCAGATATCAAATCAAGGCCAAAAACTTCTTGGGCAATTTTTTCTTATTCAAGACAAATCTTCATCAAGAGTTCAACCAAAATGGATGGATTCTCAGCTCCAAGATAACAGATGAAAATCGATTCGGAAGAGTAGTTGTGATTCAATCACGTAAATTGAAACCGTAAAACTTACATAAGGTTAATCCGTTGAGAGATTATCCGTCTTCAAGGGTAATACCCCGTAAATGTGAATCCTCTGCCAACGATTTCACCTGCACAAAACCAAGCGAAACATTCGAGTCCAAACAAAGCTACAATTCCAGCATCTTCCACCTTTAGTTCAGCTTTGTTCTTCCATAAGTTCTTGATCTGATCTACTTCCTTCCAGAACGATTCGTATCGCCCAGGAATGCTACGAGGAGATGAACAACATATAAATTTTTAGAAACTACGATATTCTATTGCGTATAAATCCAAGTCCTAAGGAAAGACTAGGCAGGTGGAGGCATTGTAGTCACCATCAACACTAAGGTGATATGATGTTAATTTGTGTATATAGACACATATCATTTGTGCTATTATCTATGAAGAGATCCTCTGATTGTACTAGAAGTGTTAATCCTTATAGAAGTCAACCTTTTACTACCTAATGTTGTTCTGGACCAAGAACAAGAACTGAGGACGGAAAAATAGCTCAGACCGGAGTATCCATAAACCAGTTAAACGACAGAAAATAAAGTAGACTAGAGCTCTAAGTAATGTTAGTTTCAGTTCTGTGAAAGTCTATATAAAAGGCTTAACAACATAAGAGTAACGTAACCAACTTTCTAGAAAAGTCGGCATTTGCCAAAGTTTCGATCCCTTGGACTAAAATTGCAGAAAATAATGTATCGGGAGAAATCTCGTGCTAATCTAAAAATCTAGAATGTAGTTTTGAAACAATATTTTTATGTTGTGTTGTCCCACATCGGCAATAACATGAACTATGAACTGATATATATGATATTGGACAACCCTAAACTCTTGAGTTAGCTTTTTGGATTAGTTAGACCCAAATCTACATTTCACAAGTTATCAAAATGTAGTTTATCACGATTTGAATATACAAATGTTGGGTTCTTGACTGTAATGTTCATGCTCCAAAATCGAGTCTAGACGTGAGGGATAATGTTATATTGTGTTGTCTCATGCTGGCTAGGACATAAACTATGGACTCATATATATGGAATTAGATAAATCTATTAATAGACCTAAGTCCATATATGGCAAATGCACTGAAGAAAATGCCTAAGATTAGAGAGGAAGATATGGATACCTAGCGAGACGGGTGTAAAACAATTGCTTAGACAACTCATTGCATTTCTCCACAGTGACCGGCTCCTGAATATATTGCTTGTTCTGCTCCAACAGCTGTTTGTAGTATGAAGTCCCATGTTTTGCCACAAATTTTGAAGCTTGGCATGCCTTTGATTGAATTTGTACTAACTTCGATGCCATCTTACGAACCAAATCCTTTGTACTATATTAAAATGTATTAGCAATGAGATTCCCATGAGAATAAAACTATAGATTAGCTTAAGCAATAAGTGCTTCATTCGAAATTAACCCGTCTATGTACAAATTGTAAGAGTAATGACCGTTGTACACATCCGGATATAGAACCCTAAATTGACATTGAAATCATTGACGGTTGTAAGAGTAATGACCGTCTATGTACAAATTGTAAGAGTAATGATCGTTGTACACATCCGGACATAGAACCCTAAATTGACATTGAAACCATCGAATAAACCCTAAATTGACATTGAAACCATTGAATAAACCCTAAACCCTAAACTTTCCTTCCAATTGTGATCCATCTAATGCCTAGCCACGAATTAAGGAACTCAAAATAGTTCCAAAACATCGAAGTTTTCCCAAAAGGATCAAAATCGTAACTCAGTCCGTCCACCCAGCAAGCATGTTCGTCGTTCGCATTCATATTATCTAATCTAATAGACTAAAACCCTAGTCCCCATATCACACATAACAGATCTAAACAAACTCCAATGTTGGATCAAAGCAAAACAAAATCCAAAAACATTTAATAAAAGAAGGCGAATCGTTTACGAAATCCTCACAATCCAATAGCATAACAAGTAAGAACAAGATGGATTTGAGATAAAACCCTATATCATGGACCGAAACCGCGAAGAATCTACCACATAACTGAGAATCTGAGGAAGAAATTGATGATTCGGAATCCGTAAGTACCTCGCGAGGTGATCGTCGGGGAGTCTGGCGCGGAGGAGATGCGACACCGAACGACCAACGACCACGAATGATGATGATGATGATGATGGTGATGATGATGAGTTTGATTGGGCCACTGATAAATATAGCTTACTGTTTTACCCTCAGGGTTCTTGGGCGTGACCTGCACGGAAAAAAAACAAATAACAAAAAGACAAATTTTATTAAAGTGGAGAAACAAAATTTTTATTAGAAATGTCAAAATATTGTACTATCAATTTTTGTTTATAATAATTTTATCCAATCACAAGTTTTAACTATATATCCTCTTATATCAAATAGATTTTTTTCAATTTTGATTAATTTTGATATAAAATATACGTTTATATTAGATTTAGTATCCACATTTTGCACGGAATACTATAAATAATGGAATTTCATTACGATGTAAAATTAAATTGATCAATACAACGATATTTACATATTTATAAATAAAAATGTTAATTTAAAATGTAAAAAATGATATAATAAGATATTTCAATATCCACGAGTGAAATAAGAATATTTTTTTATAATTTTTGTATTTAAATAAAAATATATTAGGTAGAAGGTATATGAAAACTGCCATTATATATAAATTAAGATGAAATTTAAACTATTTAAACACAAAACGTATCATTTACGTATTTAAATTAAATAGCCCATGGGCCTTCGAATGCGTTCTATCTGAAAACGTAAAGCCTATTAAAATAAAACCCTTTAACGGTGTCGTTTCGATGTGGTTTTTATGCTTTAAAAGAGGTCATTTCCGGTTATGCCATCGCCTGTGTTAGGGACCCGACGGCGATAATCAACCGTCGCCAGTCGCGATGTCTTCCCTGTCTCCGCCGCCGGTTCCGATGGAGCTTCACGCCATTAACCGGAGGAAGCTCCTAGATCACCTTCGCTGCCATCTCTCTGCCTCCAATCGTCCTCTCCATGGTTTCGTGTTCCTACAGGTACTTTTGGCACATCACGTTTGCAACAATTCAATCGCTCGGGGATTATGATTCTTTTCGTCGTCTCTTTGGATGATGATTTCTTCAATAAATTTTGGATGATAGGGAGGTGAGGAACAGAATCGGTATTGCACTGATCACACCGAGCTCTTCAGGTATTAATATGCCAATTCGTAGGATAGTGACGGGGATCGCACTTTGTTTCGTTTTCTTGAGACTCTTCGGATTAATTCTTTGTACGAGATAGATGCTATAGATTGGTTGTTTGATTTTGACGTGTAGGCAGGAGAGTTATTTTGCTTACTTATTTGGAGTCAGAGAGCCCGGTTTCTATGGAGCTTTAGTGAGTATTTCCAGCCATTTCTTGATTCATAGGCCTTTTTGAGATTTGATTTTGTGTCCCATTACGATCCATTCGCCATTTTTTAAAAAAAATTATGGCTTAATATTTGTGCCATATTCACTTTTTGTTATACCAAGGACATTGAAAGTGGGAAGTCTATTCTTTTTGCTCCAAGATTGCCTCCTGATTATGCTGTCTGGTTGGGGGAGATAAAGTCACCTTCATACTTTCAGGTGATTAATCTTTATATTTGTCCCATCTTGCTAATATATTATATGCATAAGCTTGCCTGATAATGCATTTCTTTCAGGAAAGATATATGGTTGACTTAGTTTACTATGTGGATGAGATCACTCAAGTTCTCCATGATCAATTTATGGGATCTGGAAAACCATTGTTATATCTCTTGCATGGTCTCAACACCGACAGTGATAACTTCTCAAAACCTGCCAACTTTGAGGTTTCTGCATCATTCTTCCTTCTTCAGATTCTCTTTATAAGGATCTCTTATTTATAAGGACCTCTGAATTATTGGCAAGACTAGTGGAGTTTTGCGTAAAGATTTTTCTTTTTCTCGTTGCCGAAAATGGTTATCGTCTATCATGTCACAGTTGATACTGTCTCATTATTGTGATCTAGACTTCTGAAATATTTGATTGTTATGCACCTTATGTTTCCATAGATTTGGAGAGTATTTTACATCTTAGTTTTGCTTTTTATCTTAGTTTGTTGTATTTTTAAACTACTTTTTTGTTGTTTATTTCAGGGAATAACAAAGTTCGAAAGCGATATGACTACTTTACATCCTATTTTGACTGAATGTCGAGTTGTCAAGTCAAACCTGGAGCTTCAACTAATACAGTTTGCTAATGATATTAGTTCTGAAGCTCATGTGGAGGTATAATTTTCTGCAATGTCTTGGTTCCTTGAACAAGTTACTTTCTACATGCCAAATACATAAATCATTGAATAAAGTGAAGTAATGAAATACAGTTCTATGTTGTTTGTCTTTGTTATTATCACCTGCTTTACAATCTTCTCATTTTCCTCTTGCATTGCATTTTTATTTTTGTTTACTTTCTGAGAACAATGTTTCTCATTCACATCAGGTTATGAGGAAAACTAGAGTTGGCATGAAAGAGTATCAAATGGAAAGCATGTTTATGCATCACACCTATATGTACGGTGGCTGTAGGCATTGCTCATACACATGCATCTGTGCAACGGGGGAAAATGGGTGAGTTGGGTGAATAGATCTTATTAAACCCGAAAATTCAGAACTGTATTTTTGTGGAGAAGCATAACAATAATGTCCATGGTGTTAAATTATTGCAGCGCTGTTCTACATTATGGTCATGCTGCAGCTCCAAACGAAAAGGTAAAAAGGAATTTAACTCCTATTTTCATAAATTTTTTATTTCTTTCCTGGCTAACAATGTTTTACGGCTTTCTTACAGACCTTGGAAGATGGAGATATGGCACTGCTTGATATGGGGGCTGAATATCATTTTTATGGGTCTGATATAACATGCTCATTCCCAGTGAGTCTTACCATAAGTATCAACCATGTGCTTAAATTGTCCAATGCTCTATGTTATGCCTTTTATTCACAGTACATGATGCTTTGTTTAATGGTTCTCTTATTTGTGTTAGCAAGATAATAGACATTCCAAAGAGATATACTTGACCACTTTCTGGTGCATATATCTCTATCAACTAAAATGCCTAATATTTTTTAAACATAATACAGGTAAATGGGAAATTTACAAGCAATCAGAGCCTGATCTACAATGTAAGATCCTCGATTGGTTTCATGTGCATGTAGTAGGAGAGAGTGCATCCCTTTTGCTTTGATATCATGCACATTACATATATAACAAAACTATGGTCCGTTGAGTCTCTTGAAGCGTTAGCTCTCTTTCATCCCCGTTTGTTCTACTATCATATTCTACAGGCTGTCCTGGACGCGCACAATTCTGTAATTAGTGCAATGAAGCCTGGAGTAAACTGGGTTGATATGCATAAGTAAGACTATATGCTCGTGTTTTCTTTCGAAGTTCTGGTAGGATACTTTCGCACTTGCTAATTTAAGCAAGTCAATTCACATGTTTCCATATTCGTTACAGATTAGCGGAAAGAGTCATCCTCAAGTCTCTGAAAAAGGGCTCCATCCTTATTGGGTAACTTACTCTCTCATCTACACTCTATGAGTCAGATATATCACTCTTTGCTAAAGGGTAAAATCATTTCTTTCATTTTCTTTCTCTTTGAAGTGATGTAGAGGAAATGATGGTAGAACGGGTCGGTGCCATTTTCATGCCTCATGGATTAGGTCACCTCCTCGGTATTGACACACACGACCCCGGTGGTTACCCCAAGGTACTGACTGTTTTACAGACTGTATAAACCTCACAATTAATCCGACCCTTTTCCTTTTCAAGGGAGTGGAAAGACCAAAGGAACCTGGGTTGAGGTCTTTACGCACAGCCAGGAAACTCATCGAGGGAATGGTAAATGTTTCCACGTGCTCGTAAAATTATCGCTGCACAGATTCAGACAATGCCACGAGTGGTGCAGAATAGAATAAGCGATACGTCGTATTTTGTTTCGTGCAGGTGATAACAGTGGAACCAGGATGTTATTTCATCCATGCTTTATTGGTAAGAGCCATGGAGAATGAAAAAATCTCAAAGTTCTTCAACCGTGAAGCAATCGATAGGTTCAGAAACTTTGGAGGTGTCAGGATAGAGAGCGATGTGGTACCGATTTTGATTAAACCCTTAAATCCAAACGTTTTTCGTTTTTAAAAATCGACATTCGTACGAATCTTATATGTGATTCGTGCAGCTTGTTACGGCTAATGGGAGCAAAAACTTAACGAATGTTCCGCGGGAGATAAGTGAGATTGAATCTGTAATGGCCGGAGCGTCATGGCCGCTGAACCATGTTCCCAAGTGACCGTGGTGAGATCTTTACCTTACTGAATAAGAATATCTGTGGTAGATGGTTGAGTTTTACAGTTATGCTTTTAAATTATCAGGAATAAAAAAAGTAACAAAAATACATTAAATTAGTGTTTGTTTTGTGTTGAATAATTAGAATTTTAAAAATTAAAATTACTTAATTGATAAATTAAAAAAAATACCGTGCTGTCTTTCATGGGTCGTTCTTACTATAGGTCGAATTCAAACAGACCCGGACGAATCCAAATATATCAATCCATTTTGGATATGGATCACCTAAAGAATCCATTTAGATTCAAAATTCAGAATTCATAACTCATTTAGGTTCGGGTTGGTTCGATAAAACCTGAATAATTTCGAACAGCCCAAATTAAAAAAAAAAGTTAAAACTTAATTCAAAGAAAAAATAATAATCTCGAATTACCCCAATTAACTAAATAACTCAAGACCCGAATAAACTGAACTATCTGATCCAAATAATCCGAACTATCTAAATACATTAAACTCCTTTGTTTTGTGTTGAATAATTAGAATTTGAAAACTAAAATTATTTATTGATATATTAAAAAAGATACCGTGCTATGGATCTTTCATGGGTCGTCACACGAAGAACAACCAATATGGTTCTTACGAGAGGTCGCGACCTCCAAAGTTGGTAATTATTCAACAGTGATGTATTTATTGTTGCCAGTTTCGCTATATTACTTGTTGAATTCACCGGAAACATTTCTTCATCCAAGTTGGGGTATCTAAATCAATCCATTTTAAATATGGATCACCTAAAGAATCCTTTTGGATTCAAAATTCAGAATTCATCACCCATTTTAAGTTTGGAGTGGTTTGATAAATCCTGAATAAATTCAAATAACCCAAATTCAAAAAAAGAAATTAAACTTAAAGAAAAACTAATAATCTCGAATCGCCCCAATTAACTAAATAACTCCACCCAAATAACTACCTGAAAAACCTAACTCGAACAACCCGAATTATCTGAATAATCCAAATAATCTGAATCTATTGTCAAGGTAATATGTCATCATGATAACATTTTCCCAGAATCTCTTTGGAACTCCTCTATAAAACATTATAAATCTTGCTAGTTTTAGGAGATTCCTATTCTTCGTTTTGCTATTTCATTCTGTTTGAGAGTATAAAGACACGAGGTTTGATATTGTTTTGATATATATAATCTTTGAATTGGTTGTTTATGTATTCTCAACCATTTCAGATCGACATTTAATTTTTGCATTGAACCAATTAATAACATAACTGCAAAACTTTATGAAAGTGTAAAAAAGTGACATGTCTTAATGTCTTGAAAGAAAAGATCATTAGCACTGAAAATAGCATTGCATTTTAGATCTTTGGTTAGTTTCGCAATAAACAAGAGATTGGTTGTAAAATTTGGAACAAATAGAACTCTAATGCTTTTTCCACACAAGTTCAATTTTCATATTCCTAACACATTGTGATGAACAAATAGAACCAAAATCCGAACAACTCGAACCGAAACCCGAGAAACTCGAACAGGAAACCATTTGGGTCTAATTCAAGTCTAGCCAAAATAACCAAAACCGAACCGAAACCAGAAAAAACCGGACAATAAACCAGATTACCCTACTATGTGTGTTACCATCTTTATGTTTTGGTTCGAATAGAGAAAAAATATAAAAAAAAAAATCAGAAGTTTCGATCGAGTTCTACATAAGTCTATCTCTTCCACTTTCGTGTTGACGAGAGTGAAGTTGTATTTATAGACAAAAGTGAAGAACAGTACGAGGTAAAGATGTTTCTTACAACTCAGACTTTCCAGTTTTCGATTTCTTCGAAGATAATTTAAGTCCTTTCCACCATTTTCGTACCTTATTCGATACCTTATAAGCATGCCTCTTCATAACTTCACCTGTGTTCTTGATTTCCTTTGTGATTTTCTTTTTCCAATCTTCCTTTTTACTCTTTTGTTCCCTCAATACCTTTCCCTATAAACCGAAAAAACGATCAAACGAATCACTCAAGATCTTGAATTGTTCATGAAAAGTTTAACCCTTTTGCGAGAATTAGACGTTTGTTCGTACCAAGTTCTTGGGGATGCTTTCATCATCATCATCATCATCATCATCATCACTATCATCATCATCATCATCATCACCGAATCCATTAGGGTTATTCTTGTATTTCTCTATATCTTCTCTTGAATAAACCTTCATGCCAGGTGCTCCGGGAATACCCTAAAATCAGGGAGATTATCAGCGTAATTGCTTCATCGAAACAAATGAAATCAAGAAATGACAAATCACCTCCATAGATCTCAAGATTTTGTCCATTTCAGCATCTTTCGTTGGTTTCGGCTTAAAGGGTTCGCCAGGAACTCGATCCTACACAATAAGAACAACGAAGAGAATCGAATACTCGTGATTAAACCGTCTACTGCTGCATAAATTACCCTTCCTTTTATCAGATTTCAGCTCAAAAATCAAACTTTTACAGCCCAATTCGACGTAAATCCGAATCTACTCAATATCCAACACAAATTTATCCAAAAGAAATAACCTTTTTTTCTAAGTACCTTTGGAACAAGAGGTGGGTTAATGCTACAAGCATCAGTTAAGTCTTTACAAAGGTAATTAATCAGCGAATCAAGCTTTGGCTTAGATGTGTATATATATTCTGCAATGTCAGTATCAGTGTAACCAATAATCTGCATTATTACACAAACACACAAAATCAGTTAAATCTAAATCTCTTGCTGTAAAAACTGTAAAATCTGTCTGAAAATTACAATTACTCACTTTCTGACAAGCATTCTCAATGGTCTTGCATTCAGAATTGCAAATCCCTTCTGAATCTTGTTCAACCAGCTTTAAAGAACACATTTTTACAATGTAAAATCATCAAAAAAACTTTGAAAAATTTTAAATATGATAAATGAATTGAAATCATTTATTATATCAAAACAAATCAATCTCTTACCTCAAGTTTATCTCCTTTTTCCACAATATCAATCTTCAGAATCCAATCAGCTTCTTCTTTCTTCAAGTTACATACATTTTCAGCAATCTCAATGATCTGATACTCCGAGATCTACCATTTGATCAATCACTATTCAGAATCAGATTCGAAACCCAGAATTCAAAATCAAACAAAAAGTAAAACCCAGAATTCAAAATCAAACAAGAACATAAAAAAAAACAACTTAATCACCACCTTCTTGGGGGAGATCTGTTCTGTCTTCTTCTGCACTAACTGATGCAACTGTGAGGCTAGCTTCTTACAGACCTGACATTTTATGAATGGAACATCTTCCTTTCTCGGTCCTGTCTCTGGTTTCTTCACACACTGAGAGACTGGTAATGACGCAAACGTGGCCACCAGAACTAAGGATACAGTAGCTACGAGAATTCGATTCATTTCCACCATTGAAGTGAAAAAAAAGGTCTCTTTTTTTCACTGAATTCGGGGAACTTGAAATCTTTCCTTGATTCTAACTCCGAATCCAGATGGGTTTTGCGAATTTGTTTATGTTTTGCAGTGATTTTGAAGAATACATCGATGATGTTGGGCTGTGTACGTGTTCCCTGTGATCTGATTGGCTGATACGAAGTGGGTCCACATGTTCGACCAATAGCATGTAAGAAAATTACTCTATTTTTTTATTATTTTCTTGGGCGTTTAAAAAATTGTGTTGATCATGGCCGTTGGATCTTCGGCATTAGTGGACCCCACATAGAAGCTGTAAAACCCTCTGAAAAACCCTAAAGAGAATTAGAGAAATTAGGGTTCTTAAGCTCCCAGAACGCCTGGACGAGCAAAAAGTAGTTAAATTTCACCCAAATTCAGAAAAAAACAAACGATGGCTCTTTCTCAAACCGAGTCTATGAATTCATTACCTACCGATGCTCTCATTGGAGAGAGATTCCAATTAACGTTACAGAAGTCAGTAGAAGACCTCTTAGCTGAGATTCAAAGCGGAGCTTCAAATTTCTCTCGTTTCATCGATGTTTTTTACAACTTGATGCAAGCAAAAATCGACCCACCTTTTGAATCGATCTGGGTATATGTTGCTTTATCATTTCGCATCAAAATTACTGCAATCGAAGACCCTTTAGATCGAATTGATTCGACGAAAGACATGCTTCAGTTTATATCCTATTGCTCGGGCTCCTCCAGTCCATCAAAAAGCATCGGATTGCTTGCTCCCATCGTTTTTGAGGTATACAAATTAGTCAATTTGCTTTTAAGCAAGGATTCATATTCGAAGAAGGAAAAAAAAGCCATGAGAGAGGTTAAGTCTTTGATTGATGCAATGCTTGGTTATATAAGTACAATCTCTTGTAATGAATTGAGTGAAGGAGATGCAGAAGCAGCAGATTCAAGCTTGAGAATTTCAGTTTCAGATTTGGTTCATGTTTGGACCAATTCGAGTACTGATTTGGGTTCGTTCTTTCCATTGATTAGTGGTGATATATGTGAAAAAATGAATGAGGAGAATTTGAATGTACATAACTTGGCTGGAGTTGTTATTGTTGAGGCTTTCTTCTTGAAGTTGTTAATGGATTTTCGAGGAATGTCTAAGGGAAGTTATTCAGAGAAAGAATTGAGCAATTGGGTTGTCGGATCCATAACAGGAATTCGTAACTATTACTTCTTTGGTAAGTTAAGTAGTCTTGTTAGGGTTCTTACAGTTGCTTAGGTTGTGGTTATGTGTTTTGTCTTCTCATTCATGTTTATCTGTTCTGCAGATGTTCTTGTGAATATGCTCATACAGCCAAAGCTTCCTTTCCATACTCATCTTCTGGTCAGTAATCCTTACTTGTATTGCATTACCAAATGTTGATCTTTTTCGTTTTGTTCGTAGCATTAAACATTGTTAATGCTACGAACAAACATGAGCGATCATCAGTAGGGGTGGCCAATCCGGGTTTCGATCCGGGTTCCTCCGGTTTCGATCCGGGTTCGGGTTCCTTGGGTTTACGAAAATTGAACCCGAATGTTTTTCGGTCTGGGTTCTTCGGGGTTCGATTCGGGTTCGGGTTATTCGGGTTCTGAAGTAGTGAACCCAAAATAACCCAAATTAAATTCGGGTATCCATGGGTTATTCGGGTTATTCGGGTTCTGAAGTAGTGAACCCAAAATAACCCAAATTAAATTCGGGTATCCATGGGTTATTCGGGTTATTTGGGTTTGGGTTATTAGGGTTATTCGGGTTCTCTAAAAAAACAAGTTAACATACAAAAAAATTTAAAAAACCTAAAATATTATTTAGCCGTGTGGTTCTTAGAAAATAACCTAAAATATTAGCCCTAAAATTTAATTCGGGTTCTTCGGGTTTAATCCGAACCTGGATCGGACCGATCCGAACCCGAACGGTTCTAAAATCTGAACCCATATGGGTTTTTAGTGTAACCCGTTTTATAAACGATCCGGGTAACCCGGATTGACCACCCCTAATCATCAGTCATGAATGATATATTTCGATAAACGAAGCTTGATCTTAGACAAAAAAATCTCTATGCAGGATTCTGAACAAGAAATTTCGTTAAGGAAAATTCTGTACGATGCTGTTGTATTGGTAGATTACTCTTTTCTGAATAATAATGCAACGGCAAGTTTAGAGACTGATCAGACGAAAAGTCTGGCGATTTCAAGGTTACATCTCATGTATGAAGCTATGGAGTTTTGCAGGTAAGAAAATAGGGTTTCTCAGAGCTTTTTCCTCGCTGATTCTTAGACCCTTTTACTTTCAATTTTATCGCAGGAAGAACAAAGATCAAAAGAGCGCTTTCTCTTATTCGAATGCGTTTTCGACTTCATCCTTACGATTACAAATAACAAAATGGATCAAAATGGTTGGAGGTAAGGATCCAGGAACCGGATCCTCGCCTAAAGATCTTATAACAGGTTAGTTTAAGCAGCAATGTAAAAAGAATATAAAAGAATTTACGTACGGTATCTCGTTGTTAGTGATTCTTCTGTAGTTTACTTTCACGCTTTAAGTCTTTTCGTATTATGAACATACGAATCTCATCTAATTCAATCCTCGTTTGCAGAATTGTCAACAAAGCTTCAGAATCAAGGAGGCGACGGATTGTTTGGAGACAA
This sequence comes from Gynandropsis gynandra, assembly GCA_036759665.1. Classification (NCBI taxonomy): domain Eukaryota; kingdom Viridiplantae; phylum Streptophyta; class Magnoliopsida; order Brassicales; family Cleomaceae; genus Gynandropsis; species Gynandropsis gynandra. The sequence goes on from CM071868.1 coordinate 424,522, forward strand.
ACTTATGAAGCTTTGTGTCAAATTAGCCATTGACGATAAAGAACACGACTCTTTCAAGAATATATTAAAGGCAAATGAGGACGATCTTGACGACCCTTTCTACATTAGTAAAGGTGAAGAAAGAAATATCGTATTATCCGATAATGAATCTTCTGACAGCGATGAGGACGAAAGAACAGACGAGATGACGAATGCAGCTTTGATAAATGCTGCAAAATCGTTCAAATCCGTTGAGAATGAAGGAAAAAAGAGGAAAGGAGGAAGCGGCCGTGAGAGGGATAGCGCCAAGTATTTCAAGTATGATCTCTCTATTTCTTCTTCACCTGATTCAAAGGTTACTTCTAATGAATGTAGTGATGATTCTGAGAGTGACTGATCTTGAGGATTCCAGTCTGATTAGGCAGATTATGTTTTTCGATTTGAATCATGGAACTGTAATGGGAAATGCAAGTGATGGTATTATTAAGTTTTGGATAATTCAATAGAAACAAGACTAAATTAAAGATCAAATCTTTTTATTTTATATCATTATTGACAGATCCAAAAAAGAATGAAATAGCTGTGAACAGATCACAGCTCAAGCTGTTGAAATGTCGAGTGACTCGGAAATGTCCACAAGATAGGTTTTGCAAATGCGTACAAAGCTGCTTAGATTCATGATTTGACTGGTGGAAATACAACGTTTGTGTTTGCGTTTGACGGCGTTTCTATCAGTTATTGGCGGTGTGTTGCTTCATTTTGTCTGAATGGTGGAATCGATGCGTTTGTGGATGACCGCGACTAGAAGCGAATGGTAGAAAACTGTTGCGATTGCGTTTTGAACAAAATTACAAAAATAGACAATTTTTAAGAAAAAAATTTATTTATTTATTTTATTTAGTGTATACTTTTTTATTATAATTTTCAAATATTTAAAATAAATAAAAAATTTAAAAAATTTAAGAATATTTAATTATACAATACATATACATATATATGATTAACATAAATTATAAGGGAAAGATACGAAGTTATTTTCGTAATTTTATTCAAAACGCATCAAAACACAAATGTGATGCAATATAATTTCAAATTTTTAAAGTCTACGTTTCGATGCGTTTTCGGACGACTGCGACTCCACAAGTCGTTTTTAATGTCTCCCGGAGTCACCAAAAAACACAATCGTCGCGTTTGCATTTGGCTTCGACCCCACCAGTCAGGGCCTCAGAGATCCTGTTGAATCTGTAACGTGTAGCGATAACTATTGTTGTAAGATGCAAATGATTATAAGAAGAGAATACGCAAAACAAAACTCGAAAACATAATGATCTTTACTAACCCTTTTAACTGGTTGATGTTGATTTGAAGTCACGAACTGATTATAGATTGAACATGAAGAATGTGACCCGTTGATGTAATACATGAACATCGAGGCCTCTGTTCCGATCTTTTGATTTTCAGACACTATACAAGGTTCTTCGAAAGGGACGTTAGGACAATGATACTTGTCATAACACATTTTCCAAATGAAGAGGCAACGAATAGTATCGAGGGTAGGCGTGTAAAATGAATTGGCTAGGTTCAACCCACCAAAAAATGCCATGAGTTCGCCAAAAAATGAGTTGGCTCAGCTCGACTCGTTTTCAAAATGAACTAGAAAAGCTCAGTTCAGCTCGCCTTTAGCTCGTCTAAAAACGAGTTGACTCGTAAATTAAAAGAATAGTAATATATTAATATTGTATGTTTTTCTTCGACAAACCAAATAAAATATATAAAACATAAAAAAATAATTTGAATACAAAGTTATTAAATATCAAAAATACTAATTGGAAAATAAATCTATCGAAAAATTAAATAAAATATCAAATATATAAACATATTTTTTGTAATAGTTATTAAAATATTTTATTTCTTTACTTATTAATAAAAGTATATTAATTTGGTATATTAGAAAAATAATAATATTATTATATATAAATAATACATTATTTTTTCCTTAAATAATATTTAATAAATACAAAGAATATGTATAATATGTAAAAATGAGAAAATATGTGCTTTTGTACTATGCTCGTGAGCTAGCTCGTCAGCTTGTGAGCCAGATCGTCAACTCGTGAGCCAGCTCGCCAAAGCTCTAATTCGTTTTCGACTCAGCTCGTCAACTCGTTTTTTAAACGACCTGAAAATACCCAGCGCGGCTCGCTCAATACCCAGCTCGGCTCGCTCAAATATGATCCGAACTAGACCTAACTCGCGAACCAACAGCTCATTTTACACCTATAATCGAGAGAGTTGTAGATTACTACCTCTTTCACAAATGATCGTCCTTCTTCCGAAGTATGATGCCATATCGTTCTCGCAACGAATCAAATATCCGCATTGCTTTTTCGCTCAACTGATCATCATGACAACAAGCACACAACACATGATCAATAGTAAGATCATCTGGTAAAACCCTTTCCTCTACCATCACTACAACAGCTTCAATGGCCTTCTCTCCTAATCCAAATTTTGAATAAACATATATCATCGTATTCCACGTGACAATATCTCGCAATAGCATACCGTTAAACACGGCCTCTGCCTCTTCTAGGCATCCACATTTCCCGTACATATCGATAAGTGAGCTACCAATGAAGATATCATCTAAAGAACCAGACTTTATTGCCATGGAATGAAAAAGACAGCCCATTTGCAGAGATTTCATGCTGGAACAAGCATCTAAGCAGCTAGAAAGAATGAATTCATTAGGTTTAATACCTTGCCATTGCATCTCGTTGAAACACTTAACAGCTTTCTCAGGTTTATCGTTTTGTCTATATCCTTTAATCATAACTGTCCAACAATGGTGATCTTTTTCTGTCAACATGTTAAAACATAATGCTGCATCTTCCAAACATCCAGCTTCAGTGTACAAATCACCGAGGGCTGTAAGAACATGATCGTTATTACCAAAGCGGTTTTTAATTACATGGGCATGAACCTGTTTTCCCATTCGTATGCTCGTAATCCTTGTACAGGACACTAAGACACTGATGAATGTATCGATAGTCGGAAGAAAACAATGTTCAAGCATCAGTCTGAAAATTCTAGGTCCTTGATCAGTGTTCTGTAAACCCGCTAAAAGGGCGTTCCATGAAACAGAATCTCGACTCTCCATTTCCTCGAAAACCAAGTATCCCTTTTCCATACATCTATATCTCATGTACATGGTGATAAGAGCATTACCGACCTGAATCTGAGAGGCAAATCCTTCTTTTACAATGCATCCGTGGATACTTTCACCAAACCACGGATAATCAAAATCTGATGACGCGCTAAGAACAGTTGCAAATGTGAATTCATTCGTCAATTCACCAATACATCTAATTTGCTTAAACAAATTTACCATCTCCATGGATTTCCCATTTTGAGCAAGACAAGCAATGATTGAACTGCAAGTCACTACATCAGGATACTCAGTCCTCTTAAATACTGTTAATGCTTCGTTCGCCAATCCAAACTTGGAGTACATATAAACGAGAGCACAGCTAGAGTAATTGTCTAATTCGTAGCAACTCCTAATCACCGTGCAATGTACAACCTTACCTCGCCGTGAATTGCCAGATTTTACACAGCCTTTAAACACTGTGGACAATGTGTATTCATTGAATTTAATTTCAGGGTTTTTGATCTTTTGAAACAATCTCAAAACATCTTCTTCATCACCCATTTCAGCATAGCTATTAAGCAAAACATTCCACACCACAATATTTTTCGTGGGCATGTCAAAAAACACTCTCTTTGCGTAATCAATCTTATGGCATTTAGCATAAGCATCAATAAGGCAAGACACAAAGACAAAATCCAATGAGAATCCAAGTTTCAGTCCTTCTGTGTGAATCTGCTCAATGAACTTCAAATCCATAGAGAGAGAAGAAGCTTTCAAGGCTTTGGGCAGAGTAAACTCATTAGGTCTTATACCATCACGTCTCATATCACAGAACAAATTAGATGCATCAAAATCATACCCTTCATCCACATACCCAGAAATAAGTACGGTCCAAGCAACAACATCTCGTTTAGGCATTAAAACGAACACTTTGCGTGCATACCAAAGTTCTCCACATTTTGCATAGAAATTCACTAACGAAACCCATAAATATGAATCCAATTCTTCTTCGCACCTCATTAACTTCCCATGAACAGCTTTGCCTTCTATGATAAACCCTTGAGATACACAATCGTGTAGCAAACTTGAATACTTTTTCAATCGTTGTTTATTATCAAATCTTGAAGGTATTACCTTTAGACTAACACTGTTCTTCCCAGGAAATCCTCCGGATGAAATCTCGCAACTTTCCTTGTGGGCATCAAGCCGGTGAGCAGATACGTAAGAATCAAGGGCAGGAGCAAAGGAAAAGAGACGGGAGATGAGAAATCGGGTCGGATAATGGAGTAAAGTTGAATAAGGAGATGATGAACACAGGCGCAATAATCTAGACATGCTCTATCAAACATGTGACGACCAGAGAAACACCCTCAAGGTAGGTGCTGTTTTTTCTCTATAAGTGAAGTCTTTTGAAGAAGACTCGGAGGGAAATGCCTTTTCTTTTCTGTCTATGTAAATAAAATTATTTTGTTTTTTCGGCAATATATATTATATAGTAGATTATCTTAGCTTTGGGCAAAATATTGGATATGTTGGTATTTGAATCGTATTCGAACCGAAAATTCAAATATCCGCTAACACAAATACAAATATTAGAAATCAAATATTTGACAAATACAGATAGTAGACTCGATTATTCGAATTATTTATATCCGTACGTATTAAATAGAAAATTTAGTTAATATATAGATATATATATATAATAAAATTGATTTTAATGATCAAATTGGAAATAAAAAACATTACTAATCTTATTTAAACATTTATTATATAAATATATAGACAAATATGCAAAATATTTATGATTGGAGGACTAAAATATTGAATATTTTAAAATAACTAATATTGATAAAGATTTAAAATTGGTTTTAATCCAAATGGGTTGGATAATATCATAGAGACATTACAATATATAAAAAATGAAATCATTAAATATATAACTTTTTTACGAACTTTATTTTAGTGTATAATCTAACAATTTGATTCATTGTTTAGGTGAAATGACGATGTTCCTAGTAGAATCATTCATGAAACTAAATTTAAATAACTGATATGAAAATGAATGTGAAGATTTGGTGTTTTGTTTTATTTATATTATGTATCTTTGCATCTTTGTGTGATTTAAATTTTAATTTTAGATTATATTTGATGATTATTGGGTTTTTATTAAATTATATATATATTATATGTTAAAAAATGTAGGTTCAGATATGGATATTCGTATATTTGACGGATATCCGTATATCCGAAAAATATTCGTATTTACAAATATCTAAATTTATAAATACAAATACAAATAATATATTTAGATATTCGTCGAATACAAATACAAATAGTCGGATATTCGCAAATATCCGTTATTTGTCGAGTTCTAGATTATCCTATGTTATGTTATGAATGAAAAGCTTTAACGATAAAAGAAGTGTACTAATATATAAAAAAAATGTATAATTTGAAATTTCAACATGAAAAAAAGTTATAAATGATATTGGAAAGGTAAATATATCTGATGAAAATTTCTCAAATGAATTAATTGATTGTTAATTTTCTCAAATACATCAACCGGTAAAGACTTCAGTTTTACTTATTCCCACTGTTTACTGCTTTCCAATGCCAAAATAAAGTTTATTTTCTAAGAAGTGAATTAATGTGTTTCATTTTGGTTATACAATTGAAAGAAAAAAAAAATCGTGAATTTCTTAATTGCTGTATAGATTTCTGTTGCCTAAAAAAAAAAAAGTGGGGTAAAAAAGGGTTTTTTAACCTAAAAAAACAGAAAAACTAAAAAAAAAACAGCAGTAACAAGATTTACAGTTATTGTCTGAAAGGCAGAGTCAGTTTCCTGTGTTGCCATTCCTAGGGTTTAGGGTTTAGGGTTAATCCCATCAAATCCATTCTTCTGCTTTCCAAATTATGTAAAATTAAGAAGCTTTTTTGAGTAAATCAAGAATCGTGTAGGGAATGATTATCAAAGAAATACGTTTCATGCTCTCTGTTCGGTAAATATCTCCTTTGACACCAATCTGGAAGGAATTCCAAAGAAATTTGGTTGAATTTATGAATTGATAAAAAAAAGAAAAGGTAATTAGATAATTTACCTCGGTTGAAGTTTCAGGTGAAAACCACCTCAAAAGCACCCCAAGATGTACAACAGCCGGTATCAATTTGAATAGCAATGGAGTTGTCACCTTTCATATTTTCCGTTAAACCCCAAAGTAAGATTTCTCGATATGGAAACCGCTAACTCGTAAAGAGTCTTTCTGATTCATGACTGTAAAAATCTATGGAGTTTACATACCAGACTTAAAGCAGTAGTTCCCAGAAGTAATAGGTAAAGTTTGCTCTGTAAGAACAAAAAAGACATTCGTCGTTATTGTACTGATGATTCATGTCTGTAAAATCGTTCATGGGACGGATAATGTTAAAGAGTTCGATTTTAACACGCACACAATTCATTCGTTATTAAGATGCCAAAATCATTCTTTTATTAGCCTTCCATTGTATGCAAATCGCTCGTGGGACGGATGAGTAATGTTAAAAAGTTCGATTTTAACACGCAGACAATTGATTCGTACGATGAAAAACATAATAACGTTATTCCTAACCTCGATTAGATGAAGATTAGAAGCTCGACTCAGAAGAACAAAAGCGAATTCTCCAATTTGCGCAAGGGACATTCCAACCTATGAACAAAAGAAAACAGTTAAGCCCTCTATGAAATAATTTTCACAATATAATGAAAATGAATTAATATTTCTTATTAATTCTTACAAGTACTGAATTTTTGTTACTGTATCCAAAGGCTTTAACTACAGTAGAAATCACCACAGTCTTTATTACTATCACCAATAATACAGCTGCAAGTAGAATATCAACATGGTTCCACAAGAAGTGCATATGTATCAACATGCCAATACTGGCAAGAAAAAGTGCGGCGAAGAAATTCCGAATGGGCTCCACCTTCAAAGAAAATCGAAACGAAAGTATAAATTACCTAAAAAACCTTTGAAATGTTATATAACTCCTACAAAGCCAATAGGCAATTTCGAGTTCTAAAGACAGAACACACCTAAATTCTTACTTGTTCAAGTGTATGTTGGGCGAGATCAGTCGTTGAGATCATAATACCCGCTGCAAATGAACCTAACTCAAGACTTAGACCGAGCTTGTCACTGCACTGAAGACATCAGAATAATATATCGGGTTTATGCATTGAGACGTTGAGACTAACTTAATTAACCAAAATATAAGAATAAGGGCTGAGACTAACTTAATCAACCAAAATATATGGATTAGAGCTGAGATTAGCTTAATCAACCAAAAAATACGAATAAGGGCTGAGATTAGCTTAATCAACCAAAATATACGAATAAGGGATAAGGGCTGAGACTAACTTAATCAACCAAAATATAAGAATAAGGACTGAGACTTTAACTTAATCAAGCAAAATATAAGAATAAGGGCTGAGATTAGCTTAATAAACCAAAATATACGAATAAGGGATAAGGGCTGAGACTTTAACTTAATCAAGCAAAATATACGAATAAGGGCTGAGATTAGCTTAATAAACCAAAATATACAAATAAGGGATAAGGGCTGAGACTTTAACTTAATCAAGCAAAATATACGAATAAGGGATAAGGGCTGAGACTTTAACTTAATCAAGCAAAATATACGAATAAGGGCTGAGATTAGCTTTAATCAACCAAAACATACGAATAAGGGATAAGGACTGAGACTAACTTAATTAACCAAAATATAAGAATAAGGGCTGAGATTAGCTTAATAAACCAAAATATACGAATAAGAGATAAGGGCTGAGACTAACTTAATCAACCAAAATATAAGAATAAGGGCTGAGATTAGCTTAATCAACCGAAATATACGAATAAGGGATAAGGGCTGAGACTAACCCAAGCGATGAGTAAGCAAAATGCTACCAAAGCCAACTGGTAGAGCTCATTAGTCTGTCAAAGATCAAAGAAGAGACTAGTTGATAAAAATATAAGACACGAAAATGACAGAAGATAAGCTTTCATATACCTGAGATGAAAGGCTTGTCATAAGTTTGAGAAACCAAGGTACCCAAGTAAGGGATAATATGAAAAGAACAGCCAAAAATGCAATCAAAATCATTAACCTGGACAGAAGAAGAAATTCATCAACTCGAATCCAACATAATAAGAGAACAGAGGAAGAAGCCAGTTGTCGATATTATCGCAGCTCTTTCTAAAAAAAAGAAATATTCATACGATTTAGTCATGGACAATACTCCTTGAAGGACACCGGATGTGCCACCAAGAACTGGGAGGAGGGCAAACAGCAAACCCACAGCACAATCCTAGTGATTTAACAAACCATAAAAGATTTAAAATTTAAAAAAAAAAAAAGTGGTTGTTTTTTTACATGGCACATCACTTGAGCACATATTTTAGAGCATGTAAAAACATTAGGTGGTGAAAATTGCAATTGCTCCCAGACAGTTTAGAAACGATTGAGTAGATACCTGAAGGATAAGAGTCCCAACTGTTATCTGGCCATGTAGAGCACTGATGCTATTTCTTTCCATCAAAAATTTCAAAACCTGGTATGAGGCACGATGAGGTTACAATATCTTCCGAGAATTAAGCCTAGTGGTCAAATTCAGGGCAACATAAGAAAAAACAAAAACAAAAAACAAGAAATATATACAGTGATAATGAGCAAAGGAAAATTTATTAACGAGTTTATTTACTAGAGTAATACAAGTACAGCAAAACAGTACATGCACAATGTGAATAGTTATGTGAAACGAAATCAATATGACCCGTGTACAGAATATGTATGCACACCTAAAAATGAGTCATCTTCAAAAATGTAAGAGGCTCATTAACACTTAAGGTTAAACACTTAATGCAAAAATGCACAGAAGTGAAGCTCAGAACATACCACTGCTGTGGATGACATTGAAAGAAATGCGCCCACAAAAACGCCTTCTGTGGGTCTACCACCGCATAACTGCAAACAGGACACCGCTAATCAATGAAGTGGTAAAAAGCTCAGTCGGCTAATATCTTCACGGCCAATATTACAGCATGATTAACTATTCATTCTTGATTAACACTATTTTTGGAGCATACCGAAGCTGTTATCCCACTCAAGCACATGAATAAGAATATCTGAAGAAGACCTCCTAGAACAGCTACTGCACGAACCACACGTAGCTGCAGTCATCACAAGTAGCAAAAAATGTCTCTGAAATTCCATTAGTTGGAAAACCAATCAGATTCATTAGGATATAATGGGCAAACCTTTGTTGCAGAAAATTCTAATCCTAAAGCGAAAAGGAGAAAGATGACACCAAATTGAGCTACCGTTTCAACCTGTACTACACAAAAGACATATCATCATGCAGTCATTGACCATTTAAAGAATCAGACAATTCGTGTCATTAAATTCTCTTGAAAAAGTGTAAAAGGAGACAAAAATTAGATCAAATGACCAGAGAAAATGTAAGCTACCTGGACCATTTCGCTAACAAAGCTTAATCCACCAGGTCCAATGAGAGAACCCGCCAAAAGATACCCAGTAATAACCTGCAACACAAATGGTGAGCAAAATCATAGCTGCTATCACTGAGTTTCTCAAGGGCCAGTAAAGTCAAATATAGGATTTTTTTATACGTGGTATTGTTAAACACTCCTAGAATATATAAATTCACAAGATTTACAAAAAAAAAAAAAAGAGTGTGTTCTAACCGGTTGCCCAAAGCAAGCAAAGGCAATTCCACCACAAGTAGCAGAGACAATGACAACCACCAAATCTGATATCAGCCTACAATTATACATTTAAAAAGTGGGGTTTTCCAAACAAGAAGCTATCAGTAAAATATAAGCGAGCAAGAGTACTGATTAAATAAATAAACAATTCAAGTGAACACAAGATCAACCTCAAATCTAGCTGCAGTACAGGATATTTGGATTTTGGATTGGACATAATAAAAATGTTGTCCTGGAGTAAAAAAGTTCAGTTAATGTCAAGACACAATGGAATGTTAAAATAATGTACACAGTAGATGTATATAAACCCTTCGCAGGTAACTCGTACAGATAATTCAAGATTAAGTAGACACCTTTTTATCTATGAGTCTTGGTGTATCTTCCACATTATTCTCATTATCCAAATTAAAGACATCATGGAACTGGAATGACCTGATGAAAAAGCAAGTGATATATCTTAGTTTTCATTGATCAGCGAAACAGAAGAAAACAATGACAAAAACAACAAAGATCACATACTTCTCTTCCTTGGTCTCGTTTTTCTTGGACTTAACTCGAGCAACAGTTTCCAGAACAGCCTGATGAACATCAACAAGCGGAATTATTCAAGATGTTAATATGGTCTGCAAACACAATGGTCAACACAGAGTTGACGCTTAGGAAGATCAAACATAGCAAATACCAAGAACCAACCTGCTGTTCCGTGACACTGTTATTGAAGCTTCCTGGATCAGTAGCTACAAATGCAAAACAATAATGCGATTGTCACCAAATGCATATATCCTAACAGCTCAATGAATTTTTCAATCCACCATTAGCTTAGTGCAAGAAGACCTTAACCATGAGAAATTATAACTTTAAACATCCCCTTATTCTATATGGATTCAGAACTAGGTGAAATTTAAGATCATATAACTAAGTTTTTCAAATAATTCCATGAGAAGATCAATCCCCACGAACAAGTAGTCTCTTCGAATGGAAAATCTAAGCCAAGATTCGAAAATCATCAAAACCTCAGATAAATGCGAATTAACCGAAATCGAGTGAGACATGAACAAGCTAATCGAGAAACTAAAAACCATTATTAGACAGCAACAACTAAACATCCGAATGTGAAGCATTGAAGATCTAGTCGAAACCTTCAATCTGATCATTCTCCGTAAACTCCTTCTCAAGCGCTCGATCGATCATATCCGCAAAACTATCCTCCTTCGGTCTTACGCGCGTGGCATTGAACTCCGCATCGGTTCCATTGATCTCTTCAGAGACCACCGAAGCGGACAGGGTATCAAACTCGGCGGCGAGGGTGATACAGAGATTGCTGATTAGAAGAAGAGAGAAAAACCTCCACATTGTAGAGAGACTGAAGAAAGAATCAAAGCAACACCGGAAAATTTGAGACGGCGGTGAAGCTTATGGTGAAACGGAGCAAGAGATCGCTCTTCCTCGTGTAAGCTTTTCTCTTTCCGGTGGTTGAAGAAGAAAGATTGTGTGAGAGACAGATAGAGAATTCCTTTTTTTTTCCTTATTTCTTTTTTTGTTTTTATTTTTTTCCGTTTAACGAAGGTCCCTCAACTCATGAAAGAGTCGGTGGACGGTGGTAACGGGAACCTCACCACACGCGCCGCCGCCGCCGCGTGCCTATTCTGCGCCATAAGCAATAATATATATATATATATATATATTAGAAAATTCTAATTAAAAAGCTAAAATAATACAATATATATATATATTAGAAATTCTAATTAAAAAAACTAATATGATACAATATATATATATAAAGGATGCGATGCAAGTTATTTGATTTTGATATGAAAGCTCATGTAATTTATAATGATACATAGTTTGGTTCGAGATAAACAAGATAAATTATAAACATGACATAGTAATAATACATATATATATATATATAAGATGAATTAATCCATTTATTTATTTTTTTAATTGCATGTTGTCTATGGTGTTTCCATACCAAAATAGAATAATTAGTTAAAGGAAGAAAATTTTAAATTATTGATTTTTATATGGCTAAAAATCGTAAATTACATAAGCTTGATTTTAACCTATCAATATTAATATGCTAACTCCTAATATCAAAATATATATTTGCAATTATAAAAAAAACGATTAAATTATAATTTGGTTGATACAAAAGTCATATGGATCTCATTTCTCTTTCATTCGAATCATAATCAAGAATATACTCTCTTTTTTATTACCAATTTAGCATTTTTTTTTTGCTTTTGCACGCATCTAATATGAAACTTGCTAATAATTTTTACTAATACGCAGAGATAGAATATTAATACAATATATATCGAATGATTTCAGTTATTATATTAAGGATATAATCTTCATAATTATTATAACTATTACGAGACTTGACTACTCGATTTTTTTTATACAAAACCAGAAACCAAATATTTATTTCTTTTTTACACTAAAAACAAGATCAAACCTTCAATAATTCTGCGAACAGATTTTCGAAATGTAATAAAGGAATTATGTCATATTTAACCATAAATATTGATATTGTTGAAAAAAATATATAAAAAATTTATAATGTAGTAATTTGCATTTTAATTCAGATTTCAATTAATATATATATATATATATATTAATTCAGATTTCAATATTATTATCGAAATAGATTCGATTAGTGTTATCGCTTAGATGGGACAAGACCTAATTGATAAGATACGTAAGTTACATGTAACCAAATAGGTCAAGTTCAATTAACTACGGAATGTATTCCCTTTACTACATCTAATAAAATGAGTTTAAAATGTTTATTTTTAATATAAATGAATATTAATAGCTACAAATACATATTTTCTGTTACATATATATATTTTAGAAATTAAATAAAATGTAATGAACCTGGAATAAATTTTTAAGGGAACAAATTTATCACAAAAGTACAAATAATATGGAGTGATTTTGTGAAATTGAAACTGTTAGAACCAATTAAGAAAATAATTGGACCAAAATGATTTTTTCTTAAAAGACATGTGCATATTCTTTGTTTATTGTGTTGTGAGTGTGTGAAAATATATTATTTAGAATAATATTAATGAAATCAAGTGGTAGGATAGGATGGTCCTAAATCCATAAACATAAAATAATTTTGAACTTTAAAGTATCTTTATCGGTATAAATAAATAAAACATTCCTTTTAATCCCTAAAGCTAATATACTACCCAATTAGTATATAGGAAAAAAAAAAAGTTTAACGTAATAAAGAATAATATCATACTAATAAACCGGCAGATAGGATTTATGGTTTAAGATTTAACATTTCGGGTTAATATATAGGCAATGATAAATAAAAATTAAAAAAATTTTAATTCAATTATATATCATATTGATATGCATTTTCTTTTCAATACCCTTATTAGATTTCGGAAAAGGATTTGTAATTATCTGTATGACGACACTTGCGATCCAAGAAGAGGGTTATATCATACATAGGATATAAATTGAAATCTAAGATATCAAGCAAGAAAATTAAAACATTCATTAGCATTAATCAAGCATAAATTATCATGTATAGATAGATACATATACACACATATATACATTCATAAGCATTAATCAAGCATGAATTAACATGTATAGATAGATACATATACACATATATATACATTCATAAGCATTAATCAAAGCATGAATAAACATGTATAGATAGATACATGTACACATATATATACACATATATTCACAAATGATAGGCAAAAGTATATGTATAGATAGATACATACAAATATATATACATTCATAAGCCTTAATCAAGCATGAATAAACATGTATAGGTAGATACATGTACACATATATATACACATATATTCACAAATGATAGGCAAAAGTATATGTATAGATAGATACATACACATATATATATATACATTCATAAGCCTTAATCAAGCATGAATAAACATGTATAGATAGATACATGTACACATATATATACACATATATTCACAAATGATGGGGAAAAGTTCAGTGGATTCAACCAAAGGAAAAGGCTTTCTTGTGAAAAATGAAAGAGAAATCCACAATTCTTAGGTTACAAGTGAACATGATTGACTGATAAAACCAGAAGAATTATGCAAAACCCAACACTTGATCACATGGTTGTATGGATTGAATTTGGACTTTTCTTATTGTCCCTTGAGTTTTTCAAGGAAGATTCTTATGATTATTATTAATATTATCATCAATTAGTTTTTACTTAGGAGGTAATCTAATAGTTAAAAAGTTTAATGCAACTGTTAAAAAGAGGGTCTTTGAAGAATAGAGTTCTATTCCATGCCTATAAATACTCTTTTCATATTGTAAAGCTTCTCACAGATCTGTGAGTGAGAAAAAAAATTAGGGTTTTCACAGAAGTAAAGAGATATGGAGATCCCAATCATTGATTTTGGGGAACTAGAAGGAGAAAACAGAAGCAAAACAATGGCACTTTTGGATCATGCATGTGAAAAATGGGGATGCTTTATGGTATATCTAATCTTATATGAACATACAAATGTATATATATCATTCCAATGATCTATGAAGATGTTTTTAATACGAAATCTTTCGATATTGCAGGTTGATAATCATGGGATAGATAAAAAGTTGATGGAAAAAGTGAAATTACTGATTAATTCTCACTATGAAAAGCATCTGAAAGAGAAGTTTTACCAGTCAGAAATAGTCAAGGCTTTGAACGAGGGAAGATGCTCGGATGCAGACTGGGAAAGTAGCTTCTTCATCTGGCATAAACCGACGTCTAACATTTGTGAAATCCCAAACATTTCAGAAGAACTCTGGTAAGTATTATTTAGAGATAATTTATGTATTCTTAATTGTGATTATTACCTGATTAATCAAAATATGATCTTGAAACTTACAGCAAAACGATGGATGAATACGTTTCTCAATTGCACAAATTTGCTGAGAAGCTCTCTAAGCTCATCTCTGAGAATCTGGGTTTAGATGAGGATTACATAATGAAGGCATTTCATGGTTCAAAGGGTCCATCTTTCGGGACAAAAGTAGCAAAATACCCAGAATGCCCACGTCCTGAGCTCGTGAGAGGACTACGAGAACATACAGATGCTGGGGGGATCATATCACTCCTGCAAGATGATGAGGTCCCTGGTCTTGAATTCCTGAAAGATGGTAAATGGGTACCAATTCCACCATCTAAAAACAATACAATATTTGTTAACACCGGTGATCAATTGGATATAATGAGCAATGGAAGGTACCAGAGTGTCATACATCGTGTATTGACTGTAAAACAGGGCAGTAGACTGTCAATTGCCACTTTTTACAATCCTGCTGGTGATGCCATTATATCTCCTGCCCCTAAGCTTCTATATCCAAATGGCTTCCATTTCCAAGATTACTTGAAGCTTTACTCTACCACAAAGTTTGATGATAAAGGCTCCAGATTTGAGACCATGAAGAAGCTGCAAAATGGGCATTAAACTTAGAAATATATGCAGTTTCATACTATGTATTACCCACAAGTTTTTCTCTTGTTCCTCATGTCTTCTCGTGTTTCCTTCGTAAAGCAAATAACAGCCATGTCAGGGAAGTGTTAATTCCTTGTTACCACTTTGTCAAAACAATGCCAATCATACACCTTTAACGCATCGTAGTCACCATATTTGTTTCTACCAAATGGGAGTTCTTTATAAGAACCCATCCCATAATAGGCCTTATAATAGTTCCAAAAGCTAGCTTATGGGGTGAGGGTCTCCATGGCCTTATAAGGCACCACTTAGTCCTTTCTAAGCAATGTGGGATCCCCCCAGGTCGCTCCTTCCCTGGGTCACCCCTTTTAGTCATCGTTGTCTCCATGCTGACGGCCCACTTCGGGTTGCCCACTCTGAACCCTACCAAGTCGCTCCGTCCCGGGTCGCCCCCTCCAGACACCATGAGCCGCATACCCGCGAGATCGAACTGCTCTGATACCAATTGATAAGAACCCATCCCATAATAGGCCCAAACCAATCCCGCAAAAGTCCACAGATCTCATCCCCAAAAGCTAGCTTATGGGGTGAGGGTCTCCATGACCTTATAAGGCACCACTTAGTCCCCTTTCTAAGCAATGTGGGAACCCTACCAAGTCGCTCCTTCTCGGGTCGCCCCCTCCAGAAACCATGAGCCGCATACCCACGGGATCGAACTGCTCTGATACCAATTGATAAGAACCCATCCCATAATAGGCCCAAACCAATCCCGCAAAGATCCACAGATCTCATCCCCAAAAGCTAGCTTACGGGATGAGGGTCTCCATGGCCTTGTAAGGCACCATTTAGTTCCATTTCTAAGCAATGCGGGATCCTAACAGTTTTTCAATGGAAAACCTCTAAACTTCCGCTTACACCAACAGAGATATGTCCTAACAGTTTCGCAAAACATAGGAATTGATTTCCACCAGCTACATACATTCCCCTAAAAATATGACCCAAGTGCCAACATTCTTTCAAGACCCAAGAAAGAACCTCGTACATGAAACTATTGATTCCTTCTTTCCTGAATATGAAGAGGAATACAACCCCATATTCAGAAGATCCTTTGTGGGTCTTGCAAAAATCAATGGTTACAGGCATCAGCGCACGAGAGGCAAGTTTCTCAAGAACCAAAACATGGGAAGGACCACCGTGCATTGAACCTGCCTCATCTTCTTCAGTTTCACTCGGAAAATATGACAGAAAAAGAAAAGGAATCTCAATTCCAAAGTTCAATCAAACCACAAATCCTAAAACGTCCATGCTCTTCTCCAAGCAAAAGTTTAAAACTTGCGCAGAGTATACTCAAAGCTTGGGAATATGAGAGTTTCAGATTGGCAGCCATTAAAGATTAGGTGGTACTGGAAGCCATGGAAGAAGCTAACTATTAGCACCTGCCTTCTCAACGAACCAGGAGGGTACAGCTTCGAATACACCACCGATGTTATCATCCATTAAATCCAAATCCAGATGAGAAATCCATTCGTAGTTTGATTCAGACATTTTATCGAACATGTTATGTGCAGCATTTTGAACCCAGATATCAACCCTTTATCGAATTGGGTACTTACTTCTTCGTGATTGGAGATGAACCCTAATCGGTAACATCGCATGGTTTCTTGAGCAACGACAAAAACGAGCTCTGGTTAATCGGTAACGCCATGGACGCCGATGAAGACGAATAGTTAGAAGCTTGATCCAACCATAACGACGCCTCGGTTTCCGGCGCCGGACTCTTCAGGAAAATGTCGAACAGCGGAATCCACTCCTCCATGTACGGCCACCGACGAAAATGAGGGATTTTCCGAGGGAAAACGCGGGAAAATCAACGTTAACCACGATTCTCGAAGTCGTAGGTGTCAGTGGCTTAGATATCGTTGACCGTCAACCGAGTAAAGCGTGGGTGAAACGCGCCAAAATACGCGAGTGAGTAAAGAAACGCGCATTGGAGGCCCACATGGCGTCGTCGTGGCCCAAAGGCATATCGCGTCCACGTGAAATTATTCCATTTTTTTAACCAAAAGCCGGTCCGGTACGCATACGTTAACCGGCTTTTACTCAAAAGAGGGTTTAAACTTGCAATTTAAAATTAAAAAAAAAAGTTTTAACTTTACAACAGAATTTATAGTTTACGATAATTTATGAATTTCCGCTTTTTCTGAAAATTATTTTTTTAGTAAAAAAATATGAAAAAAGTTCTATTAACAAAAATCCACAAATATTTTTATTAAATTTTATTGAACATGTAGAGTAACTATCAAATAAATAATTCCTTACATTGCTTTTTGTATTCATATCTATAACTATATCTACGCGTTTGTCAATGTAATAACTGTGCTTACAATTGTTATCTAAACCGAAATTATTAATGTCCTCCTAAACCAAACTAAACCGAATTAAACTGAGATTCCATAATTTTCCATATAAATCAATTTTGAGTTTCACATTTTTCACATCATCATCTCTAACTACCAAAGGCAAAAACGAAAACAGAGTTCCATTCTCTCATTAAAAACAACTTTATCATCACACACAGAGAGAGATACAGAAAGATATATAGAGAGAGATATATATATATATATAGAGACAGAAAAAGAGAGAGAGGTCCATAGAGAGAGAGAGAGGGAGAGAGAGATATATAGAGAGAGAGAAAAAGAGAGAGAGGTCCATAGAGAGAGAGAGGGAGAGAGAGATATATATAGAGAGAGAAAAAGAGAGAGAGGTCCTTCAATGGCGGTGGCGAACAACTTGACGGCGATATTGAACTTCATAGCATTATTATGTTCGATACCGATAACGGCATCGGGGATATGGCTTGCTTCAAAACCCGACAACGAATGTGTTCAACTCCTTCGTTGGCCTGTCGTTACCCTCGGTGTCCTTATCCTTGTCGTCTCTGCTGCTGGATTCATCGGCGCTTACTGGTATATATATATATATATATATATACATATATACTCTTTTAATCCCATCTCTGGTATATATATATATATACATATATACTCTTTCAATCCCATCTCTCTTTCTTCTTCTTAAATGTTTCCAACAATAAAGATAACTGAAACAATCAATGTTTTTTTTTAATTTTTCTGTCGTTTTTATTCCCTTTTTTAAGCTTATAAACAATAAAATGACTTACCCATTAAATTATTAATGATTATAGAGTCAAAGATTGAGTTTTTATATGTAAAGATGGCATTTTTAAGTTCAAAGTTTTGTTCTTGTTTCACTTCCCCAGAAACTAAAAAAAACCCTAAAAAAAATTTACTGTAGTTTTTTTTTTTTTTGACTTTTGTTAACTGATATACGTTCTTTCTTTCTTCTTGTTTTGACAAAGGTACAAGGAAACCCTACTAGCAATGTACTTATGTTGTATGGCGATACTGATAGGGTTATTACTAGTGGTTTTGATATTCGCATTCGTGGTGACCCGACCCGATGGGTCGTACCCGGTACCCGGAAGAGCTTACAGAGAATATAAGCTTGAAGGGTTTTCGAATTGGCTAAAAGAAAACGTGGTTGATTCAAAGAATTGGATAAAGATTAGGGCTTGTTTGGCAGATACAGATATTTGTCCTAAACTCAGTCAAGAATATATCACTGCTGATCAGTTCTTCTCCTCCCCTCACATCTCTCCTATCCAGGCAAGTCTTCTCTCTCTATATCTCATGGTTTAATTGATGATATATGATTAGGTTATTGGAGTGTGAATAGGTAAAATTTTTTTTTTAAATGAAAAAAATATGCAAAAAATTAAAAGAAGAAGAAGAATAAACAAATGGGTTATGAGGGGTTTATAGTCTTATAGCATAAAGTTTCAATTTTTATTTGCTTTTTCATTAGTCTTAAAGTTTTCTCTCTCTCTCTCATGGTTAGATTGATGATATGATTAGATTATTGGAGTGTGAATGGGTTAATTTTTGTTGTCAAATACGATTTTGGTCTAATTAATATTAAAATTTATTTTAAGAGTTTAGAATTGTCCAATACTATACATATGAATCTAAAGTTTATATTATAGTTAATATAGAATAATTTATCATAACAATCTCTTCACGTTAAGATTCGGTTCTAAAACGTGTACATCGTAATCGGATATTCAACGTCGGTATATCAAATCGAGACGAATCATACTCTAATATCATATCGAATATGGATTTGGATCTAACTAATTTCAAAAGTTAACTAAAAAATTTAGGATTCCTCGATAATATATATACGAGTGTAAAGTTTATATTTTAATCTATATAAAAAAATTTATCATAATATTTTTTATTATGAAAAATATACAAATATTTAAAAGAAGAAGAAGAATAAACGAATGGGTAATGAGGGTTCTATAGTCATATAGCATAAAGTTTCAATTTTTATTTGCTTTTTCATTAGTCTTAAAGTGCATTGTTCTTATTCTCTCTTCTTTCTCTTGCTTTTTACACGCGATTTTTATTTTGTTTTCATTTATATTTTTCCATTTTCAATAGGATGAAAAAAAACGAAATTTAATTATTTTTATTTTAAAAATACGTTATATTATTATAATCAACAAATAAAAAAAATCTTATTAGTTTCGGGAAGACTGAGGAAACTGAGGCAGAAATTGCTGGAGACAAATAGATACTTCTGTTCTGATTATGAGATAAATCTTTATGTTATTTAGGGACCCACCCACCTTATGGTGTCTCTATTTTTAATCCAATAAATATTAAAATCATATCATAGAGTATTTTCTTATTTATAATCATTAAATTAAATCTATTTAGAAAAATTGAATTAATCTTATTTCTTTGTTTTGTCTTTTTTAGACAAACCAATGTGGGTGTTGGTTTTTTCTCTTAAATTATGTTTTTCAATTTCTTATTCGATTATCCGTTTTTTATTGCTCACATTCATGATTCACCGACAAAGTGATATAAATTGTTTTCTTTTATCTTCATCTATAAAATAATCAAACAGTATACTAAAATTTATTAAGAAAATAAAAACAAAACTTTAAAATTTTTATTTTGAATACTCAATCATATTATATCAATAAAATTACATGAATATTGATCGGTTCTTTTTTTTTCCCGGTAATATGCGTAGTTCTTGAAGAAAAAAAATTAAAAGTTTATAGTTTTATTTGTTAATAAATTTTAATATATGTTTTTTCTCTGGACAATTTCAAATGTATAAACCAAAAATATTTAAAAAATAGACATTTTTCTGGAGAAAATAAAGACGTACTATAGTCTATTATTAAGCTAAGAAAAATGAGGGTTAGAGCCTATTTATGTTAGTGGGTAATTAGTCATTATTAAATGTTTGGTCCAATAATCACGAAAGAGACAAATTAAGTGTTTCTTCATTGTTTTCCACCACCCCTTATTTACGGTTAAATAATCATAAATAAATAGAAATTTGTATTAATGGATATTATTCACCTTGTAAAACAAAATTCAAATTTTAGCAAAAAAAAAACTACTATTATAAATTAGTCATGGTCTGATCATTACTCTTTATAATATCTTGCTATTATATAATTACATACACATTATTGTTTTATCAGTGATATTCACGTACACAAATAATACGTAACTTTAGAAATAAATATATAAATTATTACATATTTTTATTAAAACTTTATAGGTAGTATATTTTTCAAATAAAAATAAATTTAAACAAATTTTTCGTAAATTGTTTATTATCTGTTGGTATTTGTTACGAAAATCCATTTTTAATTCATTGACTACGAATCAAAAAATATATATATATATATATAATACATCGAAAATCTAAAAATTTTGTGATGATAAATTATCATATATCGAATAGTACATAAAATTTGGATTCTTATATATTGTATTAGACAATCTTAAAATTTTTAATTAGTTTTTAGGATTAGTTACATCAAAATTCATATTTGATATGATACCGATGTTGGATTTTGGATAAATTGTCTCGCATTGTTTAGGAAATGAATTTTGGATCCTATATATATACATGATATTGATAATCTTATCTCATATTGGACAATTATCGATATATATATATAATAAATAATAGAATAGAATTGGTTTTGATCTAAAATTTGGATATAATTCATATATTTACACGACTCCATTGGGTATATATAGATATATTCTTTAATTTTTATTGTGATAAAATCATATAAATTTTAAATATTAAACAGTCAGGTTGTTGCAAGCCTCCAACAGTATGTGGATACAACTTTGTAAATCCAACACTATGGATGAATCCAACAAACATGGCCGCAGATTCTGACTGTTACCTTTGGAACAACGACCAAACTCAACTCTGTTATAATTGTAACTCTTGCAAAGCTGCTTTACTTGGAAATCTCCGTAAAGATTGGAGAAAATCTAACATTATTCTCATTGTTACTCTCATTCTTCTTATTTCGGTTTATCTTATTGCTTGTTGTGCCTTTCGTAATGCTCAGACTGAAGATCTTTTCCGTCGTTATAAACAGGGTTGGGTTTAGGGTTTTTTTTTTACGTAATTTCATCTGTAATGAGATCTTGGAAAATGTTATTGTATTAATAATAGTGATTATATATCTTTTGTTTTCTTTTATTTTTTGTGGCTTTTATCTGTTTTGTATGGTTTTGGATTTTAGTTCATTTTTATGTAATTTCATTGTAGTGATATCTTGGAAAATATTATCGTAATAATAACAGTGATTATATCTTTTTTTTGGGTTTTATCTGTTTTGTATGATTTTGGATTTTTTATATAATTTCATATCAGTGATATATTGGATAATATTATCGTATTAATAATAGTGATTTTATCTTTTGTTATCTTTTTTTTTTGTTTTATCAGTTTTTGTATGGTTTTGGATTCTAGTTCATTTTTACGTAATTTTATTTGTAGTGAAAACTTGGAAAAATTATCGTTTTAATAATAGTGATTATATCTTTTGTTCTTTTTTGTGGTTTTTATCTATTTTGTATGATTTTGGATTTTAGTTCATTTTTACGTAATTTCATCTGTAGTGAGATCTTGAAAAATATTATCGTAATAATAACGATTATATCTTTTGTTTTTTTTTGTGAGTTTCATCTTTTTTGTATGGTTTCGGATTCGGAGACTTGTTTGGTTTATATATCTTTTATATTTTTATGTGATCCGTCTAATGATATTTGGGTATATGAGTTTTCATGTGAACTTTAACATTTCTATTATTGAATTAAATGTTAATATGTATTTAGTAAAAATTCGTCTAATGTATTATAAAAAATTAAAGATAAATAACTTTATATAAATAAGAATAAATATATAAATAAATTTTGTTTTAGAAAATTCTATCGATATTGAAACAATGTATTCAACTATCATGTGTTTAAAATGAAATATTTGATCGTATAAAAACTCATAATTGAATTACCTCATAATTGCAATATAATCGTACTCAAATAAATTAATAATATAATTTTACACAAATTGGCGTAAACAATTGTAACACCGAAGAAGTCCTTAGCCCGAGGATAGTTTCCGTGAATAGACAACGTACATCGGATCCGAACGTCCAGGGTTTGGGGATATATCTACGGCCTGATATCGAGTTTAGACAATAATTATAGAATATAAAAAACAATATAGAAATATATAAATAATAGTAAAAGAAGATTCTTTAAATGGTTATGTTTATCTATATTATTTGCAATATTTAATAATATTACATTAATATTTATAAAAATAATTTAATGATTTTTTGAAAAACATATATTCAATCTAGATCAGCCCTTATAAATGTTTAGACGAACATTTAGACTATTTAGACAGCCGATTGGACTGTCTAATGATTGACAAATGCCTAGAGAAAATCGGGACACTTAATGATTGTATAGCGTCTAAACGCCGTCTAAATCGATTTTTAGAAGAGTGATGGATACATATGAAACATTGAAATACCTTAGGAGGTTCATATCCTCCGGTGTAATGAAAATATGATCCGACAATAAGGGCGTGATCGGCATCGCCAGTCGACGTCCATATAGAGATCGCTTTAGTCCAAAAGCAACGATTTGAAAAGCTGAATAACACAAATGAAATTGGATTTAATTTCGGGTTTATGTATTGCACAAAAAATATGATTCTTAGAGAGAATTACAAGAACCTCATCACAGCAAGTCCGTCGGGTTTGAGTATTCTATTCATTTCCTTGAATACTTCAAGTGGTTTTGTAAGATAATCTACACTAACCTACAAAACGACAATGATTCCGATTGAAAAAGCGGTTTTTAATAACGCGTAAGAGACAATTGGACTTACCACATTCGTAATTACATCAAAAGAGTTATCATCAAAAGGTAACTTAGGGTTGACGTTTAGATCTTGAACAATGTATTCCGTTAGAACCTGAGAAACAAGAATCTAGTTAGTTTCTTTGTTCATCATTTTTAACGATTCGTTTGTTATACTAAGATAGTATGCGTCTTGCCGAGTTACGCTTAAGCTCTTCTTCGTTCATGCCCATTCCAACTATTCGTTCTTGTTTGTACCCCGTTGGATAATGGCTGACCTATTCAACTCACAAAAAAATATTTAAACCTATGAATATATTCGGTGTTGAAGAGTTGATCATCACAAATCTTTTCTTACGTGTTTTATTCTCACTCACACGCGTATACATATGGAACATTTTTCATTAGGTCAATTATCTTGAAACTAATCCACTTCAAACATGCTTCATAATAAAGTTTTTCCAAAAGAGTCATCCAAATAGTTAATAAAATCAAATCTTTTTTGTGTTTTATCCTCACTTACACGTGAATGAAGTATTTCTCATTAGGTCAATCATCTTGAAATTGCTCCACTTCAAACACTCAATCTCATACATACTTAACAATGGAGTTTTTCCAAAATGGTTACCCAAATAGTTAGTAAAAATCAAATCTTTTAAATTTCTCGACCAATTTGGTTGTCACACATAAATCAAAATCAATCTCAAACACGCTTAACGATAAAGTTTTTCCAAAAGGGTCACCGAAATAGTTAGTAAAAATCAAATCTTTTAAACGTCTCGACCCAATCCGTTTGTCACACATAAAATCAAACCGATCTCAAACACGCTTAACAATGGAATTTTTCCATAAGGGTCACCCAAATAGTTAGTAAAAATCAAATCTTTTAAACGTCTCGAACCCAATCCGGTTGTCACACATAAATCAAAACCAATCTCAAACACGCTTAACAATGGAGTTTTTCCAAAAAGGTCACCCAAATAGTTAATAAAAATCAAATCTTTTAAACGTCTCGACCCAATCCAATCCGATTGTCATACATATATCAAAACCAATCAATATTTACGAAATTTTACACAAACATAAGAGATTTTCGTACCCAACTGCTACACATGTCGAGAATGCTTATTCCCGGAGTATTGCTTGGAGGCAAAACCTTAGAGTAATACTTTGTCAATGCAGCTATGGCTGGATCATCAATGTGGGTCACAAACCGTGGTGCTTCATAGAAAACAGAATCAGATGACCTGAAAAAGTTCTATGCTTTGATTTTAATTTACTAAAATAACCCCAATAGACACTCTAATCTTGATTAAAAGGCATGAAATATCATTCATATGTGAGATTCAAACTATCAAGACATAAAATCTCAATCCAACTAGATCCAGTTTACGCTAGGATTGGTCATTTCGGGTTTCGGTTCGAGTTTCGGTTAGGATATAATGGATACGGATTATTCTGATTTTAAAAAATAATAACTGAATTTAAATCGGTTCGGTTCGATTCGATTGTATAACAGTTCGATTCGGTTATATAAATAAAATATTGTAACCAAAATAAAACTCAAACTCTAATTTGTTCGGTTATTATTTGATTATTTCGATTTTAGCAAGTATTTTATTGTAGAAAATTACAAATAAATGATGTTATTCGAATCGAAATATTGCAAATGATTCATATATATATAAAAAAGATAATATAATATATTATTATTTAAATTTGATATTTAATTTTAATTATTAATTATATTAGATAATTATTCACTTGATAAATATCATTCATTTATATATTTTTTATATTTTTATATAACTGATCGGTTATCCACGATTATTCGGTTAATAATCGAATCGAATCGCATTCTGTTCGGTTTTTTAACTTTCATATCCGATCGA
Organism: Gynandropsis gynandra; assembly: GCA_036759665.1. Classification (NCBI taxonomy): domain Eukaryota; kingdom Viridiplantae; phylum Streptophyta; class Magnoliopsida; order Brassicales; family Cleomaceae; genus Gynandropsis; species Gynandropsis gynandra. Next base: position 450,055 of record CM071868.1, read on the forward strand.
TGATTTTATCTATCAAATAGAATGATCATGATTTGGTTCGGTTTGTTTCGATTTTATATAACCGAACCGAAATATCCGCCCCTAATTTCCAGAAGACAAAAGACATCAAAACATTAACAAGCTTAACTCATCAAATCGTTGGAAATCTTCATCCTTGAAAGGAAAGCTCTCTGGCCACTCCACGTTCTTCAAAGCCTGCAATAAACTGATCAGAAATTTCAAGAAAAATCTCTTTTTTATTACATTCAGATTCCAATTTCATTACAAGATTATTCCAATAAACTGAACTGAATTCTGATGCTCCATTTCAACCATTTTTTGGAACAATTTCTTGAAGAATAAACTCGATTTCAGCGTTTAGTGGAGAAATTAGGGTGTGCAATCCGGGTTTCGGTTCGTATTAATCGATTTTCGGTTCGATTCGAGTTTCTCGGATTTTAAAAAATTAGATCCGAACTAAACCATAACATTTTCGGTCCGAGTTGTTCAGGTTAAAAGCATTGAATCCAAAATAACCCGAATCACATCTAAATATTTGAATTCTTCGATTAATTCGAATTCGAGTTTTCATATATTATACATAATTTGATTATTTAGATTAATTTTTTTGAATAATTTGTTTTTAATATAAAATAAAATATCAAATATATAAATATATAAAAAATATATCGATATTTTTTAATGATTATATATTTTTAAAATTTTAAATCATTTTCTAAATTAGATTTTTCCTACATATTCCAAACCCTAATAGAAATTCCAAATTTCAAAATTGAAGAATTTTCACCAAAATATCATTATACGGTATTTTTAAATTTAAATCATTTTCTAAATTAGATTTTTCCTACATATTCCAAACCCTAATAGAAATTCCAAATTTCAAAATTGAAGAATTTTCACCAAAATATCATTATACGGACATAAATGTGAAAGTGAATAAACAGATAAACCTCTTCGACGGGAGAAGGATTTGTTTGTCTTGCAAAAGCGACAAATGATTTTCCGACAGAACTACCCGCCATGTTCATCCAGAACGATACACCAATACCCAAAACCAAACGTCGACGAGAATCTCCACCGTTTCGGCCAAAGGGTTTCAGAGCCAAATCGCCGGCGGAGGCTGCAGCAGCTCCGATTACCGGCCAGGAAGAAGAAGAAGAAGAAGAAGAGATAAGGGGATAAAGGGTTTTGGATCTGAGGCCGATAAAACTAGCCGTTAACGACATAATCGTAGTTGGGTTTTAAGGGTTTTGTCTGAATTCGAAGAAAGGTTTGGGCTTTTAGGACAAAGAACACAACGGAGAAGAACAAATGGTTCGGTTCTGTCTGTTGATGATGATGATCCAAGTTTGAGTGATCCAAATAACTCTTACGTGGCCGTTTCTCTTTTTTCATTAAAATTTATATTTTTCTTTTCGTTATTATTAATTTGGGTTTTTTATTGTATTCCATCAAAATTGTAAGAAAATGAAATCTAAAAATTTGAGAATTAATGAACGATAATGTATGAAATAATATTAAGCTAAAAAAACTTTATATTACAAATCAATATGGGTTGTATTGTATGTTTTAATGAGTTTGAATTTAACTTTTATAAATTAGTAAAATATCAATGGGTTTTGTTAAAAACTAACTTTGAAATTTTAAATATCAATCCGATGGACGACGAGTCAACATGAACTTTGATTATAGTATATATGTAGTCATTAATATCTATGTTATCAAAAGTAGTTATTGGAGGGATTTTTAGAATGTGTTCGATTTTATTAAAATTACCACGCGTGACAACGACGACGATGTCGTCGTCGTCCGCGCCGTCCGTCTGGACTGGGTTGGGCCATGTTTTACGAATTCACATATATTTTTTCGGATTAACATGCAATATATGTATAGACTTTTTCAACCAAACAATTTCAACTCCTTTTGTGAAACATGACTATCTTCAAGGCACGGTTTCTATTTTAAGAGACGTTTTCAACTAGGTCAGTTCGGCCATATATGAGTGGATATGAGGCTACCGAGAGAGGACACCGTGTAGATTTTTTGCTTTCTCTATTCTACCCTAAAGTTTTAACCCCGAGTGTTACGATTCTACTATTCTAACCTTCCCTTCACGAGTACACGTGAAGGTTGTTGTGTTAACTTTGGGAAACGTTCGGTCTTCGATTGCACCATATGGTCGTTCCGAAATATGTTTTCAGGGCAGTGGTTCTCCATGTGCAGCTTGGTTAAAGATATTTTTTCTAACATTTTGAAGACATATTTTTCCTCTTAACCATGACTGTCATACCAAAATCACTGTTAGACCTCTCCAAACTCGAGTCGTTGGATGGTATGAACAACCGTCGCTGGTCCTAGAAAATGTTCATCTTTTTCGAGCAGTTGGATGTCGACTACATCCTCTACGCGAATGTCCCAGAAGACACGTCCCACCAAACTAGGCCTTCCACTCCTCTGACCATGCCTCAAAACGACACATCCAAGAAGACGAATGATGACGCGAATACAAAATTTGAAAAGGATAACAAAACAATGCGTAGACATCTCCTAAACCATATGTCCAACCCTTTGTTCGATATCTTCATCAAATACAAATATGCTCAGGAGATTTGGATATATTAGAAACGAGATATGACGCTGATGACGCCGGACAGAAGACCACTTATATGATTTGATTTAGAAATAAGTATCATATTTGATATTTTAGAATAGATTAGTGTATTTGTATGATATTTTCACTTAATTATTTTGTAAAAGATGCTACAATTGTGAGTCATTTTGACCTCATATAATATGAACTGATCACATAAACTATATTTTAATACTCCAAGTATGAGAATTCATTTTGTATCCTTTAAACAATTTTGAAAAAAAATGAGAGATTTTTAGAAATCGGGTTTGCTTAAAGATTGAGACTTTAGTTGTTTCTCTTGTCCTATTTCAAGGTAAAGAAGCTTTTATGTCACAATTACAAAGCTTGTGACAAGATAAAAATAGAAACTCTTTTCAGAGAACAAGATTAAAATAGAAACTCTCTCTCCTTTGTTAAGAAAAAGAAGTAAGCGATGACGTCGAGGGATTTTTAATTGCCTCTTCATCATCTTCCGTTGTAAACGAAATCTCCTTATTCCTACACACGCTGTGAGCCAAAATAATCGGAGAAGAAGCTAAAAAACCGATCAGAATACCATGGAGAATACCCGTCAGTAAAAATACGCAAATGGTGAGAATCGATATAACCATTTTCACAGTTGAATCATCTATCAAACGACCAAAAATCACCAAGTGTTCTTGATCCTTGAAGTACATGAACAACCATGCAATTATCAAGACAAAGAAGATGATCAGGTCAATGGGTTGCCAAAATAAGCTAATCAACATAGCAATAAAGATAAAGATTGAGTAATTAACTCGAAAGAATAAGATGTTAGTCTTGATTCTATCCGTGGCTTCGTTGAATGAGGGAGGAAAGCTAAAGGCATTGCATTGCATTAGTTCAAACCATGGCCTTCGAGACCCGAGAATTAACAAGATCTGATCTTTAGCTTGTCCTAATACGCTCATGCTCGAAGATGCTCGTGGCTCAGTCGATATGGTGCCATACGTCGTCATTATTCTTTCCCCAATACCTCGAATAATAAGAAAAAAAAAAGAAAGGAAGAAAGAAAGAAATAACTTTATGGAAGTGATGAATACGAAGAAGAATATGAAGGTACCTAATTTTAATGGAAAATCAAGAGATGTGTCAGAACAACGGTTTTTTTGAGGTAGTTTGATTTCATCTCCTTTTTGGGAAAGGTTTTTATTTCAGGACACAATCTTGAACCCCTTGTCTATTCCTATATGCTAATTATAGAAATACCAAGAACTAAGAGCAATGGATCCCCTTAAACTTCTCAAAGCAAAACCTTAACTATATGATGAAATTGTCATTACATGTCATTTCAAGAAAAAAACCAACTCTCGAAAGAGTAAGTAGACATTGCGTTCTACGTGGAAATCATGCATAAATTCATAAGGCTTTTATAGAAAGCAATCGAAGGCATTACAACTATTCCCGAACACGACGAACAATACCGGGAGGCAAAATTCTGAGTAAATCATGTATAAATTCTGAAGGGTTTGATAGAAAACAATCAAAGGCAACTATTCATGAACAATCTTAGGAGGCAAAATTCTGAGTAAATCATGTATAAATTCAGAAAGGTTTGATAGAAAACAATCAAAGGCCTTATAACTATTTATGAACAATCCAGAAGTCAAAATTCTGAGTAAATCATGTATATATCAACCTATTGTAAAATCCCTCTATATCTAATGATTGATGCAACCATGTAAGCATAACGATTGTATGAGATAAAAGAGTGTATGAATGGTACTTAGTTAGTCTTTGGACTAATATCGCAAAGAACGTACAATTTCGGATAAGAGAATTTGGATTTGTCAAACCCATTCGACGACCTAAGATTCGAAGACGATCTCTTTTGCTCGTAGATGGACATAGAGAAGCTCGATTCCGTATCCAAATCTACATGCAACGAGTATTTCTACCTAGACACCCTATATACTAGATGTTGGATGCTCGTCCGTCTATCATTTTCTTGAATTTTGGAATATTTCAAAATTTTAAAATATATAAATGTTATAATATTAAAAGGGTTAATAAATTAAAATAAATAACATAGAGTAAAATGAACTTTTAATATATAAGATTTCCGAACTTAAATACATCAATTATAGTATTGGAGCAAGAAAGTGTAAAAGGATAGTGACAAATTCCAAAATGAAACTTTTCCAAAATAAAAAAAAAAATATACAGAACCAAATTTGATGAACCAAAAGCCTATCACTTTAAGTAGATCAAACCGATTTAGTTGAGTTGGATTGAGCAGATAAAGATTCAAGAGTTAACTCTTCAGTTCTACTGCTGCTGGATGCAATGCTGCAACGATCAGTATTGTGCTGTTCAATGGCATCTTTTATTTTCTGAAACTGGAAATACAAATATTCAAAGCAAAAAAAATGAAGTTTAGCTCATTCATTTGAAGGTTTATACAATACTGGTAATGATGAACAAAAAAGTTTGAATTTTTACGAATTTATCTTCGATAAGTCATAAGAATCAGAATAAGAACCCTAGAAGAACAGGGCAGTAGGTGTTCATCAGTAATTCAGAAGGGATAATAGCTTACTATGGAACCCTAATAGGTAAAAGGATGAATTTTTACGAATTCCAATCTTCGATAAGTCATAAGAATCAGAATAAGAACCCTAGAAGAACAGGGCACTAGGTGTTCATCAGTAATTCAGAAGGGATAATAGCTATGGAACCCTAATAGGAAAGGATTAATTTTTACGAATTCCCAATCTTCTATAAGTCATAAGAATCAGAATAAGAACCCTAGAAGAACAGGGGACTAGATGTTCATCAGTAGTTCAGAAGGGATAATAGCTTACTATGGAACCCTAAGGATGAATCTAAATGAAAAGAAACGAAGCCGATGAATTGATGTAAGTGATTTTACCTTAGCAAGAGAACATGAGAAAGATTCAAGCTGACCATCCGCTCCACGGTAAAAGAGGAAAAAAGGAAGAACTTTGACGTTCAAACTTTTGCACATCGGCTTGTTTTCGTCAAAATTTACTTTGAGGAACAAAATATTCGGATGTTCCACGGCCGTCCTGCAAAGCTGAAAGATTTTACACAATCTCAATGTCAGTAACTCTTTTTACTTTATTAGTTTGAGCATTATCCTTGAGGTAAAAATGCTTATAAGTTTGGACTTAACTAATCCCAAAGACTGGTTTAATAATAGTTTAGGATTGCACAATATCATATATAGAAATTTATAATCTATATACTAGTCGATGTAGAATAACACAATATAACACTTTCGTTCACGCCCAGACTCGATAATGGAGCATGGACATTGCAATGGAGACCCATAAAATTGGTATGTTCAAATCGAGACGAACTAAACTATGATATCTCAAATATGGGCATAGATCTGACTGATCTCAAAAGTTAGCTCAAGAATATAGAATCACAGAATACCTCTCAACTGGCGTGGACAATCGATGTGAGAGAACACAATATAACACTCTTATTCACACTCAGATTCGATCCTAAAACGTGGATCTCACAACATTGGTATGTTCAAATCAAGACGAACTAAACTGTGATATCATCTCAAATATGACAATAAACCTAACTAATCTCAAAAGTTAGCTCAAGAATATAGAATCACACAATACCTCTCAACCGTTGTGGACAATCGATGTGGGACAACACAATACAACACTCTTCTTCACGTTCAGACTCGATCTTAAAACCTGGATCTCACAACATTGATATATGTTCAAATCAAGATGAACTAAACTGTGATATCATCTCAAATATGAGCATAGACCTGACTAATCTCAAAAACTAGGTCAAGAATATAGAATCACACAATACCACTCTAACGACGTGGACAATCAATGTGGGACAACACGATATAACACTCTTCTTTATGCCCAAACTCAGTCCTAAAACGTGGATCTAGAACGTGGATCTCGCAACATTGGTATGTTCAAATCGAGACGAACTAAACTGTGATGCCCGTCAAATATGGGCATAGATCTAACTAATCTCAAAAACCAATGAGGGATGGTCATACTAAGGTTTACAAGTCATTTTCAGATGTAATTGAAGGCAAAAGATCAAGAATATAGAATCACACAATACCTCTCAATCGGTGTGGACAATCGATGAGGTACAATACAATATAACACTCTTCTTCACGCTCAGATTCAATCCTAAAACGTGGATCTCACAACATTGTTATGTTCAAATCGAGACGAACTAAACTGTGATATCATCTCAAATATGAGCATAGACCTAACTAATCTCAAAAACTAGCTCAAAAATATAGAATCACACAATACCACTCTACCGACATGGACAATCGATTTGGGACAACACAATATAACACTCTTCTTTACACTCAGACTCGATCCTAAAACATGGTTCTAGAATGTGGATCTCGCAACATTGATATGTTCAAATCGAGACGAACTAAACTGTAATACCATATCAAATATGAACATAAATCTAACTAATCTCGAAAGCTAACTCAAGAATGTCGAATTACACAATAGCTATTAACCGGCGTGGACAACAGAATATAGCACTAACCTTTGGGAATAAGGCTCGACAAGAAGCACACCATGTTCCATAAAATTCTACAATGACTAATCTATCGCCTGCTTGGCTTAAAGCGCTCAAGAATTCTTCAGTAGAATGAATATCAATCATGTTCGGTCCTGCATTCCTTTCCCACCATTTTGGTTGCTCTGTCTCAGCTACAACGGCATTTACCTAAACGACAATCGAAACTTCACATATGTAATGTTTTTTGTCGAAAGTATTCACGACCTTCGTATCGTATTCCCATTCGATAGATCGAAAAACAAGATTTAATCATTGGAGACAAACAAGTTAACAATGGTGAACATATGATGATCAAGATTCAATTGACAGATTCATTGAGAGGAATGTGAATGTTGAAATTCTATAACTAACAATCTTAACCCTTTACTCAAACAACTAACTTGTCTTAAACCACATAAATTGACAATGATTTTCCATTAAGGTAGCATGAGAAAGCTTCAATCTTTGAAGCAAACAAGTCTCAATTCTTGTGTTTGTGAATCCAATTTATAACGGGCAGAACTATTTTCACAAGAACAGAAAATCAAAATCGAGACCTCAAAATTGGCACATGAAAACATCATAAACACTCAATCTACTCATAAGGGCAATCGAATTTTCCTCGGAATCTGCAAATTCAATCTCTTAAAGAGGATAATTTGCTGCTTCAATTCAGACATTTTGGGATAATTCTTGCAGAAACTCGATTTCATCATTCCAAAATTGAAGAATTTTCAACAAAGAACAAAACCCAGAAGAAAAAAAAAACTATTCTGTCGATGATAATCCAAAAAAACTAAAAAGGGCAAGCGATTATCTCCAGAATCTACAAACCCAGTTCTTAAAGACATTAAATATACCTTAAAGCGGAGGCCATTGTTCTTGGGTCGAGAAAAGCTACAACCTTTGAGACAAGAGGAAGACGAAGTCGATGATGAGAGAAGACGCCATCTCTTCTCAGAAGAGAGATTGAGAGGCAAGGAAGGTTGAAGAGAGTTTACAGCGTTTGCAAAGGAAGAGAAGGACGACGACACACCAAGTGCCTGAAACGACGCCGTCCACAATCCTGCCACTTCTCCCATAGTAATCGTCTCAGACAGAGAGAGAGAGAGAGAGAGAGAGAGAGAGAGAGAGAGAGAGAGAGAGAGAGAGAGAGAGAGAGAGAGAGAGAGATTTTGCTTTTATCTTCTCCGAGAATCCCTCTGAAGAGGATTTTCTCCAGGAAGATCAGAAGATGCCGGTGATTTTTCTGTGAACAAGCAGGAGTTATATAATATATATATATATATATATAGAGAGAGAGAGAGAGAGAGAGAGAGGGAGAGAGGTGCGTTTGTCCAACAATCTGGCGTTCCCACCGCCACCAACGAGTTATGCGATTTGTCTCAGCGGTAGCGTTTATAGTCGCCGTCAAACACGTAACAGAAGAAAGTTGTGACGTGGCTTGTGATGTATTACATCTAAGTAGGAAGGTCGAAGGCCTATGTGTGTGGCCATTATATATTTGGGGTCCAAATTATTGAAATATCATTTTTATGAAATATTTTTTTTAAAGTTTTATGAAATATCTTTTCATATTTCTATTGATATATTTATTTTTTATATACAAATTGTCAACGTATTAATATATATATATGTATATATGTTAGGTTATAATTACATTACTGACAATTTTTTTTTTAAAAAATAAATATATCAATATATTTTTTGGCAATAAATAAAAATTCTTTGTAAGAATATAATCTTAGACTATAAAAAAAGATATGTATATAGATATATGGAGCCTCACTTAAATTATATATATATATATATTATAAAAGTAGATGAAATATATTATAAATTTATCTGTTTTATACATTTTGATATATAAATATATATAATATTATCTTATAAATTTAGAAATTATCAAATTATCGCAATTATAAAAACATTCAACTTGGAATTCCACCAAATCATTGGCAAAAAATAATTAACTAATTAGACACCTCATTAAATTTAGGATTAAATTCTATATATCTCATTAAAAAAATAAATACAACATGGATCAATAATTCGAGTATATAATTAACGAGGGAATATATATATATATATAAAGAGAGGGAGAGAGTGAGTGGGGGATTTGCACGTACATGGATTATAAATAATAATTATTAAAATAATTATTATAATAATTATAATAATAATTAAAAGATTAAAGCCCATAAGAGAAGAGACTGTACTATCATCTTAAGCCATTTGTACTGCAAAATCATACAAACACTCCCCACATTAGTACGAGCTCTCTATTTGCCTAAAAAAATACATGCGAAGCCAGATCTCCGGTCAACGGCGACGGCGAATATTTTTACGACGGCGAAGATGTCGGCGACGGCAACGGCGGAGAGAAAGACGGCACTATGCATCCTCTCATGGTATTATAAAATTGAAATTCTATTATATTTAATTAAAAACTCTTTTTTTTGTGATTATGGATTTTCATAGACTTCACTTGGATTTAGGTTCTGTGTTTGAAATATTATATATAATTATATTAGTTATATCATGTTTTAATTAGCATCATTTGTGAATGATGATTGTTATTTATGTGTCCATGAATTTTATTGTAAAGTTGAGAATACTCATATATAATCCATTATTATATATATATATATATATAGGTTATATAACATACAATTTATACCATTTCAGATTATAATTCATAAGTATATACCATTTAGAAATATCTGAAAAAGGAGAAGACCTTAGGGTTAATCTTCAACCTAAGCTGCGTGTACTATACATAACCTTGATTATAATATTAATTAATCCTAATTAATGTGTATTAATTTCCAGATTATTACTTCAATTAATTATTAATAACAATAGTTATATCTGTTTTAGCTATTTAAAGACAGCGAACTATTCTCCCTTTCGTTGACTTGGGGCCCCTTTACTCTCTCTCTCAACTCATACTAATATACATGTATATGTATCCATATATATATACATATATATATATATGTATATGCAACATCCAACAATGATCAGATGTCAAATGAATCTGAGTTTTGTCTGTGAAGAACAAGATTTGGTCTAAGTTTTTTGAGATATGTCTTCACAACCCAATGAAGAGGATCCGATGAGGAATCACTCAGATCTTCGAGAAACTTCCATTAATATCTTATCAGATCTTCAAGAAACTTCCATTAATATCTTATCAGATCATCATTTTGACAGAGATTATTACGCAGAAGCTATGAATCTTTCATTTGATTCCTCAAATGATCTTCATCTTCTTCAAGGACATGTTACTTTTGATCATACTATAAATGGAAATCAAGAGACGAGGCGTCGAGAAAGAGGAAAGGAAGTGGCAGTAATAGTGGATGAACATGAACATGAACATCATATTGATGATCATGATCATCATGATCATGATGATGATGGTTCAAATTGTGCAAAGAAACAAGAACATAACGCCAAGGAACGACTAAGGAGGATGAAGCTTCATGCATCTTACCTCACTCTTGGAACCCTTCTTCCTGATTTACCTTCTTCAAAGGTCTCTCTTTCCTTCTCTCTTCCTTCATGTTTAAGGGTTCATTTTATGAAAGATTCTATATATATATATATATATATATGTGTGTGTGTGTGTGTATATATATGGTGATCATCATGGACTTGCCCTTACACCTGATTTACCTTCTTCAAAGGTCTCTCTTCCTTCTCGCTTCTTTCTTCAATTCCATAAAAACATAACTTAAAGGGTTCATTTTATCAGAAAGAGGCTATATATATATATGTATATATATAGATATATGTATATATATATGGTGATCATCATGGACTTGCCCTTACACCTGATTTACCTTCTTCAAAAGTCTCTCTTTCCTTCTCTCTTCTTTCTTCATAGCATAACTTTGGCTTCATTTTATCAGAAAGAGTATATATATATATATACATATATATATATATATATCAGAAAGAGTATATATATATATATATGGTGATCATAATGGACTTGCCCTTACACCTTATATACCTTCTTCAAAGGTCTCTCTTCCTTTTCTCTCTCCTTTCTTCAATTCCATAAAAACATAACTTTTAAGGGTTCATTTTATCAGAAAGAAGCTATACATATATATATATATATGGTGATCATCAGTTCATATATGTTTTGATGGGTACGTAGTACATATATAGTATCATCATATGTATGTATATATAGCTCATTTTGTAATGCCCTAATAAGGATACTATTATGTCACACTAACAAAGTAATTAAATTTCACAGAAGAAATGGAGCGCTCCGGTTATTATCGATAGGGTTTTAACGTACATTCCAAAGCTACAAAACGAAATTGAAAAGCTTAATTTGAGAAAGGAACAAATCATTACAGCCATTGAAACAAAGAATCATTCAGACAAAGAATCAAACATCATGATTCCAATGGTTTCAGTTCATAGATTGGGACGAGAAGGAGAGATGATCGTTCAAATATGTATGAGAAATGAAAGAGAAGATTCATTCATGAATCTGCTGAATACCTTAGAATCAAATGGTATGATCATATTGAGTGCTTCTACAGCTTTAGTTTGTTCAGATCAACGTATCTTCAGCTATCATCTTCATGTAAAGGTTTGTTCTTTCTCTCTTTTGCCCTTTTCTCTTTTTAAATTAACCCATTTAAATTTTAAAAATACTAGTTAGAAAATTAAATAAAATCATTTAAGATTAGATCGACGTTTTTTAGGTTAACATGATTAAATAATAGTTTAAAACTTTAATAATTTACTAACAAATTTTGAAATTTGTTATTTAATTGATGGATGTTATAAAACTTCAACTTCAAAGGCATTGTTGACGCTAGAATATTTGTGGGTTAGTGTTAATAAGATATAAGAATATTTATGTTTTTTATATTTTTAATTTATTTAAAAACGAATTATTTTATTAATGTAGATATTTCGTTCACGTGTATATATATAAATTATAATTTGTGAGTTTTTTATATGTTTCATGATCTATTATATGAATCGAATAATTTTTATGTCAGCATGTTGATTACGATATCACACATGTGATCTGTAGATTTATAACATCGTCACGAGGATGATCTATGAGAAATTTTTGGCCAAATCCACTATCGTGGTTTAGTGTTAACAAGATATAAGAATATTTAAGTTCGAAATCTAAGAGTTATGTCAATGGATATTAAAGTATTAAAAAAACAAAAACGCTTTTAAAACTTTTAAACTTAGTTCTCTCTATAAAAATGATGTCTTTAAACATAAATAAGATGAATTCTAAACCTAATTACAAATTTCACATCTTTTTGGATGTGAAAAAACATGAGAATATGTAAATTTAAAATGAATCCTCCGGTCGAGCGTGTCAAACTGATTTCTAGCTCCAGAAGATCTGTTACTCGACGGATTTGCTCCGTATGGTTGATCCGCTCGAGTCAAGTTCATCGTTCGATCGATCGAGTAACTTGGTACAATGGATATGCTCGTGTTGAATCGTCACTTGGTCGGTTGAGTTGCTCTATATAGTTGATCTCTTTCGGGTCGATTTCATCATCCGCTTGGTCGAATATATGCTCAGGTCAATTCAACATTTGCTCGATCAAGTTGCTCAGTACAATTGATCCGCTCGGATCGAGCGATCATACACTTGAAAACGAACACTCTTGACTTCTTCCAATTTTAAGATAGTCACGAACTTAGGTTCGCATTGTTCCTTTATCACGATAGCGGATTTGGCCTAGAATTCCCCGTAGATCATCCTCTTGAAGATGTTATAAATCTATTTGGACCATGCTCATGTGATCCGTCCTCAAAATCATATTCCTGATATCGTAATCGACATGCCGAGAACATGAAAACTATTTGATTCATATAATAAATCATAAAATATATAAAAATCACAAACTATAATTTTTTTATATACACGTGAACTAGATATCTATATTGATAAAATAATTGATTTTAAAAAAATTAAAAATATAAAAACAAAAATTTAACGTTTTCAACTTGAACACATAATTTTTGATAATGTATATGCTATAACATTAAGAAAAAGAATATTATTTAGTGATGTTCATACAAAAGATTATAACTAAAATATATAATAATAGAGTGAATCCAAACTTTCAGTTATAAATATAAAAAAAATATCATACTAAAGTTTAAATATACACGAATATTTTATAATATTATCAAATGTAATAATTCAAATAAAATTTATCTATTGTTGTGGGAACATTTTGGAGACAATACTAACGTTAGAGATGTGAAAAATTGCAGATGGAAGAGGACTCATGTCAAGATGACCGTATTACCCTTGTGAGAAAGATCATCATCTCTTCACTTACCTAACTTTTTCTTTTAGGCTTTATTCTTGGATTCTCATTTGGATTCTTCATATTTAGAACAAAAAAAAAGAAATATAATTTCGTAAGCCAATTTTACAATGAAAAAAATTGTAATTCTCAAGCATAAAAAAATTCTAGGTCAATTCTAATGCAAATTTCGACTAAAAAATTGCTTTGGAATTGCATAGAAAATTAAAAATCTCAATCCAAATTTTAATTTCAATTTTATGTTGTAATTGCCATAGTAATTCTATTTGAAAATTGATGCAAATTTTGAATTATTAAATACAAAGCAAATCTAGGTTAAATTAGAAAGGTTCAATAATTTAGAAATGATAATATACATATATATATATATATTGAAATTGTAAAGAAGGGAACATTAGTGAGTAATACCATAAAAATCCATCTTAATCCAAAATTCTTCTAATATGAGAAAAAAATATTCAAATCTATATATTCGAATTCTGATAATAAAATAATTAAACATGCAAGTTCGAGTTTGATTTTTCAATTTTCATAAACAAATACTCGCATAAATCCAATAAATATATATATATTTAATTTAAGAAAATATTTTAAATTTTAAAATAATTACAAAATACCATTATTGTTAAAGTTATATAGACCGATACTAAAATCTAATCCCGATCTGAATCCGAATCAATATATGTTCTAACAATATACAAAATCGGGTTTATATATTCGCGAGTATCCGATTTATCGTAAGATATCTGAACCTCATGTATCTGTTTCTCGTGGATTCAAATACAAAATTGACTATCCATTTGGAATCGGATATTCTAAAAAATACCCTACTTATGATCATAACATAAACTAAAATAACATGTCGTGTTATTATTCCCCCATCAATGTTACTGAAACAAGCATTACATTCACATAAACATAGCCCTTAATGGCGATAACGAGCACGATCTCGAGCCAATGGAATATCGAAACAAATCCTTACGCCTTTGGCAAGAGCACGGTAGAAGGAAACTCGAAAGATCCATTGTTGGGTGCTCCATGAATCTCGAGAATCGACGTTACCAAATTGTATATCTCAACATTCATAAAAGATGACACTTTTCTCCCTCTACCAAATCGAGGCCCGTGCCCAATGAATATCGATCTCATTGAGAAAAACGCATTGTCATACCCATGAGCTCCACCGCATTCTTTTGATTCTTTACGCTTTAACTCCACCTTAAAACCCTCGTTTACTAATCCTATAATCGGAGGAATTCGATAACTATCCGTATAATGTAACCTATTTGGCAAATCTTCCTTTAAATAAACCTTTAAGTACTTTCCGTTCTCGACTTTACCCGAATTCAATCCTTCGTTTATCTTAGCAACGACATCCGTTGGATCGTGATTCGAAGGAGGTTGAATTGCCAACAATGGAGTATAATATTGAATCCAACTTTTAGGAATCTTGATCCATGGATCTAAATCATCAATAAAGATTAGTTTTTTATCACAAGTTCCTACCATTCCATGATCACCAACCATAATCATCGTCACATCATCAAAAATCCCTCTTTTTTCTAATCCATCAATTAACCTTCCGATCAATCTATCAATGTTACAGCTTCTGTGATTTGGATTTGAGGAGGACCAACTTGATGACCTTGATGATCAGGATCTTCAAAGTACAATGTCATGAAACTAGGGATTTCATTACTAGGTAAATCAAAATAACTTAAAATAGTATCAACCCTTTCATCAAATGAAACCGACCCATTATAATGTTGACAGAAATCTTTAGGGCAATTCCAAGAACCTTTATGTACCTCAGAACCAGGCCAAAAGAAAGTCGCAGCCTTTAACCCTTGATTCACTACTGTTTCCCATAATGGTTCACCGAGCCACCATTCTGGTTCATGGCTAGACATTGTGAATGTTTTTCCTGATTTTGGATCCATGAATCGGTTATTGATGATTCCATGGTAACTAGGGTAAAGTCCTGTAACAATGGAGTAATGATTAGGGAATGTTAATGTTGGAAAAACAGGAATCAAACCCATTTCGGCTTCAGTTCCATTGATGATCAATCGATGAATATTCGGTGTATTGGTCTTGTATTGATACCCAAAACGAAACCCATCAGAGGAAATCATTAGAACCACAGGCTTTTCGAGTTTCTTCAATGGACGAGCAATGGATCCATGGAAATCTGGAGATTTTGAGAGCTGATTGAGGGAAAGTGAGGGTTTTTGAGAAGAGAAGAAGAGAAAAGCAAAGGCAGAAGCAGCTGATAAAGCAAAGCAAAAGAGGAGAATCAAAGTGGTGAAGATGACGCCATTGGAGAATCTGTTTGAAGAATCAGAGGAATCTGAATGGAGAAGAGCCATTGATTGACTTTGTTCATCTTGATCAAGGTTTGGTTTTGTTGAAGATAATGTATCATCAGATTCAGACATCATTCTCGTTCTTCTTCGATCAAATGATATTTGTCTGAATTTGGATTTTATCAGCTTTGAATCTACGAAAGTTGGAAACTTTTTTTCATAATTTCAAGTGATTGAGGAAAGAAGAAGAAGAGATAAAATCCCGATCTTCATGTGTCAGATTTTAATCGGACGGTCTAAAATTGATCACAGCAGATCTTTTGAAACTCGATCAAATTCCTAGGGTTCCAATACGGCGTCGTTTCATCAATGGAAGATATTTTTGCTGTGAGTTAACAAAGACGTCTCTTTCCTTTTATATTCCATTAAAGGTCTCCAATTATCACACGAGAGTAGCTGTTTTAAGAAATTTTGTATTGAACAAAAAGATATATATTTATAAGATGGATCAAAATTTATTTGTGATCTATGTAGATCCATCCATATAAGACAGGCAACCATTTGCATTCTAAAATGTTTTAAATGAATTTATTTTCCTTTTAAATTTTGGTTATATTTTGTTATTATCCTTCTAGAGAAAAAAAGTAATTATAATATTTTTTTTAATTTAATTATTATTATATATATGTTGAATTATAGTTATATTTATATTATTATATATATGTTGAATTTAGTTATATTTATTTTATTTTAAGGTATTTTTATTTATATTTTTTTGGATAAAAAATAATCTTAGTTTTAAAATTTTTAATAAATGATAATTCAAAATGACGTGTTAATTCGGATTGAACGTAAATTTTTTTATTTTTTATTTTAAAAAAGTTTCAGATAGGGGTGGACAAATAGCGAATATCCTCAAATATCCGAGTATTTGTATTCGTATTTGTCGAATATTCGATTTTACTATTCATATTCGTATTCGTAAATGCGGATAATCGTAAATGCGAATATCCGCAAATATTTGGATATTCTTCGAATATTCGTATCCATATCCAGATCAATTTTTTTTAAAAAAATAATTAATACAAAAATTCTTATAAAAAGTTGATAATTATCAAAATATAATTCATAAGTAGTCTTCAAATAGCACAAATATACAAAAAATAAACGAAGCACTAGTCACATCAATCTCTCAATCATCTAAATTTAACTTTATGGACGACTCCACTAATGTCGCCAATTCATCTAAAAAAACATAACAAATTATTAGATTATCATATTAAATATCAAATACAGTAAAATAAAACTAGAACAAAAGATATATATTTACGAAATTCTGTTTTTTCGATATTTTGCAATATGTCCATAACATTATCCAGTCCACCTGGATTACGAATTCAATCTTGAGTGGAAATTAAAGTTTCATTCATATTATCAGTCATACAACTACGCTACGGACTAATCACATGACATCTCGTACTAAAAGTCGACTCTAAAACAACTGTAGATGTCAAAATAACCAAAATATCTCTTGCCATTAAAGAATGAGTTTTATACTTAGAACCCGTAATCTTCCACCAATACAAAATATCTAAATTACCATTAAAGAATGAGTGTTGGAGCTTGTTCTTCATCACTCCATTTATTTCATCACACAATACTTTCTGTACATAAACCAAACTACCTTGGTCGAGGAAACATCTCCGTATCGAGATTCAATGACATCATTTGTGTTCGCTCTTCGGCTTCAATCCTTCCGTTCTTCCCACTCGCCGCTTTGCCTACACTCTCTTTGAGCACCGTCACGATATGACTCATCGTTGGCCTTTGCACAGAGCTTTGAGATGCAGAGGCAAGTGCTATTTCTATGATTTTCCACGCACAACTTTCATCAAAACGACCTTTTAAGCGTCGATCCACGATGTTTTCGATATCCCCTTTCGCTACCATTGAGCTTACACGATCACTTATATGTCTACTCTCTGATTTCCAACGTTCAATCACCTTTTCCCCTGTGATCACTTCCAACAAAACCACCCCGAAGCTGTATACATCACTTTTCTCGTTTAGTTGTTGCATCACATGGTACCTGTAATCCAGAGACGGCTCAGTCCATGTGCCACAAGAGCATACGAACAGGATCTCAATGAGTTTAATTGATAGTTGGAATAATTTTATGTTAAAAGGTATAAAAGTGTATATTTTAATTTTATGAATTCAATGAATGCTCGATTGTTGTTCCCTTTCTAACGAGATTTTTGGATGCGAACGAAATAGCTTACTCGGGATCTAAGTAACCAATGGTTCCCGCAACAACGGTCGCTTCTTGGGTGCAACCTTCCAATGGGAAACTTCTAGATAAGCCAAAGTCCGCTATCTTTGCCTCAAGTTTATCATTCAGTAAGATATTCGCGGGCTTCACGTCTCTATGAACGATGGGAGGCTTGCAGCCATAATGGAGATACTCGAGCCCTGTTTGTTAAAAGTTTTTCGTAAACATCTAAATCAGAACGAGACTCTAATACCATGTCAAGATATCAGATTTGACTAACACATGATTCATATCATAATCGATCTCATTATAACATTATATGAAAACATATTCACAAATATACAAACCTTGTGCCGAATCTAACGAAATCTGTAACCTTTCTTCCCAACTCAAAATATGTTCCTTTTTACCTTAATGAAAACAATATGGAAGGTTATGTTTAATGCTCATAATTCAAAAAGAGTAGCTGATACATAGTACAAGACTGACCTGATAAGTACTCGGCTAAGGTTCCATTCGCCATATACTCATAAATAAGAGCCATATGATTGCCATCTTCGCAATATCCGATAAGAGTGGTTAGATTCCTATGATGAACCCTCAGAAGAAGCTCGACCTGATCATAAAACAAGATCAATGGCAGTCTAACGGAAGAAGAATCAAATCACGGTAAGAGAACAACCTCTGCTCGAAACTCTTTGTACCCTTGAGATGATTTTTCAGACAGTTCCTTGACAGCAACTTCATTTCCATCTAAAAGACCGTAACATACTTTTCCGAAGCCGCCTTGGCCAAGTACTCTTTCGAAGTTGTTAGTAACTTTTACCACTTCAGAGTATTTGTAATATCGCCTTGTCGTTTCCAATGGCCCTGTCTTGACTCCAGTCTTCCCTCTTCGTGGTCGTTTCTTTGAGCACCAAAGCAGAATTAAGACTGTAGAAACAACGAGAAATCCCGAAATGGATGCTACCAATGGAATGAGGTATGAATTCTTCTTTGTCTTTTGACATGAACCAGACTGACAAAGGTCCCGATTTCCGTCCACTCTTGAGACAACAATTAATGTAGAAATGTTAGAATGAAAGCAAGACACATGATATGACAACATATCAGTACAGGATTTGGTTCAGACAAAATCAAAACTAAAGTCTGAAATTTGTATAAACCTTAAAATAAGTGATCCATTGTTTGATCTCTCTTGTAGCTTCAATGGAAGAGAGCCTGTTAACTTGTTCCCTTCCAAGTTCCTCAAGAAATATAAACAAAAACGGTCTAAGCTCTTCTAGTGAAGAAACAATTAATCCTTTATGATCTAAGAGTGGTTAAAAAGAATGATTGTAAAAAAATTGACATGAACTTACAACTCAGTTAAATTCGTTAAATCGGCAAGGAAATCTGGAACCTTTCCAGTTAAACTATTGTTCGATAGATCCCTGTAAAAGGCGTATCATTTACGTTAGTTTGAGTTTACAGCTCTATATGTTATAGAGAGGGGCAATCTCTAAAACATTAGACCACGAATACCGACAATTTTTCCAATGATGTCAGGTTGGCGAAGGCTGGATCGATCTGACCCGTCAATCCACTGGCAGACAAGTTCCTACAGAAACACAAAGTTGATGCATAAGAGCGACGCATATGATGGATATGATAGGACGTGTAATAACGCTTACAGAACAACGATTCTCGGAGGATTGTTTTCAGTGTAATTACAGGTGAGACCTTCCCAAGAATAGTCAATTGGAGAGCATGGATCACCTTGCCAATTCTTCTTCACTCTGTACTTGGATTTTATTTTCATCATCGCATCGACTAAGACATTAAATCATAACCGAACACACTAAGAATAAAGTTTAACCATCCATTCCACAGTGATGAAGAAAATTTACTTTAGAAAATATTACCATCTTGTTGATCAGTTGTTAACTGAAGGAACTCCTTGACTTGATATGACTCGAGCGCGTTAATGATTGGTGGAAGGGTTACATTATCGGTTTGTATAAGAGAAAACGTAAGCGTTGTTCCACTCACAGGATTCTCGGTGTAAACTGTATCTGTAGACAAGTAACGAGGCCTAAACGCATCGCGTAATAGCGTTTCATTCACAAATATAGCGAATTCCCTTATCGTATTTTGTGGTAATACTTCAACTTCTGCAAAATGCATGTATACATAGAACTTTGAGTTTGGATCTTGTGGTACCCAATATAAAGCTAAGTACTGACTGGCATTCGCCGGTGTGGTAGCAGTTTTCATTACAACACGCGCAGGTTGGAATCCGTTGTTGTAATTCTGATCAACCGTGAGCGATGTATTCACTACCTTGTTATCTGTAAACCTAATCGGCATCCAAATGCGGTCGTAAACATCATCTTTGTACCTATAACACGTAAAACAAGTTAACTTTTGGTTAAGTTAGGCCTAAAACAGTAGAAACCTTACATCAATTAAGACATGAATCACAAGTAGAAACCTTACATCAATTAAGACATGAATCACAAGTAGAAACCTTACATCAATTAAGACATGAATCACAAGTAGAAACCTTACATCAATTAAGACATGAATCACAAGTAGAAACCTTACATCAATTAAGACATGAATCACAAGTAGAAACCTTACATCAATTAAGACATGAATCACAAGTAGAAACCTTACATCAATTAAGACATGAATCACAAGTAGAAACCTTACATCAATTAAGACATGAATCACAAGTAGAAACCTTACATCAATTAAGACATGAATCACAAGTAGAAACCTTACATCAATTAAGACATGAATCACAAGTAGAAACTTTACATCAATTAAGACATGAATCAGTTAAGACATTACCAATATACTAAACGACTTAGCTTTTAGTGGAGTTATGCAGGAACACATTTGTTAGAACCCATCATTACAGTTAAAACAAGTTAACTTTTGGTTGAATTAAGACATGAATCAGTTAAGACATGAATCAGTTAGCTGTTAGAACCCATAATAACCCAAAAGAACATTCACCTGACTGGAATATCACCGATTGCACCAAAATCCCATCTCCGATAAAGCATAAGTGCTTCATAAGGTGTCTCGTAAGTGTTATTCTTCAAGAGTCTAAGCTCTAAGACAGACATAAATGGAGTTCCTCTGCCTTTATCTACGAGACACACATGAATATTGTCCGATCGAAGTGTGTAGATAATCTCTTTGGTGACTATAGATGTTGCATTGTCCAATTTAACAGAGTCCCACAAATTAACTCCAAGATAAAGATCAAACTCAGGAGATTTGCCCAAACCATCGTAGTTTCCATACATGAAACGGGATCTGATCAAATACTTAAAGCCTTGCCCTAACGGAGGCTGAAAATCGTAACAATTTCGATTACCTTCAGGGAAACTTCGGACATTATAGAACTGTCGGTCAATGAGATTTGTCTGAAAGAGAGGTGAAACATCCTTGATTCTCCCTGAATCCACAAATGCTTCATCGGAAATGTATTTGATGTCTGTTTTCTCATCGTTGTAGCTCGAACCTTCCGGCGATCCGCAATCCAAACTGATAAATTCTATGGAAAACAGAATTTTAATAAAAAAATATATTTATTTGAAATCAATTTTAATTTTATATTTATATATATATATATATTATGTATCATAGTGCAAGTGTTCTAAAAGTCCATGTATTTATCGTCGTTAGCGATCAATCGTTAAACAATCAATTAGTGAATGAATGTGAATTTCTTTTATAAAAGTTTTATTGTTTAAAACAATGACATTTTAATTTTTTATATAAAAATATAAAATTAAAATTGATTTCAAATAAATATATTTTTTATATTTTCAATTTTAAAATTTTTATAAAATTAAAATTTGATATTAAAAAATTTAAACAAAAAATTAAAAATTAAAAAACAAATCACCAACTAATTCATTTATTCATCTAAATACTTGGCACTCATTGATGGTAGATTATCAACTAGCGAATTTTATAACACTATATATATATTAGATATAATTATATTTATATAACATATATATGTATATATTGAATTTTTTAATATTATAATCATTAATCTGTATATATAATTATAACCTAATTCTATTTAAGAAAGAAAATTATTTTTGAATAATTTACATGGTATATATATATATATTCAATAATTAGCTCACAACATTCTTTACATGGTATAAAAGTATTGATTCAATCACTCCAATGCTTTTATATATTTCGTATTAAAATTTGATATCGTATTGAAAATGTTGACGATTTAAGAATAATTTTGTTCTACGTCGTAACGGATAATGTTACATGATTCAAAAGCATTAGAACAACAATCATGGAAATCTAAAAGAATTAGAAGAAAAGAAAGAGTTTTTGTGTACCCGATTGGTCTTGAGCATGAACAAAAAGGATGAAAATGAAGCTTATGAATGAATTTAAAAGTGCCATTGATTAGTTTTTCAATTATATCTCTTCTTATACAAAACAATGGTTCTTATAAGCAACACACGTCTTATACATAAGATTATTCTATCACCATGTTGTGCTATATTATATTATATTATATTATATCATCTTCAATATAATATTATCTCATATCACTTTGTTTTATATTTTATGGTTGTAATAGGTGGAATCGCAGTCGTCCAATTACGTTTTTTCATGTAAGATTTTTGGTTTAATCTTATATTTGTGGACCTATATATGTGAATAATTTTGGAATAAGTGTTGTCATTCGGTTTAGTCTAAATTAAATGTGATCAGATTTAAGTTTAATTGATTGGACTTCGGTATTGAATTGATTGAGGAGGATTATATGCATAGAGACCTTAGGTAGTATCGTTTATATTTCATGATGGGCGAAATTAAACGATACAATTGAGAACCGAAATTAATCGGTTATCTGTCGGTTTATGGTCCCTGGTTCACGTGCCTATATAAATGAGATTCATTTGGTTTTTGAAGGAGTGATTCATTATTATCACCTACGGTTTTACAGAAAATTTCAGAGAATCTCAGTTTTCTTGATGCATCCCATCGGTGTCAAGGTTTTCGGTTATTGCACGTAGAATCAGAAGATCTATTCCGCTGCATATCGTATACCATAAATCCAGGTATTTATCTCGATCTTCTGTTTTCGAGTTTTCTCAAATCTTGATATATAATTCACAATAGAGTTTCGGGGGTTTTGGAATCCGAATTAGGTGAAATCAGATTCCTTTAAGTGGTATCAGAGCCGATCTATTGTGTCTATATCAGATTTGGATTTAATTATTGATGAACAAAATAATTTTGGAATGAATTAAACAATTTTGATGTAAAATTTAGTTTACATTAAAATTCAAGAGATTGTTTTTGATGGAAAGAAGATGATGGAGATTTCTTAAGAAAAAATTGAATTTGAGAGTTGGAGAACTCTCGGGAAAGAAAAGAGTAAAACCATTATCATTATTATTTACTTTTTTTTTTTAAATAATAAATATGAGAACCGTTTTGAACGGTTTTGTTATTAAACCATTATGAACGTTTTTTTTGTTATTAAAAAAAGGAAAATTAAATGCTCCTAAAAATATGAGAACCGTTTTCTGAACGGTTAAATGTAAAAAAAAAGAAAAAAATAGAAATAATTCTGGACAGATTTATTAAAGAAGAAAAGGAATTTGGGTTCGTTTGGGCTTTTAAAGATTTTTTTTCAAAAAATAAAATTCGTAAGGCATGTTTAATTGATATTAAAAAAACGACCCATTTGAAAACAAAGAAAAAGTCCATTTAAAAAAAAATGGTTTTCGGCAGAATCTTGTAAGATTCAAACCCTAGACCTATGCATTATAAGGATAAATCTTTGCCAATTCTTCCAACAATTCTATCAGGATTTCATGGGGCGTTACGTTTAATTGTTTAACTGCGAAAATATTTCGATAAATTTTGAGTCGAACCCGCTGATTAATACGCATAAGGATGAGTTTATATATTTCAATTAATTTTTGCAATTCATTTGGATTAAAATTGGCACGAAAATTATTTATATATATATCATATGATAATTGCGGTGAATTTAGTTTATTATGATTAATTACACATATAGATAGTGTAATTATAAGGTTATATCATAGATTTTTTTTATAAAAGTTATTCACTGAATTATTATGATGATTATTATATCCTTTGATCAATGTATTCGATTTAATTAAATTTCTCAACATCCTACCAAAGTAGGCAATCTTGAGAAAAATAATTATTTCAATTACATTGAGAAGGTTACATAATATAATTCATGCGAACTTTGATAAACCCAAAGGTCATTCATGGTTTGGCAGTGTTATATTGTGTGTGCATTGATAATTAGTGTATATTTTTTGGTATGACATAAATGTCATGGTATACCCAAAGGTAACCATTACATGAGATGTTTGATTTACACTAATTATTTGATGCGTTGAGTCATCTAATGCAAGTCAAAATTATTGTCCAAAGACTAATTTTGATGTTGCGCAGATGCCTTGTGATGGGATTGGATCGTAGTATCATTCAATTAAGGTTTTATTGAATGGAAGTCTAACACACGAGCTATCTTTTGTTTATATTTGTGATATCGGCATCTAGTATCTATGTCAACATTAGTTCGATCCATATGTTGAATGGATTTAAATTTGCTAAATAGAAGGAGCATTTATTGATCGTGCTTGCTTTGATGGGTCACGACCTTGAAATTAGGGAGGTTCGTCCAGTGATTAGGGATTCGAGTTCTGTTGAGAATTGTAACAAACTCGAACACTGAAAAACCTCAAACCACATGTGTTTGATGATCATTAAGCATTTCATTTCTCTGATTTTAAGGGGCATGATCTAGAAAAGAAAGAAAGGTTATGAAACCGATGATTCGAGATCAATTCATGTGCAAAAGAAACATAATTAGGTTAAAAAAATGTTTCTTTTGTTACAAGACTGGTCACATAAGGAAATGTTGTACGAAGTATCATACTTGCCGTGCAAATAAGGATTTGACTCTCACTTAGTTTGTTCTGATGTCAATTTAGCTTCAGTGCCTAGTAATACTTGGTGGGTTGATTCAGGTGCTACAACTCACGTAAGTAAATCTATATGAGGTTGCATCTATTACCGAAAACCGCTTGATGTTGAAAGATACATCTATGTAGGTGATGGTAAAAGGGTGGAAGTGAAAGTTATCGCACAATTTAGACTTTTGATGAAAACTGACCAATTTTGGGATTTGGAGGGTGTTTTCATAGTAATTTCTTTTATGCGAAACATACTTTTGGTTTCTGTTTTGGACAAATAAGGATATTCTTGTTCATTCAGAGATCTCAAGTTTACCCTCTCATTTCATTCGGTTATGATTGGAATCGGTTCTTTATCTATTTTGGATAATCTTTATATGCTCGATATCATCCCTTCATATAATGAAATCCTATAGGTTGGTTCATGAGACGTGAAGCGTAAATTGATTGATGAAAATTCCGTTGTTTATGGTACAAACGATTAGGCCATATCTTGAAACCAAGAATGGAATGTTTTATACTAGACGGAATTATTGAAACTCTTGATTTTTTCAAATTTTGACGATTGTGTCAATTATATCAAGGGGAAGCAGACAAACAAAGTACGTAAAGGTACATATCGAACTTCAGAGACTTTGGAATTGATACATACGGGTGTATGCGGACCGTTTCCTATTACTTCTTGGAATGGTCAACATTACTTTGTATCGTTCATAGATGATTACAGTCGATATGGTTATCTTTATCTTATCCATGAGAAGTCAGAGGTTTTGGATGTTTTCAAAGCGTTTAAGGCTGAAGATGAACTTCAACTTAATAAACGCGTTAAGGTCGTTCGTTCTAATCGTGGTGGTGAATACTACGGTAGAAATGACGGATTGGATGAACAACGTCTAGGACCGTTTGCCAGGTACCTCGAGGAGTGTGGAATCGTTCCCCAATACACAATGCCAGGTACACCTAGCATGAATGGTATTGCGGAAAGACGAAACCGTACACTTCAGGAAATGGTGAGAAGTATGATATCGTTCTCTACTCTCCCAAACTCCCTATGGGGTGAGGCATTAAAGACAACGGTTTATATCCTGAACAGAGTACCAACTAAAGCAACAATTAAGATGCCTTACGAGTTATGGACGGGTAGACGTCCTAGCTTAAGGCATTTTCATATTTGGGGATGTCCAGCAGAGACTCGATCTTATCAACCCGATGAAAAGAACTGGATTCCAAAACTGTGAGTTGTTACTTTGTTGGATACTCGGAAAGATCTAAGGGGTATAAGTTTTATGATCCCACGAAAAAGACGATCTTTGAGACGGGAGTAGCGACGTTCTTTGAGGACATCGAACCTGGGAAAAGGGACGATGAATTTTGTTTTGGAGAGGATAAGGATGAAACTTTTGTTTCACAAAAGGATAATGATTCCTATTCCAATAATTGTAGCTGGCAATGATTTGGATCATATTGCTCGAGCTACAAATCAAGATACTCCAAATGTTGTTCGGAAATTGTGCCACGAAGGTCTACTCGAGAGAGGAGAATTGCTATTTCCGATGACCATATAGTATTTCTTCAAGAACATGAGGATGACATTGGAATGACAGAAGATGATCCAGTTAACATCCGTCAAGCCATTCAAAGTGTTAACTCTCAAAAGTGGACTGATGCCATGATAGAAGAGATTAAATCTATGGATGACAATGGCGTTTGGGAACTTGTACCTTTGCCTGAAGGTGCGAAACCCGTTGGATGCAAATGGATATTCAAAACCAAAAGGGATTCGCAAGGCAATGTGGAAAGGTATAAAGCATGTCTAGTCGCCAAAGGATTT
>CM071868.1:478716-522419 GCA_036759665.1 Gynandropsis gynandra
TGTAAGATTTTTTGGTTTAATCTTATATTTGTGGACCTATATATGTGAATAATTTTGGAATAAGTGTTGTCATTCGGTTTAGTCCAAATTAAATGTGATCGGATTAAAGTTTAATTGATTGGACTTCGGTATTGAATTGAATGAGGAGGATTATATGCATAGAGACCTTTGGTAGTATCGTTTATATTTCATGATGGGCGAAATTAAACGATACAATTGAGAACCGAAATTAATCGGTTATCTGTCGGTTTATGGTCTCTGGTTCACGTGCCTATATAAATGAGATTCATTTGGTTTTTGAAGGAGTGATTCATTATTATCACCTACGGTTTTACAGAAAATTTCAGAGAATCTCAGTTTTCTTGATGCATCCCATCGGTGTCAAGGTTTTCGGTTATTGCACGTAGAATCAGAAGATCTATTCCGCTGCATATCGTATACCATAAATCCAGGTATTTATCTCGATCTTCTGTTTTCGAGTTTTCTCAAATCTTGATATATAATTCACAATAGAGTTTCGGGGGTTTTGGAATCCGAATTAGATGAAATCGGATTTCTTCATTTCAGTGACTACAAACGAGATGAAAACTGACTAGTGGAGTCGTAGTCACTCGTAATCGTCGCGAATCGCATAATTTAAAAAGCTGAAAAATAGTCACGATACGGTTGCGATTGGATGCATTTTGATTAAAAAGACGTAAACACCCTTCGAATTTATGAAAAATACAGAAAAATCATTAAATATATATATATATATTTGTATATGTAAATATTTTAATAATTTTTTAATTGATTTAAAATATTTGAAAAGTATAATTAAAAGTATAAGCTAAACAAATTTTAGATAAATTATTTTATTAACAATTGATGTTTATTTTGGTAATTTTGTTTAAAACACAATCGCAACAGTTTTCTATTTTTCGTTTCAAATCGCAATCGCTACTAAACGTAACAATTCTACCATTCAGATAAGATGAAAAAAAAATACCATCAATCATCGACAAAACGCCACCAATCAAAAAAGTAAACGCAATATTTTCACTGACGAAATCTTTGAGGAAGGGAGTTTATTTGAAAATCGAAAAAAGGATAATGTGAAGTCATAAGCAAAAGCATAATGCTTTGATTATTTCCTCCATTGACAGTTTAAATATGATAATGCAATTTGTTTCATAAAACATTATCCGTACAGTAACACGACATACATACATTTCTTCCTGTTTCAATAGTCACCATGAACGTGCCTCCAAGTTCTGAGAAGCAGTAAAAAAAAAAAAACCCCGATGTGTTCTGTTGTGTTTTTTCTTGTAATGAGTTAATATGGTATTTTATTTTAGATTTAAAATTTTTTAAAGACAATAAATTTGGAAGTCCAAAACACTGTATATAATATATAATAAAATTTTGTATATAAAAAAGGAGATATAAAACAATAGCCTATAGTCGATGTTTGTGTTCTAGAGGTGTTTCGAAGAGTCAACGATTACAAAATATTTTACAATTTTTTGTCGAATCTAAATGTTTCTCTCGGATTTTGTAATAAGCGAAGACGACTGAGTTAATATTTCTACTCATACAAAATAGACATTTTTGGAACTAAAAAACAATTTTTGGATGAGAAAAATAATATTTTTTGGAACGTTTCCAAATAGTTGTGTCTCATGATTTAGATATACAACTTTTAAATTGTATACGTTGAAGAAAAAATAAATATTTTGGATAAACTCATCAATCAATTAAAGTCCAATGTCCAATCTTTTTATATTAATTATGTCATGGGCCTAAACCCACAATATTGATAGTTTACACTTACATTATTGTCATATATATCTATATACACACATGTTGATTTTATATATTAAAGGAGACGCATTTATTTGTATATTTATTTTTTTAATATGATTATTTAAAACAATGAATTATCAATGGCGCAATAATATTTTGTATAATCTATAACATTTTATAGTATTTTTTTTAAGTGATTCAATAATATAATAGAGAAATCCAAATACATATATATATATATAACCTTCAAAGAACCTCTAAAAAAATATAGTTTATTTATTAAACCAAATAGTTTTAAATCTTTTGAAATCCAAATATGTAAAAAATAAAATAAAGCTAAATAAATATAAATCGAGTAAATTAAGTTCTATTGATTTCTTGTATTATATAGTGATAACGTATTTCGTTCATATTTGTATTTAACAAAAACAAAATGGTTAAAAGAACAAGATGATTTTTATTTTTCTATCCATGTAGATCTTTGTAGTCGATAAGGTATAAAGTATCAAAACACCTAGATATTAAACAAAAAACATGTAGTTAGTAATAATATTGAATTCACATGTAATAAATAAACAAAATATAATTCATTTGTAACACTTTAAGTGTTATAATATTTGCCGCTAACCAATTTAGAATATACGGTTGTGACCACCATAACAATTTTTCTAAGCATTAGTTCTTCCATATGAGATCGAATATTAGCTGCTAGCTCATCCTACAATGAAAATTTGATGATAGCGTTCATGTTTTCGATTTACAATGTTAGAATGAAAAATTAACTAATACATTTAATAACAATTTAATGGGATAAATTATATATATATATATATGTTACTTGTTAATCATTAAGCGTATGTGAATATTTTTGTGTTGAAGATGACATATTTAAATTTGTTCCTTGTACTCCCATTTGCAATCCGACAACATCTGAGGTTTATAAAAATAACAAACAATAAATTATAAATAAGTAATAGTATAATTAATGAATTAACGAATAACAACTAATCTGATAATTCTTCTTATTTGTTTGTCAATGAAAGCTAGTCTTTATACGATATTATCTTGAATCTTTATTTTGGAATATGATTGATTCCATTAACGATCATTTAGACAATTATTTCTTTAAAATAAATGTGCATTCTATTATGCGTTAACCTGAATCTTGTCGCATTGGACACGACAAATAAATTCTTCAAAGTGAAAACATCTCTTTTTTTTATAATCAAATGTAATTGCTCAGAACATGTCAGTGGAATTCTTCATTCAATAATTGTACCCTATAATATAACAATTATAGAAGGATTAAAATATTTTTAACAATGTGTTAATCGTAACTTTGATAAATATGAGACATTTTCATTGATGATTAAAAACTCAATTCCAATTAGCTTGTTATCTTGTAGTAGAGCAAGTTCTTCCCAAATCCTTAGAAAGCGACATGATATAACGATGTGTTTCTATGCATTGTAACGTTTCCTATGAGTCAAAATTTTAAAATGAAATTTCATATATTTTTTAAAATTATATTTCATATATCATCTATATTGTAAGAAAAATAAAACAACTATATTAATAAATAAATAAAAGGAACAGACAAAATAGCGAAAAGATAAATAATTAAATTATTTTTTAGATAAATAAACTGTAGAGATTTTCTCTAGTGGACATCTAAAATACATTCGGTAAAGCAACTGTATTTGTTTCATTTGTTTAAACAAATTATATGGTTTAGTTTAATATAAACAACATATTTAATATTATATAAGATTTTAGTGTGCTAAAAATATAATAAAATATTTTAACATATATTTGATAGTCCGTTAAATATTTTTCAGTAAATAATATTTGTTACGGTTGGTTTATATTCTTTTATTTTCTCGTTCTCTCATATTCTTTTTTCGTTCTCTTATAAATTCGATTTGATCATAAATATATAAAAATTTTACGATACAATCTAGATCACAAATCACTGTGGTAAAACTTTTGTTTTTTTTTTTTATATATAACTAGCAATCAGTTTGGTCTTCCATAAATGCATGTTAAAAAGAGTTATGATACTCAAAATAATTTTCAAATTGAACCAAAAAAAAAAAAGAAATTGTTTGTGGAGAAACCTGGCTTTGTTCTTCGACTTAGCTCGAGGTTTCCGTTTGGACAAATGGACTTTGAAGTAACTTAGGCCCTTTCAAAGTGATGGCCATTTGTTAATTACCCAAACAAAATTAAAAACGATCCATTAATTTTTATTTATTTATCTATATATTACTCAATATTTTTATTTTAGAACCCATAAAATCCCAATATTTTACATGAAAAAATTCATAATTCCATTTAAAATTATGAAAAGGATAAATATTCAAAAGGCATTTGAGGTTAATAATTGTGGGAAATTAAAAGATGGAAAATGAAATTGATAATGATGTACATAAAGCCATTAGGTGAGTGGGCATGTAAAAGAGGAACCTTTATGTACCCAATGTATGAGGTCTTGGGATTTAATCAACACAAATCATTTTCATTCCTTAATTGATTTGGTCACATTCTGCCATGGACATGTGTTCCTTCAAAAGAAGTAGGACATGTCTAATAAAATATTTTTTTCCGTAACAAATTTACATGAGAAACACATTAAATTAAATTAACAAATTTTAAATAACAATTGGGCTCTGTTCCAATTTTTCATTTTCATTTTTTTATATAAATACAAGTATATCTGATCATTTCGGGTTTCAGTTCTGATATAATGGGTACAAATTATTCGGGTCTTAGATAATAATAACCAAACAATAACTGAATTTAAATCGGTTCGGTTGTACAACGGTTCGATTAAGTTATATACCGATTAAATTTTGTAACCAAAGTAAAACCCGAATTTAAATTGTTCAGTTATTATTCGATTTTACCAATCACTTGACTATATAACATTACAAACAAATGATAATATTCTAAACATTTTAAATTATTCATATTTTTTTTACAAAATATAATATAATATATTAATTAAATTTTATATTTAATTTTAATTCTTAATTATATTACATAAATATTCATTTGATAAATATCATTTATCTATGCATTTGTTATATTTTTATGTAACCAATCAGTTATTTGATTAATAACCGAATTGAACCAAATCTATTCGGTTTTTAATTTTTATACCCGATCGATTATTTTATCTATACCCGAACCAGATCGAATGATCATGATTCGGTACGATTTATATAACCGAATCGAAATGTCCATCCCTATATACTTTGGTGAAAATTTGTATTTATTTTTCTCTTAATTAAAGTTGTATTATGTGGAGGCTAAAAAAAAAAGACTTTGATTTCACTCAAATGGAGACAATGTAGGACCAAATACACTTCAAATGAGAAAGAAAGGGGACAAATCTTAGAAGGTAGAATCTTTTGAAGGACAAACAAATCCATAAAAGCCATGTTACATCTAATTTGGGCCATTAAGGCATATGAGATACATCACATTGGAATTTGGATATTCAAGTTTGGTTTAGTTTGGAAAAAAAAAAGAAAAATCCAATAAATAAATAAATAAAAAACCCTATTCCTAGATCCCTAGATTCTTCCCTATTACATTTTTCTTCTTAATATTATTTTTCATTTTTTTTCTAATTTAATTTTGAAAATGGGCTTTTATTTTCTCTTTTGGTGAAGGGCTCCACTCGCTTAGCATCATCACAACTACTTTATAAAGTAAATAAATAAATAGATGCCAAAGGGATAATTTACTTAATTCATATATCATTGGCTCCTCAAAGGGCTTAGAATTATAAAAATAAAAAACTTAAAAAATCTTATTAAAAAAAGAAAAATAAATTTATCATGTTTGGGAATAAAAATAAAGGAAGGATATTGTGACTAATTGCATCATTAGCAAACCGAAACAAAACCCTAAAGTTGAGATTAATGTTTTTCTTCTCTTTCGTACAATTGACTTTCACACACGTGCGTTTTCCATTTTTCTGTTTTGATTTTCGTTTAGATTAATTTTACGAATCATTTAATCAGATTTTAAGTCGATTATTAGTACAAAAATAAATAAATAAAATTAATTAAAAAATAGATTGATTGATAGGGGAAAAAACAGAAGATAATTGTAGCTTTTGTTAGAAGGAAAAGTAAGAATTGTTGAGTAATATTAAGACATAAAAGTTAAATCTTTTTATGGATGGTGGGGATATTACGGGCTTTATTGATAATTTTCAAAAGCATTAATGATTCTCATGGATGTGATTAATATTTTTTAAATAAAAATTGCAGTAATTTAAATTATAACACATTATTCCCACAAAAATTGAGAAAAAAACATAATTATAAATGTTTGGAATTGGTGGACACAATAAATAACTTCAAATGGAATTTAACTAATGGTTAGCGAACCTTTTTCAAGCCTACGTTATTAAGCAAATTTATTTATTAATTAACTAAGAAATTATGATGGTTAATTATGATCCACTTTTCACGTTTTAATTATGATTAACTAATGTGGTTATTAAGTCTTTTGTTTGGATATTTGAAAAATAAGAGATAATTGAAAACAGAGGCAAGAAAAAATTAAATTACGAAATTTTTGGGTATTTCTAATGCATTAAATTAGTTAGCATGTATGTATTTCAAATGATCCAAATCCATATGAAATAAAATTTATGAGTTACTGTTAATTATGTAAGAGAATATTTATAAATTTCATTAATATATATATCACATATTTAAACTCAATAATAAAATCAACATGTAAGGAATTTTTATCATATATATATTCCCACATTGAATAAAAATAATTTATAATCTAATAAATATAAAGTATTGGAGATTTTTTAAAATATATCTTTTAATCAAATTTAAGTTTTATTATTAAAAGGATATTCATATCAGTTAAAATTTTAATTAATAAAATATAATATATCACAAAACAAAATGTATAAATTTACTTTGAAAATGAACAAAAAAGTATGCACATTATATAATGAAAATTTAAATAGATCATTTTTATGATTATATTTTTTTAAGTTACTCCCTTTAAAAAAAATTAAAAAATTTGCTCTCCTTTTAGTCTAAAAGAGGGATAGAGTCCAATTATCGCTGTTCGTTTTTTTTATTATTATATTTTTTATTTTTATAACTTTGAAAAAAATAAAAAATGTAAATGATAAATGCAAATATTTTAGCATATAGTAAATCAATAAATAATCGAAGTTTTCCTACACTAACATAAACGCTTTACTCAACCTTAAAGCAAATAGTTTTGAACTAAGCAAATATGTTATAAAATAAAATACCTTGGTATAGTTCGTCAAATAAATTAGTAAGTAAGCTGAATAAATAATATATTTCTTTGTTATAAATATAAATAATTTATATAAAAAAATAATATTTCGATATTTCTCAAACTATGTATAAAATAAATTACCCTTAAAAAAATTATGTAATATTTCTTTTTTTTTCCATGATCTCATAAATAATTGTAAAAAAAAAACCCATAGATTAGGTGAGATGTCTTCTTCCATCAGTATCTCCATTTATTTATTTATTATTTATTTTATTTATGTATATATATTTAAACTTTTTTTTTTTCTTATGAACACTTTATGTCATCAACTCAGATGTTACTATCAAATTGGTCAAAAAGCTCAGGCAAATCTAACTATCGATAATGAGATTATTAGGGTCGAATTATTGTCATTCATCTTTAAATTCTTCACCATATCATTATGCCATTTATTTTAACTTGGAATTATTTTCAATTGAATTGGTCATAAAATATGAATAATCATTGTGGCATCTAATTTAAAGTGGCAACAAAATTTGTATGGAAGTTTCCTAAATTATTTTTTTGGAAATTAAATATAATTATAAATTATATCTTTACTATACGATAAAATAGTATACAATAAAACAGAAATCAAATAAGAATACTTTGCCTTGATGAACAATAATTGGTGACGTGTCTCATTTTATGCCGTTAGATTTGACTGAAAATGGCCTGATCCATTCATCACCGTTCGATTGACCCGTCCGTCTTCTTCTCTCTCTCTTGACACAAGATATTCTCTCTCACACGTATTATTGATATGCATATATATAAAATTATAAATACCAATTAATTTATCCACTCATCTCATATTTTAAATAAAAGAACATTATAAATACTAATTATTATACATATATATATATTATTAAAACATCGTAATGATATTTTTAAAATTATTTTGTTTAGAAAAAGTATTATCCCATTTAATTTTTAATAATAATAATAATAAAAAATATTTAGTTTTATAAACGATCAAAATATTTAATTTTATCTTATTATATTATTTTTCACATTTTATGGCATAAATATGAAAACATCACAATGATATTTTAAAAGATTATTTTGTTTAGAAAAAATATTATCCCATTTAAATTTTAATAATAATAAAATAATTTTTAATATTTAGTTTTATATATTATCAATACATTTAATTTTATCTTATTATATTATTTTTTACATTTTATGGTATAAATATGAAAGCATCATTACAATTATCAATTCAATCTTGCATAGTAATGCATCCCACTATTTATAATTATTTGTTTGCATGATGCACAAGTTTTAATTTATATATATATATATTATAAAATGAGATAATTTAATTGGTAAATTAAAAATCATTTCATATTTGTTATTTTAGATAAAAATGTTCCTATTAATCGAAATTCAGACTATATAAAGATATAATAGTAAAATCATAAATTCTCTAAACAACTATTTAATAACTTGTTTCAAATTATTATATGCATATTCGCAAGGTATTTTATAATTGTTTTCGAAATGATTAGAGTTATATATAAATTACCAAAATTTTTTATATGCAAATTATCATATTATTTCAATATAATAAAAAAACCATGCTCTAATCACAAATCATTTAGAATATAGAAAACCAAAAGTAATATTTCATATTCAATTTTAATATAGTTTAAAAAATCATATTATAATTTTCTTTATTTTATTCAGTATTCTTAATCATTTGTGATTAGAGCATAGAAACAAACAATAAACATGTTGGTTATTATATATAAATATATAAATATAAAGACAGAAACAGAAAGGATAATAATAAATTGTAATACTAAATGTGGATTCGTTCTCCTGAAAAACCAAATCTTTCATGATTTTAATCATGTTTTGGCAACTGTGACATGATTAGATGGGAAAATTATTGATTATGATGGACTATTCGATTTGATATGATTATTATGGCTACTCAAATTTTAATGTGAATAATATATATATATAAACTATGAACAGAAGTGTATATGATTGAGATGGATTGTCGGGAAAATATTTTCACTTATGTTGTTTAATGATAATCTAAATTAACATAGTAAAACAAGCAAGTGGTCCTACTACGGATATACATAAATGGTAACCTTCGAATTATATTATCGAATTTTTTAATATTTATTTTGAAAGAAACATTTTATAAAATGTCGCATGTCATTATTAAGACAATTTCTATACAAGGAGACGAAATATGTGTGTATATTGTCGTATCTTTTGGACAAAGTCATATATATATATATATTATCTAAAATGTCATTATTAATGTATGTTTCATGAACTATTTACTTTCTTTCATGACTTGTTTCTAAATATATAACTTATTATTAGATATAGGATAATATATTTTCTGATAAATATCAATATTCAAAATTTAAACTGATTTTTTTTACTAATATATTTTAGTAGACAATAGCAAAATTACAAAAAGAAAATCCAGATTTAAAATAATATAATATAAAATGATAAGAAATTATATATTTACGTAAAATTTTGAATATAATCTATGTATTTTAATAGATTGTTTTTTTTTCGATAATGTAAATGATAGCATCATGTATTCATGGCGTGGAACATGCCTATGTTGTTCTATAGGCGATCCCACATACTTACAACATAGAATTAGGAAAAATATAAAGAGTGAAAAAAATAAAGAAAAAAATATCATTAACATTAATACTAATATTAATAATAATAATAATAACAATAATAGTAATTATATTAATAATAATGAGTTAAAATATTAATATTATTCTTTTGATTTGATGCAACAATGATACGACCAATGTGCAATTATCAAGTGGTAGGGTTATTCCACCAATATGTGTTCTGTTTCCAAAAAAAATAATAATATTAATAATAACAACAATGATAGTAATTATATTAATAATAATTAGTTAAATTTCATATATTTCGACTGAATTCCTTCATATATAATTCTATATGATCAAAATTTATACCATGGCGGATTACAAATTATACAAATAATTTTAATATAATATACATGTAACAGAATTTATATAAAAATAATATTTAGATAAAGTGATGGTGATTGATAAGATTTTGATGTGAAGTTTTAATTTTTGGATTAATGTAATTTTTTTAATTTATTTCTTGTCTGCCGTTATAACATATGGTTTTATATATTCTTCTGTTGCCTGGTCAAGTGGTTAGATAAGTAAATCCATTTAAGATTATTCAATTTGTAAAATATAATTTCACGTAATTTTCTTTTGATAAAGAAAAATATAATAATAAGGCAAATGTAAAATATAAAATTATTAATACGTATAAGCACTCTACGAGAGTAACAACGGAGATGTCAAGCCGGAAAGTAGCCGTGTTAGGCGGATCCTGTCCATCTTTCTAGGGTTCGAGTAATATTTATATATATATATATAAAGCTTTTTTTTCTTTGTTATTTTAAATTTTGATTTATTATATTTCTACAAATTACTTAAATCATGTTTGGGTCTAACTAATTTTAAAAATTAATTTATAAGTTTAGAATTGCTCAATATTTTATATATGAGTTTAAAATTAATGTCATAACCGATATGAGACAATTTATCACCACACCATTCAATGATGTACACTATAGACTAATAAACCACTATTTGTTTCGAGAATTATTCTTACTAGATGTGAAATAGTAATATATTTATTTTTGAGAATTCGATTTTGGATTGAAAAAATATATTTTAAGTCATGTTAAATAATCTTGAATTCGTTTTGAATGTTATTTATCCATTAGTGATCTCTGAATTTGAAATAATAGATCAAACTTTTGAGTAAATTGATTAGAGAATAAACACAAGATACAAAATTCATATTAAAAACCGAATTAGATGAAAATGTGATTTAAGAAAAAAGAAATTAAAGATCCAAAATGCAAAGCAAAAGAAAAAAAAAAAGAGGAAATAAAAGTATGAAAGAAAAAAGAAATAAAAGAAATGGTAAAGGATGATCTCTCCATATCTCTCATCTTTACCTTTTTCCTCATTTCTTTTTCATTCTTTGTAACTTTGTCCCCTTCATCCATCAATCATTCTCACAAAATCATATAAGCTCGGATATAAAAAACATGTTTTTTTAGGTTATAAAATTATTGTAATTTAAATACCAAAAAAACCCAATTTTTCTTTTTAAAAAAACTAAAATTGTCGTAATCTAAAACTAGGGCATAATAATATTTCATTAAACAAAGTCTTAATCAACAAGCATTAAGATTTGTAATGATCAATAAGCCTATTGGCTTCTCCAAGACCACTGAAATAAAAAAAAAACATGTTTTTAGATTATAAAATTGTTATAATATAAATACCAAAAAAAACCCAAAAAAAACTAAAATTGTCATAATCTAATAATAATATTTCATTAAGCAAAGTCTTAATCAACAAGCATTAAGATTTGTAATGATCAATAAGCCTATTGGCTTCTCTAAGACCACTGAAATAAAAAAAACATGTTTTTAGATTATAAAATTGTTATAATATAAATACCAAAAAAAAACCCAAAAAAAATAAAAAAAAACTAAAATTGTCATAATCTAAAACTAGGGCATAATAATATTTCATTAAACAAAGTCTTTGATCAACAAGCATTAAGATTTGTAATGATCAATAAGCCTATTGGCTTCTCTAAGACCACTGAAATAAATAAAAAAAAACATGTTTTTAGATTATAAAATTGTTATAATATAAATACCAAAAAAAAACCCAAAAAAAATAAAAAAAAAACTAAAATTGTCATAATCTAAAACTAGGGCATAATAATATTTCATT
The DNA here is from genome assembly GCA_036759665.1 of Gynandropsis gynandra. Classification (NCBI taxonomy): domain Eukaryota; kingdom Viridiplantae; phylum Streptophyta; class Magnoliopsida; order Brassicales; family Cleomaceae; genus Gynandropsis; species Gynandropsis gynandra. The sequence goes on from CM071868.1 coordinate 490,632, forward strand.
AAACAAAGTCTTTGATCAACAAGCATTAAGATTTATAATGATCAATAAGCCTATTGGCTTCTCTAAGACCACTGAAATAAGCTCCATGAGTTGTAGAATAATGGGTTCTATGTGTTGCTTCTCCTGCAAACAGAATCTGTAATTCTTTAACCCTAATTTGATCTTCAACTTCCATTTTTGGTAATGGTTCAGCCATGGCGTCAAGATCATCTCCACTTGATCCAACTGCTACATATGAATATGAACCTAAAAACAGAGGATCATTCCCCCATGAACTCTTCAAAACCCTAATGAATTTTACTTCATCCGTTGTTGATGAATTTCCATTGACATGACCATTACAGAAAGAATCTGGCTTTTTCTTGCTTGTCAAGTAATTGACAGTAGTGGAAACACCTTCAATGATTTCTTCATCGGTTAATTTCTCAAGTTCAAGTGCTTCTTTACCTGCAAACCATGACAGTAAAACCTTGGAATTACTGTGAATCGGACACATGGTCGCTGTTCTTCTCATCCACCATGGAATTTTCTTCAATCTGAACTCAGAATCTGTACGGTCAAACACCATTTGTAAAGAAGGGAAATCTCTTTGTGTTGTTTCGATGAACACTTTGTTCACAACTCCAAATCCAAGTCTTTTGATTGCTTCGACCTTGAAATTTGGTAATGGAGGATTGAAGATCATGCCTTGTTCATACGTAATTCCAGCTTTAAGTACTCCCAATGAGACTGTAACTATAACATGATCAGCATAACCTATTGACCCATCTGAGAAATACAGTTTAATGGGTGGATTATCATCATGACCATTCTCGATGACGTCATCCTGTGTCTGCCATTCGATCTTGATGACTTTTCGGTTTAATTGAATCAAACCTTGAGGAAGAACAGAAGCTAAATGATTGATTACACTGAGATAACCTTTGGCTATGGTGATTTCTTCACCAGGAAACATTTGATATTCACTTTCTGCTGCGAAATCCAGAGTTGATAGATCATCTGCAGAAGTGTAAGTCCTTTGAGTGTTGCTAAGCATGGCGAAAATGGCTTCAAGGAGAGATTTTCTGTTCCAATTCCCATACCCTTTGAGTTCTTCTTTGTCTTTAAGAGATTCACAGTAAGCATCAAACCCAGATTTCAAGAAAGATCCAACACTATGAGATGAACAAACCCTAGTGGCAATATCGTAAATATCAGCTTCACATTTCAAATCTCCATCTTCATCAACAATCTCTTTCCCCTGAGCTAAACCCATCAAAGCATTGAACAAACCCGAGATGGGTTCGAGAATTGAAGGCTCAAGCTCAAACCCACCTTCTGCATAAGTTCTGGGTTTATCAATGGTGGAATCCATACACTCCCATGGCTCGTCGGAGATTAAAGACCCGGTCTCTTTGGCGATTCTGTAAACTGGGCTCCCGCCAATACCGTGGATCCAAGTGGCACCCATCTCGATTTTTTCGCCGGAAAATTCAGAGGTGTTGATTCTTCCGCCGATTCTGGAGCCGCCCTCTACGACGGAGAGCTCGAACATGTCGTTGGAGGTCGTGTAGAGCTTGTTCGCCGCCGTGAGACCGGCCATTCCGGCGCCAATTATCACGATTCTCGGCTTCTTTGCCATGGTTGTCGAAATTTCTGTCGGTGACCTTGAATCAACAAAAAAAAAGTAAGAATTTTTTTTTCTTCTCTCGATTGTTTTGGTTAGGGATGAGGGAGGAGATGTAGAAGGTGAATGAATGAATGAATGAATGGAGAGAGATTACTTTGGCAGAAAATTTATAAGGGAGAGAGAGAGAGAGAGAGAGTAATTTGTTTTTGTGATGTGTTAAATTATTATTGATGGTTTATTTAAATTATATTAGGAATATTTCTTTTATCTTTATTTGTACACTCTTTATTTTATATATTTTTTGGTCTAATAAAGACAGAGCCATACTTTTTGTCTCGAGATTATGCTTTAGTTATACGGACTTCGTGGTAAATATTTATAGGTTAACACAATCATCTTTCTCTCATGACCCTTGTGGATTTTTTTTTATCTTGATTTTGACCTCCATACATAATTTTTAAAAAAAATATAAAGGAAATATAAATTATTATAATAGATAAAAACATCATATTTGCTCACAAAACATTTAGATGTTTGCATTGTTTTTATCATAAATTGCAAATTAAGTTTATGTGTAGAGATAAAAATGCATGTTTTTGGCTTCTCAAAACCTTTTTTTATCAATCATAATTTTAAACATTTAATCCAATAAAAAACTTTTTTACTTCCGAATTAATATATGTTTTTCTTGTAATAGAATATATAATTCTAATCTAAACAAAAAATGTTTGACATTTATTGTTATAACGTTTTATGTATGATCCATTTAATATTATTTATGGACTCAATAAAATCAGAAATTTAAATAATAATTTTTATAATTAAATTTTAAAGTATTAGTGTAAAATTAGACAATTTGATTTAAAGTTTTTGTTGTTTATTAAATGTTCAAAATTATCATTTAAAGTTTTCGTTATTTATCAATTAGACATTCGACTATTTATATTTGTATTTGTTTTCGGTGAATGTTCAAAATTTATCATTGATATTTGTATTTGTAAATTCGAATGTTTGTAAATACGAATATTTGTAGAACATACGGATATATATATCTGAATCTAATGTTTTAACTCTAATATTTTAACGTATAAAATATATATATAAAATTTGAAATAATAAATATTAAGTATTTCATTTCTTTTGTATATATGAATATAAATATATACAAAAGAAATGGTAAATAGAAAAAAAAAGAAGAGAAAATAAATGAGGATATTTAAGGTGGGGGCAGAGGAATCACATGTAAAAGAGGGACAAAGAAGGGCCCACAAAACTGGAGGCTCAGCTAATGTGAGTCAGTCGTACTCTTCACTCTCATTGGTTGCCCTTTGATCAATCCTCACCATTATTGTCTAATCATTCATTTCTCTTCACCTTCTTATTTATATAATATAATATATATATATACATTTAAATTTATTATTCATTGTTGCGAATACTCATAACCATTGCATTTCGAATTTGTATGTGTTCTGGATAAATATTAAAATATATATGATCGTTTATAAACAGTATAAATATGTATACTATTCATTGTTATAATATATATATATAAACATTTTATTCTCCTATTCGAAAAATACTGTTTTAGTACTATTCCCCCTTATTTTTTATTCTCATATGATTCCTCATCGACTTTTAATTTCATTCGATTTTTCTTTCAACTATTAAAAATCTGTCTAAAATCTCTTACGTTGATTATCCGTTAACCGATCCGAGTTTGATCTAGGAATGGACAATCCGGGTTTCAGGACGGGTTTCTCGGGTTCGGGTTCCTCGGGTTTTAAAAAATTGAATCCCAAAAAACTCATTTGGTTTTCGGGACGAATTTCTCGAGTTTCAAATTGTTCGGGTTTTGAAACATTGAACCCAAAAAAACCCGAATTGTATTTGGGTTCTCGGATTCTTCGGGTTCTTTTGGGTTCAACGTTTCATCTTCTGTGAAACAAATGTTGGACAATCATGTTAAATCATACAACATGAAATGAAAACATTCAGACAGAACCACATATATAGTCGTGGCTGACTGCTACATTTACAGCTCACTTCTACACTTAATGAACGCACGACAATGGCATATTTGTTCTAGAAAATGCATAAAATGGAGCACACATCCAGATTCACCTAAGTTCATTTTGAATGAGCAGATTAAGCATAACCAAATCTAAACAAAGAAATGTCGGGAGCTTCTCAGATCCATAGTCCTTCTTTAGCCCTAACTATAATATCCCCTTTTCACAACCATAAATGACCAAAATAAGATTCAAGTTTGAGATCTTTCCATTTTGTAAGTCACTTGAGTTCTAGTGGAAGATGAAAACTTCCATACTTTCACCAAAACAACCCCAAGAGAAGTTGGCTAAATCTAAACGCCCATCGATTTATGAAATCAACCCAAGTTCCTTGAGGATGAGGGGCGAGCGAGGGACGGAGGATGAGGAGCGAGCGACGGAAGGGAGGAGGAAGAGCGAGCGACGAACGGAGGATGAGAGGCGAGCGACGGACGGAAGGCGGCGATTTGAGAATGAGAGTGAGAGAGAGAGAGAGTCGACAGACAGGTTAGGTTAGGGGAGGGTTAGGGTTTTTTTCGGGTTCCTCGGGTTCTCCCGAACCCAACCCAACTCTCCTGAACCCGTTTGGGTTTCAAATTCTGAACCCATATGGGTTTTAAACCCTTTTATCTCACGGGTTGGGTTTTTTGGATTGGGTCGGTCTGGGTCGGTCCGGGTAACCCAAAACGCCCACCCCTAGTTTGACCCGAATCCGATCCGAATTTGACTTAATTTTGAATTTATTTTGACCTAAATTGGACTCAATTTTGACTTAATTTGACCTCAATTTTGACTCGATTTTAATCCCAAATTTTTATTTAATTTTAACCCGAAATTAAATAATAAATCAAGTTAATTATTCAATTTAATCGATTTACTTAATTTAAATGATTTCAAGTAAAATTGAGTACAGTTTTTTTACTTGAAATCAATTAAACGTTCCGATTAACTCGATTTTATCCTAATTTGATACAATTAACAAAACCGTACTTAATTTTGATTCAAAATTAATTAAATCGATAATTAATTTGATTTTGATGAAATTACCTAAAAATTAACAATTATTGTTTATGTGTGTAGTAAATTCGCATCTAATTTATTAAAATGTAACATTTAAAATTAAATCAGATCAAAATTAAGTACAAGTTCGGGTTAAAATCGAATCAAAATTGGGGTCACAATTTGAATCAACATTAGATTGAATTTGGGTCAAAATCGGGGCAAATCGATTAACTCGATTTGATCCAATTTCGATATCATTAACAAAATCGTACTCAATTTTTACTCAAAATCAATTAAATTAAATAATTAACTTGATTTATCGTTCATATTCGAGTTAAAATAAGAAAAAATTTGGGTCAAAATTAAGTAAAAATTGGGGTTAAAATCGAGTCAAAATCAGATCAGAATTAAGTCAAATTCGGGTCAAAATTGGATCGAATTCTGGTCAAAATAGGGTCGGGCAACAGATATTTAACATAAAGAATTTTGGGCAGATTTTTGATAGTTAATGAGAGAATCGGATGAAAACTAAAAGTTGAGGAGAGAATTGGACGATGATCAAAATTAAAGGGAGAACAGGACTAAAACATATATTGTTTTCTATATATATGTTGGTTATTATTCCATGATTGTTGTAATCTTATATGTGTTCATTGACTTTTATCACATAATTTTTCATCCGATTAAATTATTTTGACTATTATCAGATTTTTTTTTCTTTTCCTAAATGCTTTTATGGTAAAGGGTTCATGGCAATTATATGATTTTGAAATATTTTTATTCTAAAGTTGAACTGCAATAAATAAGAAAAAATGAATTTTAAGTCAAATATAAAAATTTGAGTTTTTTCATCTAAACCAAATGGAATTTAAACACTATATTTTATGTATGACTACTATTAACTTAATTTCTTTAATGTTCTATTATTTTTATAATTCACAAACTAATTCATTTTAAATTCTCCGGTGATTTCATTGTTTCTCAAATGAAAAAAATTTAAATGTAACCAATTAATTTTAATATGAAAATGTTCTAGAAAAACGTTCTCGGCGTCCGCCTTGGCGTCGCGTAGGTGTTAGGCGTCTCTAGTCTCCCGATTAATCTCTAGGCGGTCTTTTGTTCTTAAAGAAAATGATGCCAAAATGACATCGTTTTGGTTCTTAAAAAACTCACAATAATACTCATCCACGCGTTTATCTTTCGTCACCTTTACTTTCATCATTGCATCGTGTGCATATATCTATTGCATCGTCTCTCGTCTATTGACTTCACGTCTCTCGTCATCATCTTCGTCTCTAATACTAGTCTTTGTCTTCATCATCGTTTTCTTATCCGCCATCATCTCTCGTATGTCGGTCATCGCTTTCATCTCTTGTCATTGCATTTATTTCGCATCTTCGTCTTTGTTTCATCTCCATCATCGGCTTCATCTCTCGCATTCACGCTCGTCTTCGCCCTTACCTTGGTCTAACATCGTCCTCACTCGATATCCGATTTTTGTATTTTGTTTTTTTATGAAATTGTTTGTCGTCGTAAGTTTGATATGGTGAATTCAATATTCATAAATAATTTTTTATAAATACTAAAATTAATTATTTATATGTATATTTTTATTTATTTATAAATATTTCAAATTAAATATTTATATTATAATTGTATTAAATAATATATATATATATATATCCGCCTAAATATTGTCTAGGTATTCTGAACACTAGACGATGGATATTCGTTCGTCTAACGCGTAGCGTTTTCTTGAATCTTCTGAACAAATTCACCCCGTGATACAAGCCCATTTTTTTACATCCATATTTGTTGCTACTAATTTTTAGAGTTTATATCTTCCGAATAATTATATTTTTGGAAACTGAAGTTTTTTATTTAACATGTAAAATTTCAGTTTCGAACTATGTGGACACTAAATAATAGAGTCAACTTATGAATCTGATCTTTATAAGAAGTTTATTATCAAATCAATAAAAAAATTTAGAATTGTAATCCTTTAATGATTTCTTTTTATTTTAACCTTAGCATTCGTAAGTAATCATTACAAAACCACAATCGAAATTTTCAATATTTAAATATATTATATTTTTCTTCGAAAGAACACCAAAAAAAAAATTGATTACATGCTATGAATCGATTGGTTATAGCTTTAACAAATATATTATTCTCGCATTCATCTTATCTTATTTTAATGTTACACCAAAGTATGAAACTTTTGCACCATAAAGGAATCTTCATCAAAGGGAGTGCGGATTCGTATGTTCATCATTCCTTTTACTTATACAACTTTAAAATTCACTCTTTAAAATTCACTCTAATGAGTTTCGTCTTAATGTATAGATTTTTTTGCGAGTGTTAGAGTATAATTGGATCAAGTGGTAAAATATAAAATTTATATGGGTTGAACGCAACATATAGCTCGACCGAACGAAGAAAGATGGAGTTTGCACAACCGAACATATAGTATAACTCGATCGAATAATAAAAAAAATTTGCATACGCATCGAACAATAAAATATATTGAATATGTTCGAGCAACATGGAGCGTTCTGGGAGTAGCACTCAACCAAATAGAGAACTGTTCGGACGACCATTGTTACGTTTTAGAATTAATTCAAAATGTTAGACAACCCTAAACTATTGAGTTAGTTTTTGGGATTAATTAGGCCCAAATCCATATTTGACATGATATCAAAGCCTGATTCGTCCGGATTTGAATATAGTGATGTTGGGCCCCCAATTGCGATGTCCACACTACAAGACCGAGCCTGGGCATGAAGGGAAGTGTTGTGATAAAATTATCCCGTATCGGCTAGGACATAGACTTTGAACTCATATATATGATACTGAACAACCCTAAACTCTTGAACTAGCTTTTGGAATTATAGATAGGCCCAAACCCATATTTGACAACCACAAATTATTAACAAATGTAAAGATTTTATATTACCTCAGATTTATAATATTATTATATTTATAAATATATAAGAGATGTACTTTTCATTTTATAGTTTATCAATATTATTTTTAGCACCTCATATGTAATTATTGATGTGATTATGGTGAAACATCAAAAAATGTGAAACAATTACTTTTTTCTTACAAAGAATTCTTTAGCAATGATTCACTCAAGTAAAACGTCGATCAAATGATATTCCGAAACCAGAGAAAGAATGAAAGCTTCTCATTAACATTGCATTGATAATTCATGGAAAATCCCAAACTACACAGAAATTTATACAATCATCCCAAAAAATCCACAAGTGTATCTTATGATATTATTTTAAATGTTATATATTAATGTTATTCAAATTTTGTAGCCTATAAATACATAAAATGATTTCATTCAAAAAAATATTTTGTTTAATTGAGTTTCACCTTAAAGTGATACGTGAACTTTTAGCTTATGGTTATTTTTAGAACCAACGAATTTATCTGATAGAGTGATTTCATTCGTTTTGACTAATCCAACATTAGTCCATAAACGTTTGTTGCATCATTTAGTGAAACAAATATATTGATCCGGGGACCAATCTACTTCACAGTTAATTGTGTAGGTCTAGTTTATCATCCCATATTGATTAGGGGTTTTGGTTCATTTTCATCATATATTTAGAGTTTTAGATTCCAATATCGTATCATTTGGTATATTAGATGAAATTCTCTAAATTAGAATTATTTTTATTTTTTTATTTATTTGTTTCGTTTGTTTTTATTTATTTTATTGGTTCCACATTTTTTCATCATTTAAAGAGTCTTTCGTTTTATTTGACTCAAATTTTTATCACTAGAAATTGTGTCCAACTTTGAGGTCAATGTTTTTCAATAGAAAAGAATGATGTGAGTACAGGTACATCAAGAAATACAAAACAATTAGATTCTTTTTTAACAAAGAATTATTCAAGAACGATTCGCTCAGATAGAACGTCAAAACTACTCGATCGAACGACGATCGAAATTAGCCCAATCGTGAAAACTTATCATTAATATTCCATTTTTAATTAATCAAAAATCACAAAATTACCTAAAAAATCTAAGTAATCATCCATAGAACTCTGCACATCTATTTTATCATGTTATTTTTAGTGTTAATTCACTATTGTTTAAATTTTTGTAGCCTATAATGAATATATATGTTTCACTCTAGAGCCATTTGTAAGTTTTTAGCTTGTAATTATTGTCGGATGGAATGATTCAGTTTGTAATATTGTTTTTTTAAATTCCTTATATATATATATATAATAGAAGTTTAGTACAACCTAAAGCCGTGCGCAAACATCGGCTTTGAAGACAGAACCTTCACCTCGGTTACAAAAAACAGAACCCCACAAACCCACAACAACAAAATACAAGACAACCAGAAAATGACATGACACACAACAAGATCAGGCCTACACCAAAATGGAGTGTCAAATAGATAAACTAATGTCGGATTGACCCGGAGTCCACTCCTATAAGGAAAGGATGTGATCTCGCACTAGTCGATCGACGTGAATTTGAGCCTCCAAAACCGAAGACAAATCAATGTGAAATAATCTTTTGTTCCTCTGTTGCCAGATGAAGTAGACCGTTGCTTGTATCAATATTTTTAATACAACCAACTCGTCCGATAAAATCACTGAATTCGCTATCCAATGGCTAATACCATGCAAATCCATAGGAATATCCGGCCACCTAGTCCCTATGAAATGAGAGAGCAACTCGCTGCTATATTGACAAAAAAAAAAATAGGTGAAGGTGAGACTAATTACCTTCTAATTTGTAATATTGGTATTAACTTATAAAATATTAATATATAAATATTTGTAACATCATTCAATAAACCACATATGGTCATCCAAATTATTCGAGACACTAATATTTTAATGATGTGAATTTAATTTATCGTTTTTAATTGTTTACATAGATTGATTTATTTTCATCTAATTTCTAGAATCGTATCAAATACCTTTTGTATAATGTTTCCACAGATATATTACTAGTAATTATTAAATAAAAATGTCGAACCAATTTGAATAGAATATACAGATTATATATATATATATATATATATAACACACGTATGTTCTGAGTGTGCACAATTGGACAAAACATTGATTAAATCCCGAAATGTCGGAGAAATAAATGTATGAAAACCAAAGCAAAGGACAAAATCATGCAAAGCTTTTGTCTTTTGTGATCAGTTTTGCATATCTCAAGGAGAGACTATTTGAAGGATCAAATATGATTTTTGTTAAACATTTAGAAAAAAAAACTTTTTTTTGTTGTTGTGAGATTTTGTGTTACTTCTATGTACTTTGCTGTAGAAAATCATTTAGGATATTGTATTATATAGCCTCGAAATCAGAATCATATTAAATATATACTTTAATAAAATTGCCTATACCAAGTATCATATTTGAAATAATTAAAATCATCACTCCCAATAGCTAATTTTATTGATCATTTGGCTAAAATTGTCGGTAAAATTTGAGAATAAAAATCTACAATATAATATTCGGAACTGCATTAGTCTAAGTTATAATAATGTGCAAGTAGGACATTAATTAGTGTATTAAATATAATGCCAAAAAACTACATTTCTCTCGACTAAATCCAAATGAAAGGTGTCAATTCGAAAATTATAAAATATGACGATTACATATTTGTCAATATGTAATCAATACTAAAACCATCCCAACCTAATACTAATAATCTTTTATATTTTGTCAAATATGAGCTTAGACCATTAACATCGCAATCGAGAATCCAATATCGGTATATTCAAATTGAAACGAATTAGACTCTGATACCAAATTAAATATGAGTTTGAATCTAACTAATCTCAAAAGTTAACTCAAAAATTTAAAATTGTCTAAAAACATATATATGAATCCAAAATTCATATTTATAAAATATGTTTTTCACCGTCATACGCGTTTAAACTCTAGATATTATAAAAATGTAAAAAGAGAAAACAATTGGATAACAAGGAAAAATAAGGAGAGAGAGAGAATTAGTATTAAGGAAAACAGCAAGAAGTTTGACTATATGAAGTCAAAACATCAGGTAATCTTCTGGTCTTATTTGAAAAGGGTATTAGTATTTTACATAAATCTATACATTGGGATATTGAAACGAGAAAGATTCGGGGAAAAGTCAAAATCTTGAGTTCCAAAATTAAACCCCTCCCGTGACCCAAAGACTCTTTCTTGAGCGTCGAAGCCTTGAAAGTGACCCTCCAAGAGTAACCTTTTTTTCCTATTTGCAAATTCACACACACATTATACAATGGCTTCAATGAGTTATTGGAATGGTATGGGTGAGTATTTCATATTTTTAGGGTATTCGAATTCAAATGTGTAGTTAATTTTATATTTGAATCCAAATATTTGAGACAAGAGTATTTGAGATTCAAATATAAGAACAATAAGTCGGTTTCCGTAGACATTGGTTCAATATCTAGTCGGATTCGAGTTTTAATTTTGGGTACTTTACCCAATAAAAGCCTAACAATAATGATATTTTCGTAATTAGCATAAAAAATATAGGTATTTTTGTGAATTAACATATATATATTCGGGTATCCGTAGGTACCTATTTGTGAGAGTGAAAAACTAAAACCGAATCTGAATCCATGAATTTAATAATATTATTATTCGAACCCGAACCCCCAGATTCAGATATTTTTTTTTCTCAAGTTTGAGACTTGTTTCGGATCAGGATGAGTTTTTCAGGTATTTGATAGAGTTGTTGCATTAATAGTTTGTCATGGTTACCGAAAACGATCACAATGAGCCGTACTAATCTATTTGTGTGTATAGTTTTGTTATATTCATCTGAAATTATTATTATAAGAAAAAAAAAGAGTTTACATTATGTTAGAATTGCAGTATTTTTATATTATTAGTTTCGATAGAAATAAACGTTTTGATATAATTATAATTCTGTAATTTTGGTGTATTTTCAAATATATTCTATAACAATTTCTATATAAAGTTTTACGGAGTTAATGAAATCATCTGGGTTTAATCTTAATGGGTTAACTATCCTTTTGGGAATCCGTATTGCAACGGGAACAAGACTATACACACTCTACTACGATCAACTGCTTAAAACGGGTAATGGCAGAACCACAGAAGGACAAACGATTAAATTACACTTCTATTGAATTTGGATACTATCTTAATATAGGTATTTTCTAAGATTTTGAGTCGAAGTTAAGACTAAGAGTCAAATTTTCTATTCGTTTGGTAAATTTAATTTTGAAGTTTAAACTCAAAACCTAAACACAAAATTCAAGACGTAATTTTTTGGACGCTGAAATTTTCAGCATCTTAACTCGGTTTTCGAATCCAAATATCCAAATCATTGTGATACCTTTTAAAAAATTATCAAATTGTATAATTCATATTATATATGCTTAATTTATATTTATTTTATACATGTTATTATATATTTTGATTTTTTTACAAAAATCTTATCAACAACAAACTAAACTTTAAATTAAAATCAAAACTCTAATTTTGAAATTGTCAAACAAACAAATTCAAATTCGATTCCTCAGAATTAAAAGAAAACCCTGAAAAAAAGAATTTTGTTTTCGTGTATGTAAACCTAAAGCAATAGCATGATGAACCAAGAAATCCCTAGAACCAAACACCCATCGAAACGAAACCCTACCTTGGGTAATTGTTGTGCTTAGCTTTCGAGCTAGCTAGCTCTGTACTTATTTCTTTATGTCTTTTCTTATGTTGATACCGCCAGGAAGGGATAAACCAAACTCTAAGGAATAAAAAAAATTTCAAAATTGGATTTACGTCCAACAGGTTACACCAATCAAGAAAAAGATTTTGTTTTGGTGCGACCCATAACCACATATAAGATAGTGGACATTATAAATTTAGCAACACTCTTCCCACAAGATCTCTTTTGGGAAAAAGGATAATCTGTAACTTCGAGTTGTCAACTAAATCCTTTATGGAAATGGCAAACCAACTCGAGGAATTTCTGACACAAGTATTCAATTGGTTCGAACTTGTTTAGTCTTGATTTGGGACCAAGACAACAAAAATTCTTCCCTCGAAGAGGTCCGTGCTTTCTTTGTTGAAGTGAGTATAAAGAGGTTGATTCGATATTCCATAAAAATCGTCTTAATAAAATCCCCAATTTCGTATATAAAAAAAGGAATAATCCATCAGATTCCGGATTGATCTATGTAGATCCATCGATCTGTTTTATTCCATTTATTCCAAGGCCAACATTCAACAATCACTTTGACAAAATCACGGAACTCTACGTATGTTATTAAATATAAATAAGGAATCTCAATCTTTGTTAATTTTATCATCATCTAAATGTTTTAGAATGGGTCCATTTAATCATGTAAAATATCACAATGTGATAAACCGATCAATTAAAAAAATCACACTTGGAGAGTGCAATACAACAGAGAGTCGTATGCTGCGTTCGGGAAGGATGAATCGCTCCTGAAAAAAATCTATTGATTCTCTCCCAATTGGTTGGACCGCAGGTGCGATGATTTACTTCACGCGCGAGGTCTCTGGTTCAAATCCAGGATGGCCCAACTGTGCCAAGGAAAATAATGGAAGAAGGATATGACTCCTTCATGCATGCTCCATTTGGCTCGGGGGATATAGCTCAGTTGGTAGAGCTCCGCTCTTGCAATTGGGTCATTGCGATTACGGGTTGGGTGTCTAAAATAAAAAAAAATTATGACGGTTTGACCCCGTCCTTGGCCTCGGGGAGTGGTGAGCAGCACAGAACCTTAATTAATCAAATGGCATAAGGTTTCTTTGTTAGAAATCCACATACAACATACTAGAACTTCCATTCCCAACCAAAGAAATGCAACATGAGAATGAGCTTTTTACGTTACGCTTCAATAGAATGAATTTCGTACGGGTAGAATAGGCCCCATGGAATCGAAGGTCCTATGCCATTGAAATTCAAATCTATCTGATCTTCGATCCATCTTTGTTCAGCCAGCTCATAACAAAATGGTAAACCAATCAATCTGAGGACTGACACAACCGAATTGGTTGAGGAAAACGAAACCCGAGCGACCAAGCACTCCCGCCCCTAAAAGCGGAGACCCAACGCCACCGGGTTATCGAGGACACGTTTGAAGAGAAGGTGGTCGCGCTCTAAGTTTACCACCCTACCCACTAATGGACTATGAGGAACGGGAATCGACCGAAAACCTAAACCGCTTTACCGACTGATAAGATTTAAACTCTAATTTTCAACTATTTTGTTTTCAAAATAACATATCCTATTTTACATTAATTTGATATATGTATAGAGGATAACTTTCTAAAGACACATTGTGACAAAACTATAAATGTATGAGAAGTATATTGGGAAGAGAGAGAGAGAATAGGGGAAGGATTTTTCTTTTTTGTTTCTTATGCATTTACTAAAACCCACAACGGTTACCTAACTCCCATATCCCACGAGATTCAGGCTTTAAATTGTTTGTCACAATCAAAGATTTCCCCATAACCGGTTTGATGGTTTGATTCGGTTTTGTTTCTCAAGAATAAACCATTTCGATGAAATTGAACCAGGGGTTACATTGTTCCATTCGGATTGACAGGCAATAACCATCCGGTTTGGTTCGATTCGATTTAAACCAATCGAACATCAAATAAGGTAGAGATGGAAAAGGGTTTAACCAAAATGGTCCATTTTGATGAATTGAACCAGGGGTTATGTCTTGATTAAGAAATGCTGAACAGGTTCCATTCGGATTAACAGACAATAACCAATCCGATTTGGTTCGGTTTGATTTAACCAATCGAACATCAAACAAAGTAGAGATGGAGAAAGGGTTTAACCAAAATGGTCCATTTTGATGAAATTGACCAAAGGTCATGTCTTTGATTAGGAACAGCTCACCAGGTTCCATTCGGATTGACAGACAATAACCATCCGGTTTGGTTTAGTTCGGTTCGATTTAACCAATCGATAACCATCCGGTTTAGTTCGATTCGATTTAACCAATCGAACATCAAACAGAATAGAGATGGAGAAAGGGTTTAACCAAAATGGTCCATTTTGAGTTTTCGAATTCATACCATGGCTGCATCGACAGACATCAATCATAAAAGCAGTTGTACCGAGTCAGACCGAACAAGATCGATAACCAAACCGCGAAAGCCCTAATCGATTCTCAACGTCCTAAGCTAAAGAGGTCCCTAAACCAAATGTCCTCCTTTGGTTTACCATTACCAACACAAAGACATGTTTCTTCTCAAGGCTTAGAAGCACATGAGAGCACATGTGACTTAAACGTCTCCAGTTCTGTCAATACTTCATCCTCTGGTCTGTAAATCAAATCGCTCATCCGCCATATCTGTACAAACCACCATGCAAATATCACAATCAATTACTACACAATAAGATAGTAAAAAAAAAAAATAGATTTTTAAGGATTACCCAATAAATGTACCTAGGGGTGGCCAATCCGGGTTACCCGGATCGGACCGACCCGGATCGACCCGAAAAACCCGGATTGTTTACAAAGTAGATTACCCTAAAAATCCATATGGGTTCAGATTTTAGAACCCGTTCGGGTTCGGGTCGGTCCAATCCAGATTCGGGTTAAACCCGAGAAACCCGAATTAAATTTTAGGGCTAATATTTTAGGTTATTTTCTAAAAACCACACGGTTAATATTTTTAGGTTTTTAGAATTCATTTTATTTTGGTATTTGCGAAGTTAATTTTTATGAGTTATTATGTAATTTAGATATGTATTTTTTTTTTTAATTTTTTTATGTTAACTTGTTTTTTTAAGAGATCCCGAAAAACCCTTACAAAACCCAAAAAAACCCCGAATAACCCGAAACCAAATAACCCGAATAACCCGAACCCAAATAACCCGAACCAAAATAACCCGAATATCCCGAGTAACCCATGGATACCCGAATTTAATTTGGGCTATTTCGGGTTCATTGCTTCAGAACCCGAATAACCCGAACCCGAATCGAAACCTGAAGAATCCAGACCGAAAAACATTCGGGTTCAATTTTCATAAACCCGAGGAACCCGAACCCGGATCGAAACCCGGATTGGCCACCCCTAAATGTACCTGTAATGTGCCACCTCCACCAGTGGTTTCACAGTCATCCGAAACACTGACAATAGTCCACGGATCCGATGCATTCCAGTGAAAGTCCACAACTTTATCCCTAGATTAAACAAATGATCCAAGTGATGAACATATTCCATTATAGATAGTAAACAGAAAAAGAAATATTAGGACAGTTGTTAAAACCTGTGACCAGCATGTTGGAAGAACAGTCCCGCAGGACCTTTGGCTGCACGTTCAGATTTCTTACCCACCTGTCGTCACACAAATTGTGAATCACAATTTTGATTACAATGAATCGTTACGAAGGATATCTTCCCGTGTGGAAACCTAATAAGCATCAATCATCTCCAAACATATGTACAAACCTTGTCATAATCCCAAATGTTCAAGAGCCCATCTTCCGCGGAACTACCAAATACAGATGACTTGTCGGGAGACCACTGCATTGGTACAAAAATGGGTGTCAAAGAGTAATAAGTATATTCATACGGGACATATATATATATATATATAAAGATTTAGTTGTTAAAACCTGAACACAGAGAACAGCAGCTTTATGGCCCTCGAATTTGTAAATAGGTGAACCGACTCCATTAGAAGTAAGGTTTCGTCGATCAAACAACCGAACAGTGTTATCTGCTGACCTGGCAAGTGACACAACAGGCATAAGAGAACTTGAAATCATTACATATGTAATAGAATACGAATATGTATGTCTGCTCGCATGTTCATCGATTTGTTTAAGTGTGTGAGTTCGTTTGTTTATACATGAGGATTTGTCTTCCTTACCCTGTTAGAATCAGATTGTTATCATGGGGATTCCAATCAACACAATGAAGATCAGCATCATGAGCCTTCTCAACCTGCCAACACAAGAGAAAACAATGGAGTTATTATTATAAGGGAATATAGCATAAAAAAAATCCAACTATTTTATTTTAGCCTATAAAACGTGAATTATTATTTTTAACCTTAAAAACCCAAACTTATATATTTTTTGCCTTAAAAACACTAACTTTAGGATATGATTAATTTGATAAATTTGTGTTTTTCAGACAAAATGTAAAAATTCAAAATTTTTAGGTTCAAAGTAACAATTTGTATTTTATAGGCAAAAATTAAAAAATTTGGTATTTTCTACACTATATTCCTAAAGTCACTGTTGTTAAGGCAAAAAAAATTTGGGTTTTTTTAGGTTAAAGATATTAATTCATGTTTTATAGGCTAAAATAAAATAGTTTGATATTTTTTATGCTATATTCCCTTATTATAACCAAAACTGAAAGTCAAAGTTTGATACAGTTAAGAACAATGGTTACCTTCATGACCGGACTTGTGCCAGTTCGTGAATCCCATAGTATGAGGCAAGAATCATCACCAACACTGCAGAATTCTTGCGCACTTCACCACAGATAAAAAGTAAAAAGAAGATTCAGAAAATCTGAGCAGAAAATTTTGCTTATCGCAAGCAGAAGAGCATCAAAAGTTATATCAAGTTGATACCTAGATGGGCAGAATGCTACGTCTTCAACTGTATCATCATGCCCTTGATAAATTCCTCGGGGACCAACAGAAGGACTCTCAGCTTTATCATTACCTTCACCAGTTTGTTTGATTATAGATCCTGCAGATTTAGAATCTGTAGCCATTGTTGTGATGTGGTCCTGGATGCTCCATAGAACAACTGATTTGTCCTTGCCTGCCATATTAATAATTGTATAAGAAGTTTGCAAACCACAAGATACACAAACCTAGATCACATCAATATGTACCTCCAGAGAGAACAAATGGCTCAGTTGGGCACATTGCAAGTGCGAATTCAGCATTATCTTGGTGTCCAGTTAGAATCTGTAAGAGAAATTGTTCAGATGATGTAAACAAACAGCAGTGCTCAACAAGATATCGGTAAAAATGTTTCGCTTCTTGCGAGAAGATTAAGACATATATAATGCACGCACGCCCTGTTTTGAATGATGCACAAGAAGCAGTGTTACAGTTATCACTAGGGGACATACCAAATCCGGACGAGAATTTGCAGCTCCAAGGACAGCATGGCGATTTGGTTGAGTTTCCACATCCCAAATGAGAACCTAAAATGTTGAACATATGGCACTTTACATAAATGAACTGAAAGAGGGACAATGTCCACAAGAAAAGGATTAAACTTTTTGAGTGCCCAAAGAGAAAGAGACAAAAACAGAATTTTTCAGGCTGAGATGAACATAAAAAGATTGAAAATAAGTTCCGCTTACATCTGGGCTATCTGTGTGAGTAGCTACAATCTTACTGTTTTGTGGGAGTTCCCTGATCCTATTGACCTGAAATACATAAGTTGTTAACAAATGCATACACCCAAAATTCCCGACAGAGTATTCTGTGCATCAAATTACCAAAGAGAACTCGTTCGAACACAAAAGCAGATTCAGTTTATGAATTGCATCAAATTACAAAAGGAGAACTGGACACGAGAATTGTGGAATACACACCTCTCCAGGGTGGATGATAGTTTTGTACTTCTTCACAAATGGAGACCGGGCTTCTTCATTAAACTGAATCAACATGCAATACAATAAATTTAAAAAAAAGTACCATAAAAACAATGACGATAATAGAGAGAACATAAATAGAAAAAAAAAACTAATTACCTGAGAAATGTGTTCTGCTGCTGCAACCCTTGGCTTAACAACCTCACAATTTGCTATGACCAGAGTATTGGGCACACTGCCATCGGTCTAATAACACAACCAACAAGAATAAAAATGTGACAGCAACGATGAACGAATTTCTAACACAAATGAATCTTGTGGAAATGTATAAAATGTATAAAATACAAATAAAACTGCAACACACTTGCTCTGAGAGGTAGAGACGCTGACGATTCTTGTAAGTTGCTTGCTCAAGCTGAGGACCCCATCTGGTAAAAATCAAATAACAATTCAGCTAGAGAAAGTCCAAACCTTTAGAACACAAAAACTAAAAATCTTCACCAAATCCAACCACAAATCCAACCACAGCTAAACATCTGAAAATTAAAGTATCTTGGAAATCAAATGTAGGCAGTTATAATTATACGAAACACAGCAGAGAATCACATAAAATGGAGAAATAGCGAAATCTTAAAGGAAAAGAAAACGCATTAAGGCATAAAACCCTAAAACTAAAACCGTAACTAGAACAAATCTCTAATTTTCTCGAATCCAAATGAAAATGTCAGCATTTTTCAACACTTCGATAATCCAAGGGGGAATGCACTCTAATCATCTGATTCTGAAGCACAAGCAGTGTTTACCCACAAAATGCTCAAATGCCAACAATTATCAACCCAAACCAAAAGGAAAAGCGAAAAAGAAACCTGATAAATATGACCAATCACCATCAAAACAAATCGCAACCACCGAAGTCAATCGTGAAATGGAAAAACCCTAAAATGGCCAAAAATCCGAACCTGCACGAGAGAGAGGGCCAAACGAGGTTATGGTTGGCAAGCCAGTCGTAGAGGACGGGTACGAGAGCCTTCCATTGAGAGTACTTCTCGTCGGCGGTAGGTTGGTGGCTCTTCTTCCCGGTTCCTTCCTTCATCCTCCCGCCGCTGCTCTGCTGCTGTGACGACGGGGTCTGTGACTCATCCTTGTTCTTAGGTTTTCGACCTCTCTTCTTAGGCCCCGTCACCGGTGCCGGCGTCCCTGCTCCGCCGCTCTCCATCACCGCTTCGTCGGTCTCCATTTTCGCCTCTTCTCAACCCTTCTTTGTCTACTACTCTCCTGACTGGGACCGTATCTACTTTTTACAACCTCCGTTCTTTTCTTTTTCCCTTTTTTATTTTCCTTTTTTGGCTTTTTTATAGTAAAATAATGAGGAAAAATATATAGGAATCATATGCCACGTGTTAAAACTATTCTCCCCTGAATTATACCTGCGTTCTTTTATTTTTTTTCACACGGAATTAGTTTACACATCATCATCATCATCATTATTTATTATTATTATTATTATTATTATTATTATTATTATTATTATGTTAAAAACATAGCGTTAGTTCTAATCGGATATCAGATTATATAATTCAAACAATGTTTTTATGAAGTTTAAATAGATTTGGCAATATTAATGTTCAATAAAACGTTAAACATTAATCAGACATTGACACGATATCCAACACCTAAAACGTATAGATAAAATTTAAGTAATATCTACGGAGATTAGATGGTAATATATATGAATATATACATATATAATAAAAAAATTATAATCCAAATATTTATAAATAAACATAAAAAATTAAAAACAAAAGAAAGCATAAATAATTCTCTAAATATCTAAATCTATTTATTTGTATTCTTAATTAATATATGGTTCATCCAATTTAAATTCGATGATTATTTATCCACTCAATAATATATATAAAATTAAGATTATTTATCTTATTATGCAAAAATCACTGATATATGAGTTCTACATTTTCAAATTATCATTTAAAAAAATATTCATATTAACTAATATATCATAAAAATTTCAAAAACAATAATAAACTATAATATTTATTAAATTCAACAAAAAATACCCTTCTTTGATGATCAAAACAGCATGGGTTTGATTGTTTTTTAAACCACTTCACCTAAAAATCTCGATTTAAGAGATTTTTTGAATACTAAAAATCTCGATTATATTATAAAATATATAAAAAATGCTGTTTGTAATCTAAATCCTTAATTTTAATTACATATATAAAAAATAAAAAATAAAAACAAAAATCAGCATCCGTTGCGGGTAGGAAAAAAAGCAAGACAATCAATGCTTAATGAATCAGAAAGATAAGCAGAATTGCAAATTAGTAAAACCAATCCAATTAGATCCAATCTAAAACCCTAATTCAATTAAGCATCCAAAAGCCATAAACAAATATAAGACAGAAAAAGATTAATTAATCCTTAAATTACCAATCCAAATTTGTATTAAGGACTAATCTCATATCCATAATCTATTCAACAAAAACAAATGTCTTTCTGACTAAGTTGGTGAAAGTATTGAAGGGGAAGAAAACGTTCATATCAAACATAAATACCACTAGCAAGTAGCAGAAACAATGACCCGAAACCCTGTAACAAAATAGATCAATTTAGCGATATGATCGACGAAAAAACGTTAATTTATAATTATATCGTTGATAAAGAATGTCGAATTTACCAAAAAGACGGATGCTACTGCGGCTGTCATCAATTCTTTAACGAGGCTTCGGTTTTTTCTTGATGCTGTAGCTTCATAGCTGTAAGAGAATCTTGAATCAGGAATTATACGAGTGAAATACACACGTTTTCTTAATATGAACAACGGGTTTTCAGATCCTTAAAGGTGTTGAATAATGAAATTTACGTTCGAACGAATCTCCAAAGACATTATAGTGATAATGTAACTTCGGAGAAGTAATGCAAAGATGAATAATATGTTGATCTTAAAACTGTCTGAAACGAAACTTATTTAGTTATTAGTAAAGCTGAAGTGAACGAAGGAAATACCGTAAAAAAATTAAGCCCTTTTTAAGTATGGAGGCTTTGATCCAACTCTACATTCTTTTCCAAGTACACTAAAACTCGGAACAGATTACTAAATTAATGCAAAATCTCAGAACTCAAATTGGACTTTAATGGGGGAATGATTCGATCTACTTTTTCCTGTTTAGGGTTTTGGGGTTAAGGGTTTTGGGCTAATAAATCAATCTACCTTTTCATGTTTAGGATTTTGGGGTTTAGGGTTTTGGGCTAATAAAATCAATCTACCTTTTCCTGTTTAGGGTTTTGGGGTTTAGGGTTTTGGGCTAATAAAATCAATCTACCTTTTCCTATTTAGGGTTTTGGGGGTTAGGGTTTTGGGCTAATAAAATCAATCGTGCATCGTTTATTAGATCCAATAGGATAATGAAATGCTGATATTCATAGAAGAGGAATGCAACCAAGATATACTCTTGAGTCCCACGCATCTATAGTACTAGATACATTCATTGAAACAATGTTACACTCTATAACTAGTTTGACCCAAAACGTTTCGCATGTAAGAAGCACATATCGTATCAACAAAAGTGTAAAAAGGAAATACGATGAGGCCAAGAACATTTCGCATGTACGAAGCACATATCGTACCAACGCTAAGCTCTATAACTAGTTTGACCCAAAACATTTCGCATGTTAAAAGCACAGATCATACCAACAAAAGTGAAAAAAAGAAGAACGATGAGGCCAAGAAGAGCAGCTTCGGGAAGTATAATAGAGATTAGAAACTACGAATATTGGTCAAACTTCATAAACTCACAATCCCCATTGATCCAATCCACTTAATGAGTACAAGAATTGATCCTTATATTCATATTATATCTGTCATTAACCTCATCGCGATTCAAAAATAAGAATGCAGCGATTATAGAACTGAAAAGTAATCGTAACGATGAGCTTTAGGCACCTTAAGATGAATGCCACAGAAGCCTCAAGGATCTTAAAACCATTTGATCCAATACATTACAAGCAAAAAGCTCAATTCCATGTCCAACAAAGACATTGGAACACCTAAAGACAATTTTGTCATAACTCAAAAGAAGCTCAGAGGCAATAATTATCACATTTCTCAGAGAATACACTGCACATACTGAAACGGTAACACACAGATGAACAACAACATCAAATCGATCCGCTTAGCAAATCTAAATACCACAGAAGAAATCTATCAAATCCAATGCATCGATCCGCTTAGGAAATCTAAGTATCACAGAAGAAATCTATCAAATCCAATGATTCGAACCTATTAAACACAAACCGTAGCACGGCGAAAAAACCGTAAGATCAAGATAGGTTCATCATAAATCGGACTTGCAGCGAAGCCAGAAGGACGTGAAAACAGGAATTGTACAAAGTAATGATCAGATCTAGGAAGCTTACATGAAGAACGAGGCGGTAATGACAAGACCAATGGCCAGTGTGAAAACCGCCAAAGTAGGGTACATCGCCACCGGAATCGGACTCGCAATCGATTTCGCGGCCTTTTCAAGAGAAGAATCACAAAAAAAAAACAAAACCATTATGGATCACGAAATTAGAAACAACAATGATCGAATCCATCCCAAACTTACTTGGATCTGCACGAAGCAAATTAGTTTTTGCATTTCAACTTACCATTTTGATGGAGAGATTTCTCAGCCCTTCTCCGCTTCGATCTGTGACCTGCTCTTGACCTTGAGGAATATGGAGTCAGGGGGCACTTCGTTTTCCGCTTTGGCGCAAGCATGACCTCCGATTCCACTTAGAGAAATCTTATGACCCGACCCGACCCGACCCAGGCCCAAATCCATGCTCAAAACCAGACCCAGGCCGCGGTCGAAAAATATTAATAATATATGATTATAATATTTTTTATGAAATATTTTTTTATGAAAAGGCTATTTCCTTTTCCATGCCGTCCCGGTAAGCCAATGCGCCACATGTCGTAGAACCGAAAGAGAGTGACCATGATTAGGGATCGGCAAATTATCCGAAAGACCCGTTTTGACCCAAAATTCATTCCAAAAACGGTGAAAAATTATTCGAACCCACAAAATCGGGTAATAAAAATTTTATAACATGCGGGATCGAATTCAGGTTTTTGAATCACTAAAACAAATATCCATATGTAGCTGAGGATATATATATACAAATATTAAAATGGTCATACATATTATATTATTTATAAAACTACCATTACCATTAGGGTTTTTATCATCTCGTTTCAAAAGTTTATTCGACAGTCGTCTTCAACCATCTTCTCTCTCCTCTCCTTTCTCTCGTATCTTCTTCGGCCACCCCTCTTTGGACGACCGTCCATCTTTTGTCGGTCGTTTTTCTTTTCGACCATCTCTCTTTCTGGTTGTCCCCCCTCTTTGTTCGTCCATGTCTATGTCTTACGTTCGTCTCGCTCCATTCATCTCTCTCAATTCGTAATTGGTTGGTTATCTTCTCTCATCTCGTGTCTCGTCATTCACTTTAAATGTTCCGTCGGTACAGCTGAACAGAGAGAAGGTTACGAAGAAAATAGATCTTGGTTTCAGGTACCTACGGGTACATGGCTCATACCTCGGGCATTTGAAATTTGGGTATCCGTGATACACAAGTTCGAGTTCAGGTAGATAATTTATTACCCGCTCGAGTTCGGATTCGGGTACGAATATCCTAAAATTTTCGGGAACCCGATCCATGCCCACCCATAACCATGATAGAAGAAGAAAAAGAAGAAAAAAGAAAGCAAAAAAGGTGGTCATTACTGAAGAATATTAAATAAGATTTAATTGAAAATACGTGTAACATTAGTAAGTTGGTTTTCTTTCTAACACTATTGATAATTTAGATACTGGTTTTCTTAAGTAAATTATTTTTTTCACAATTGCAATGTCGATTGTTAGTATTCTCGTACCTTTTACATTTTAATTTATATGGCATATTATAGATTAAAAGTTGTATACTAATATATAAGTATAATAATAAGAATTACAATACTATATCATTGTGTTTCGATGAAGACATGAAATCTTTAAATAGATTCATTTGATATGCATCTACACATAATATTTTATTTTGTCATAAAGAAGACTAATATTGTTATATAGTTGATCTACACATAATTCCTTAAAATTTGTGTTTTGTTCAAACATTAATCATATTTTTACATCTAATAAGATCAATTTATCATATTACTTGTTGGTGTTTCCATTAAAATAATTGAAATCTAATTATTAATATATCACTAAAAGTTTCTAAAATATAAATTTTTTTGGCATTATTATAATGCACATATGAATAGAATAAATCAATATACAATGTATTGTTTCTTTGTACATACCTTTTCATTATGAATAATATTTGTTTTTTTTAATCTTACATGCTCCCAAAATATATATCTTTAGAAATTTACATATTTCTAAAGAAAATAAATAGTTATAAACACACAAATACTATAAAAGTGTATTTTGATTTGTTCAGAAAAAGGATATTTCGGATTTGTTTTCAATATTTGAAATGAAAAAAAAAGTAAAATTTATTTTTTTGTTTAAATTGGTAAAAAGAGATTTATAATATATTTATAGAAAAAAAGTCCATACAAAACAATATGAGAAACATATATAGCTAAATTAGCTAAAAATTTATTTTTCCTCTAAATAAAAATATATTGATGGAAAATTATCTAGATTTTCTAAATGTATTACAATTAATTTTACAAATTTTCTAAGTTATAAAAAAGGCAAAACATTTGAATTATATAAGAATTTTATAAACTTTATGAGATATATATAAGTATATTCCTTTTATATATACACTTCTAAAAAAATAAATTGTTGTAAGTATTCAAATACTATAAAAATGTATTTTGATTTGTTCATAAAATAATATTTTGGATTTATTTGCAATACTTGAAATGAAAAAAAAGTAAATATTTGGATCTTTATCAAAATTGGTAAATACAAGGTTTATAACATATTTATAGAAAAAATCACTACAAAACGATTTGGGAAAAAAATATTGTTAAATTAGCTAAATATTTATTTTTTCTTTAAATAAAAATGTATTGATAGAAGATTATCTAGATTTTCTAAATGTATTAGAATTAATTTTATAATTTTTATTGTTTATAGAAAAATATAAAAAAATTTTGAAAAAAATATAATAATATCATAAACTTTAAGATATATATGGACGTATATTCCATATATAAATATTTTTTAGATAGTAATTATACTTCTAAATGTTTATTTTTTTAACTCTTTTATATTCCTTTTTTATATTTTTTTTTTGAATTTTTATATATTTAAAATATTTGGCAAAGCAATACATATTATTTTAGTACATTTTAACTTGGAAAAAAAATTATACAATTATAGAATGAAATCTATGCGACATATATATATATAATAAAAAATCAAAATAAATATTAGCTAATTATTACATTTTTCCTAAAAATATATTCAAAAGTAGGAAATTATATAACCTTTCTAAATATGTGATATGATAAGTTTACCATTTTCTAAACTTTATCAAAAAATTTTTGAAAAAGAAAATTATTTTGAATTTTTTAGAATTTACTAAGATATATGATGTTTATTTTTTTAATTGCACCAATAGATAAATTTTTTTTCTCTAAATTACCATGACAATAATATTATTCATAGAATCTTTGCAAATATACATACACATATATATAATTGTACATAATATATACCAAAATTAGATAATTTTTACTTTTTATTTAAAACAAAATATAAAACAATTTTAAAACTTTATAAGATATGTGCATGTATATAAATTACTTCTTAATCTCATGAATACAATGACATATATAACATACAAATTAATCTTCAAATATTTTCATTTTGCTTTTCTACTGAATTTTTAAATACATATTAGTTTTGATTATATATATTATAAATTTTAAAAAAATAATGTATAACAAATCAGTAATCAAAATGAAAATGAAATTTGACAATTTTTATGAAATATATGTATTTTTCTAACGATTCTTTAGTATATCATATATAATAAATAACATTATTTAAAAAACTATATGTAATATATATTCGTTATCTCATGCGTGAACCATTACATTTTGAAAATCTATTTTAGAGCTGATTATATAGGATTTTGGAATATATTACGGCTAATTATATTATTTTTAAAATTTAAAAAAATCTAAAGAGAAAAGATATTATTTTTAATATCACTTTATTTTTTCATATTTTTTCATAAATTTGTGAACAATTTAGTTTTGTAATTTAGAATGTAAAATATAAAATTGTCTTGTCAAATAATATATTCTTTGTTATCTATCTTTATTACTTTAATTCTTCAAGATAATTAAATTTCTTGATACGAAGATATTTTGTTTTATTTTCATTACAGGTTTTTTAGTTATCCAAAATAAAAGTATAATTATTTTTTAAAATGTGAATTTAATCGGTAAAAATATATATTTCACAAAATCATAAATACAATATACTAAACATTTACAAGAATCACTTCAAAAGTGATGTTCTCTTTACAATTTTGTTTTTTAAATAAATGGTAAGACATATAATAAACATTTGCAATATCTATTATAATGTTTTAGCTACTCGATGATGCACCTTTACGAGATTCGATTTCATCCCTAATTTGTTGGAGATGAGTCTCGTAAAATTTTAATTGCCACATTAACCTTCGTACTTTCCCGAAACTACCCATGACAGGATCTTCGAGCCAAGCACGACCTTCTTCAATTATTGAATTAGCCAATGCCCTTTTCAATTCGGGTGTTTGGGTTGTACTCATCATCCTCAATATGGTTCGTGTACCATATAACCTATGAGCCATTTGGTATTCATTGAAGCTACACAAAAAATAAAAATGAAAAATTACAAAATAATAAATTAGGACATTTTTACGAAGAAAAATCATATAAAATTGTTAAAATGATTTTTTTTTATTAATTACCATTGAGAAGGAAAGTATGGTGCATATTGGCAAGAGACATCACATCGTTTTCTTTGATGCCTGCAAACAGCACAATTTGGGGAAACAACTGTGGCTCGTTGGTTTTCCATTATAGATTTTAACTGTGAAAATGAAAAATTAAAATTTGTTTTTGGAGATTGGTTCCAAAATAATAAAAAAAATCTTTAAGTATGACAAAAAAATGACGATTAAAATTTGTAAAATAGGGTTTTTTTTTATTGAGTTTACACATCAATCTCATCTACCTTCAACTATTTATACTATATTTCCATACCTACCACTTAATTTTACACCATGATTTTACCTACCACACTATTATCACAAAATAATTACATAGTTGGATTACATCTATACCAATTATTTTACTTAATTCGCAAAATATATTTTAACCACAAAATAATAATATATATATATAAGAGTTATGAAAACCAATTACCAAATCATCTTTATTTGTTAATTTTTTATAATATTTCCATTTTAGTTTTGACAATTATAATTTTTATCGAAACAAATATATAAAATTAAATATATATTATGAAATAAAAAAACAACAACAAATATCAATTACTTACGTTTATGTTAGAATTAACTCCAATTCTTTCTAATTGGTTTTGTAACAAGCCATTTGAATTTTGTATCATAGGAAATATCATATTTGATGTTCCTTTCATATTGGAATCAAATATTGGCATTGAATCATCCTTAAAAAACGAAAAACAAAAAACAATTAGATGTGTTATATAATACACAATATATTCATTTAAATAATTGGATTTAGCATTTTTTTCATTATTATTGGACTATAATACCAAATAAAAGGTTTAGAAAGGAATCTATAAATAATAATACAATATTTAAATTACGGGAAAATATCATTTTAATTTTATTAATATAAATTTAGAAATCGAGGTGAATTTTTTCTTTTGCTTGTCATACTATTACTTTTTCAAATTGCGATAAAAATCTAACATAATTATTTTTAACAAAAATCAACATATATGTGTAGAAGGAGCAAATCACATGTCGTTTTCCATACGTATAAAAATTTAATCCAACCACAATAAGATATTTAAAAATATTAAACAATGGAAACAAATTTTTCGAAAATTTTAAACTATTTTGGATGAAGTACTTGAATTTTCAAAGGAAATTTCGTGGACGATATTACTATAATAAAAAATGGATTCACAAATAATATCAATGATGAAAAAAAATGGATAGCTTCAAAGAAATTGCATATTTTTTTCTTTAATTGTATGTATTTTACCAGAAATATATTCCGAGCAAATCCATATTAAAAAAACGTCATGATCTTCTACGACGCTGCACCGATCTCCTGTTAAGATATATACTAATGATTTTTTTGGATTCATTATTGATAACATAAAAATATTCAATTGTTTGTAAAAGATAGAGAAAGTGTAAACTTACGGCCCGATTTATTGGAGTTTTGAAGCGGCGTCATCTTTCACGATGTCGTACCAATTTCCGGAAGTCTCTAATTTTCTATAAGATTTAATAGAATTTTTCACTCGCTATATCTATCTCGCTCACTAGAGGATGATTCTGTCGTCTGTGTTTGGATGTAGATCTATCTTCTTTTTTCTCGGTTACGTATTTAGCGGTAGATGTGATTTATTTATAGTGCTAAATATAATACTTTTTATTAAAATTTATTATTATATAGTGGTAAAAAGTAAAATTTATTAAATTTAACATATTTTTTCAATTTTAAAAAATAATATTTTTATGCATTTCTATTCTATAAAATATCAATTGAATATTTTTTTTTTGTTTTACTATTGCAATGTCGATTGTTGCAATTTTCTTAACTTTTACATTTTAATTTATAACATAATATGGACTAAAAGTTGTATAATAATATATAAGTATAAAAAAATAATCATAATGATAATGCTATATAATTTTGTGTCTATCAAGACATCATATCTCTAAATATAATCATTTGATATGAATCAACACATAATAATTTTTTTCATAAACAATGTCTCGTTCAAACATTGATTAAATCTATTATAATATATATAGTTTTTTACATTATTATAAAATGGAATATTTATTTTTTCTTAATCTTATTTTTTCCAAAATATATCTTTAGAAAATTACTTATTTTCTAGAGAAAATAAATAATTATAATTGCTCAAATTTTGATTTGTTGAAAAAGGATATTCCTTATTTGTTTTTATACTTAAAATGGAAAATAAATTATATTTTGAAATTATTATTAAAATTGGTAAAAATAAGGTTTATAATATACTTATAGAAGAAAATCCGTACAAAACAAATTGGAAAAAAATAGCTAAATTAGCTAAATATTTATTTTTTCTTTAAAAAACAATATATTGGTGGAAGAGTATCAAGATTTTTTAAATGTATTATTTCATAAATCTTAAGAGATATATGTGTGTATATTCTATATATATATATATATATATATTTTAGATAGTTATATATGCTTTAAATGTTTAAATTGTTTTTTAAATATTCGGTTTTTGTATTATAAACTGTTCCATATTAAAATGTTTGGCAACAATACATGTTATTTTAGTATATTTTAACTTGAAAACAAATAAGTTTATATAAATTTATAAAATGAAATCTATAAATATATAAAAGAAAAATTTAAATAATGCATAACTAAATTAGTTGATTATTACATTTTTCCTAATATATATATATAAGCAGAAAATTATACAGAATTTCTAAATGTAAATGTGATAGATAATTTTATTATTTTCTAAATTTTATAGAAAATTTTTACAAATATAAAAATTATTTTGGATTTTTAAGAATTTAATTAGATATGTGATGTCTATTTCCATTTTTGATTTTTAAGAATTTAATTAGATATGTGATGTCTATTTTCTTTTTAATCGTATTAATAGATAAATTCAAGCTTGTAAAACTTGATATTATCTTTAGAATTTGTACAAATATATATGATTTTACTATTTTAATATATAAAAATATAAAAAAAAATAAAAATACGTGATTTTTAAAATTTTATAAGATACATATATGTATATAAATTACTTTAACATCTTATAAATACATATACAATGACATGTATATATACCTTATAATATAATCTTTATGCCATAAAATATAATCTTTGGTTTCACTTTGAAATATTTAGACCTTGAAAATATATTGGTTTTAGCTAAAAATATTGTATTTTAAAGTTAAAAATAAAATAAAAAGATTAGTAATTGAAATTAATTATAAATAATTATATTAACTTTTTGAAATGTATTAGAGCTAATTTTATTACTTTTAATCTTTAAATGAAAAATCTAATGAGAAACATATACATGTGTATATTTTGTATTTTTTTGTTTGCATTTCATCCATAGATATACAATTATATAATGTATAGTATGATATTTGCTTGGTTTGACATTTTTTTGTTAGATTTTGTTTCATACCATGTGAATAGTAGTTTAACTCTAAAAATATCATTTTTGACAACTAAAAGATAAAATATAAAATTTAATATAGTAATTTAGAATATAATATATAAAAATATCAAAAAATATGTTTTTAATTATTCAAAATAAAATATATAACTCATATTTTAAATTGTGAAATTTATCTGTAAAAATATATATTTCACAAAATTATAAATACAATATAATAAACTTTAATCTATTCACTTAAAAAGTAATGTTTCCTTACATTTCATTTTTGAAATAAATTATAAAGATATATAATAAACATTTACAATATCCACTTATAATATCTTAATTATTCGAAGATGTTCCTATACGAGATTTGACTTCATCTCTAATTTGTTGGAGATAAGTATTACGGAATTGCAATTGGTAAATTAGCATTTGTAAATTCCCGAACTATTCATGATAGGATCTTCGAGCCAAACAGGACCTTCCTCAAATACGGAATTAGTCAATATCGTCTTCAATTTTGATATTCGTGTTGAACTCACCGTCTCAATGGTTTGTGTGTGATATAAAATTTATAAATAAATTGTTGCTTAATCGAATAAAATCCAAGGGGTTTCAAATATAGGGGTGCGATACGGGCCGGGCCAACCGGAACCCGGCCCGAGCCCGAAAAAAGTCCGCATTTTTGCGGGTCGGGCCAGACCGGCCCGGATACAATCGGGCCTAGAATTTACGGCCCGAAACCCGGCCCAACGGGTTTTGGGTGGGCTCGGGCCGGGCCTCGGGCCTAAAGAGATAAAAAAATTAAAAAATTTAAACGAGTTTAAAATGCATAAATTAATCCATATGAATCCAAAATTCACGTTAACAAATTCCGAAATGCTAAACAAATCATTAGTCTAATAGTCTAAAACACGCATCAACAAAGATTAAAAACTATTCCATACAAGTCCATAAATGAAAAAACAAAAATACAAATAAATTTGACTTGAATCTCTTGCTCTTCCGGTTTCACCATCAATATGCTTATTGGGTCGCGGCGAGAAATCCATCGGGGCCGCTAAATATAGAATTTACACATTAGTCAATCAAAGAAACCAAATCAA
>CM071868.1:522664-536981 GCA_036759665.1 Gynandropsis gynandra
CATATATGATATATGTGTAAAGTAAAAATTTATTTGTATTCATATCCTTTTAAATTTTTTTAATTTTAATTGTTAATCGAAAATAACTCAAATGAAGTTAACATATATTATAAGTTATATCATAGCACATAATATTTAGGGATTTCTATCTTAGAAAAACTATTTTGAACATAAATAATACACAAAATATAAGAAAAAAAAGTTATTAATAAACAAAATAAAAAAATATTTAATTACAAACTAATAGCTTATGCACGAGGGAGAGAGAGACGTCTCGACGAGGAGGTAGGGGGAGGGAGAGAGCTGATGAGATTGAGGGCGAAGAGAGCATCAGGGTTAGGGGTGAGGGCCATTTTCGGGGCTGTCCGAGCCCGGCCCGACCCGAATTTTACGGGCCAAAATTTTTCAAGCCCGAGTCCGCCCCGATTGAAAACGGGCCTATAATTTTTGGCCCAAACCCGTAATTTTTCGGGCCGGTTTCGGGCTGGGCTTGAAATTGACATCCCTATTCAAATATCACAGCTCCTACTCAGCACTTTGAGATTATCTATTTTGGATATTTGTTATAGTAACAAATTAACCAAAATTTACTTGACAAATAGCAAATAATCAAATTCAAATATAAGACAAAATCTCTCTAAATGAATTCATTATAAGATGTTTCACCAAAGTCTATTATGGAAATATATTAATTGAATGGATTATAATAGAGAAAAATTGATTGGTGTTGTTGTTAACGATAATATCAAGAATCATCAAGTCGTTAAAAAAGTTAAGGTGATGATTTTTTCCACCCTAATTTCTGATTTTTTGTTGATTTTTGGAAGAGATTATACTTAAGCTAGACATGATCAAAATAGGATTTGCACCATTCTTAAGAAAATAAAAATTACAAATTAATATTTATTTAATAAATTTGAACCTAGCTTTTAAAAGTATTAGCCAACTATAACACCAAATACATAGTTCAAAAAATACAATTATATAAACAATAATGCATAATGGGTTTAAGCTAAAAATGTGTATTCTAACAAAAACTTATATCTAAAATTAATATATTTTAATTAATTGATTAAATGGGTTAAAAATAGTTAAATAAAATGAAAAAAAAATACGAAACCTTTCCCCGTTGACCGCAGCTGTATTCTTTACAAAGGGTGCTGCAATCACCAGGACGGTGAGAGTCGGCGATATCCTCCTTATTTTTCACTACTCAATTAAGGGAAAAGTCATTTTAATTTTTTAAATAATTTAAATAACTAATGTTACGGTTAACATTTAGGTTTATATATAATTTAGAAAATTCTAATTTTAAAAAAATATTAAATTATAATGGTATTCATTTGTAATGGTATCCGTTATGATTTAAATAATATGATTTTAAACCTTATTTTTTTATGTGTATATTCACAGACCGAAGATGAATTAAACTCAATTTCCTTTTGTCAATTTAAAATAATTAAAATAATAATTTTTATAATACAAGCTTGTTTTGCTTTGACTAAAAGAAATATATTAAGATAATTGCCGAAATCGATGTGAAATTTGCCTTTTGCTTTGTCACGCTATTACGTGTGTCTCCAATTGCAATTGGTAAGTCCATATTATATTGAAATGCAACGAGAACCAATTGCATGTCTTAATCGGAATTTTAAAAATCCTAACTTTTTTTTAAATGTTAATTATAAAAATCCTAACTTTTTTTATATAGTAAACAAATATACGAAATAAAATGTGTTTTATATTGTAAGGAGACAATTTTAAACTTTTAAACAATTAGGATGTTTACACAGTTTGGAAGCAATTTTTACGTTTTATGAATTATTTAATATTTGTTTTTGTTTGGTAAGATAATATAATCTAATTGTTTGTTATTTTATAATTTTTTTGCTTTCCAAATTTTTTAACAAATAATCTCCGGTAAATAAAGATAAAAAAATCCAAAATTTATTCATGAGTATTCAAATGGTTTTAAAACAATGTAAAAAACCATATATGTATTTATCACTTAAATATAAAATTGGTATAGATTGATATTATAGAGTAGAAAATGACTAAAGTATTATTATTTAAAATATATGTACCGATCTCATACAATGTTCTATAAGGTTGAATATTTTTCATCATTAGCATAGTTATTTTATTTATCTGATTTTGTTGCAATTGAATTTAGATTGAATAATAATAGGGGTGTTAGGTGTTAGACGAGTTGGTTCATCTCAATTTAGGTCTATTAATTATGGAATCGGGTTATTTTTTAAAGTTAATCCACTCTATCCACCGGTTAAATTTTTTATATAATTATATAATAAATAATTTATAAAAATATCTATAAATTCATAAGTAATATTAATAAATATTTAAAAATTCAAATACAAACGTCTAAAGACTTTCGAAATTCAAAATTAAAAAATAATTTATAAAAAATACATATAATCCAAACAAAATTATAAAAATTTAAATAAAAACAATATTTAGTTAAATATTTTGAAAGTTAAAACTTCAAAACATAATTTTCATTTTTATTAATGACTTGCAACTACATCCATAATTTTAATCTAGTATGTGGTTTGATATGTATCCATACAGGCTAATCCGTATGGATCAACTAAAATTATAGCTCAATCTATTAATCTATTTTTTTATATAGACTGAAAAATGCACTTATACGAGTTGAGTTAAAATCAGTATGCGGTTTGACAACCCATTTAGCACCCCTGTTGAATAACATCATTTTGATTAACAAAAAAATGTTATTATGACTCTTTTCTCTCAACACTGAATTGAAACGACGAAGAATATCGAAATATGAAAAAGACATATTCATTAAACGAGTTTAGAAAGATCGATTTGATCTTTCCTACGTCTTGGGAATGAACTTAAATCCTTTATTATGAGAACAAGTAAGATTATATTCACTGAATCTCTCATCTTCCCCTTACCCTCGAATGATTCTCTCGTTCTGACAAACACAAGATCAATAAGTCTCGACTCTAAGACTTTTATCAAAATTGGTTGGTTCTTTAGATTCTTTCTTCTCTTGAACCATCACAATTCATGAGCAATATCTTCTTCAAGGATCTTGTGAAATCCCATCACTTCTAAACTAGCCAAATTTTTAACTTTCATTAGGAGAAATCTCTTTTTCCATCGAATTTCTTTACATCGAGTTTACCGGTAGCAATTTCTTGACCTTTTCTTGATATTTTTGCTATACTTCTCTTTATTTTATGTTCTTGAACATGAATCAGAGTTTCAATTTTCCATTTCACTTCTTGGATTTCCTTCCTCTTGTCGATCTCAATTTATCATTGATCAATCCTTTTCTACAATTTGTTGTGACTGAATTTGGATTGAATAATACCACTTTGATTAATCAAAAAGGTTCATGCGATTCTTTCTCTCGCTTTCTCTCAAATTGATTTGAAACGATGAACAAGAACAAAATAACAAAAAACGAAGAAGACATGCTCAATTTGATCTTTCATATTTTTCGAGAGAAAACTCAAAACATTTAGAGCAAACCTAGTTCAATAAAAAAATTTTCTAAACCGATTAAGAATTGATATTACAATTCTTGGTTAGCTATTTTTTAATTGTGATTAAACAAAAACACGATGTCAAACTTACAATGCATCTCATAGATTTTAATACAAATATATTTTTTTTATTTTTTATTGCTCTTTTTCGATTGATTAAAATGATTTTTTTAACTATAATATACGTTTTTTACGTATATATCTAGTGTTCATCTACCTTTTTTCTCATCGCTATATTTTTCCAAATCTTTTTTAAATATTGATATATCAAGTAGTTTGATTTCACCCCTATGAATTTGTATTATCAAAATGTTCGATTTGTGCAATTCGATTAACATATTTAATTTTTAAATTGTATGTCATAGACTATAGAAGTTGTCTAATAAAATAAAATGAATAAACAATAGTTATAGTGTTCTATCATTTCATTTCGGCCTAGATATAGAATCTATTGTAGCACCATTTCGTAGTCATCCACAAAATATAAGATTTTTATTTTTTCAATTTTGGCTAAAATTATAAACTGTTTTTTTTTTTCATCCAATACGAAAATTAATTGTATTATATATCGCTAAAAAATACTAAATCTAATGATTATTAGAACGCTACAAATTTTTTCATAGATAAATTATATTTATGTTATGAAATGTTTGATGTTTCAATATAAATTATATAATTTAGAATTTGTAGAGACGTCCAACTTTTTTTTTTGTCATAGACCATATCAGAAGTATATTATTTAATGTCGGCCACAAAATCAGATTTTGGTCGGTTTCTATAGTTAGCATTATAATATATAATGGGAGACAATTTTATCCTTTTTGTGTTTAAAAGTTACCACAATTAATATTAAATTTAAAGTTTCTATTACTAAATGTGCCCAAAGTATTTTTGTAAAATTGTTCAATAAAAAACATTCTAAAATATTTATAAATAAATTATATATATAGTCATACATATATTATGTTATTAGTATATAAAGTGGAGCATTTTCTGTAAAGAATCGCAAAATAATAATTATTTGTTTAAGAAGTTTTCTCAATGCATCCTAGACTTCCTAAGAACGATACTCATATGCATCTAATATATATGTACAACTCTTCTTATGATTTTTTAAAAAAATATATATGAATTTTGATATAATTCAAAATTAATTCAATAATTCAAAATTGTCAAAAATCATATATATATATATAAATATAATAGTATGGCAAAAACAATATGGACAATATCATATAACATTTCTTTTCTTTTTTAGATTTATCATGTAACGTCCACATCAGAAATTAATAATAAAAAATTTAAATTAAGATAAAATAGTTTTAATAACTAATCACATGTATATAAAAATATGAATTTATACCTAACAAGATTCTCAAAAGTTAATTCAAGAATTTAAATAATGATGAATGAAACTCGTGTTTTGTATCTACGATTGTTTAGGTTTAGTTCAGCCTAAAAAATTAATTCAATAATTAAAAATCGGATACCAAATATTGTAAATGGAATACAGAATACAGAGAAGAGAGGAGATAGCATGGAGACTATGGTATCAAAGGAGCTCAAGTTTAGTGAAGGTTGCAGAACTGAAAAAAGCTTAGAAACTGATTCTCAGAAGAGTGCAGAAGTACACGCAGCATCAGTAATTGGAGATGCAAGGATTGGTTATTCAGGAGGAATTTCTTCTCCCTTGCTTGAGCTGACAGATGACAAAAGAGCCCCTGAACAATCCAGGGTGATGGGCATGAATTCTGTTTTCAAAACTTCAAATAGATTTGATGTGCTGGCATAAGGACTAACGACTTTTCTTCCATTTTTACCCCTAGGTTCTTTTCTATAAAATGATGTATTTGATCAGAATGTATTAATATGAAAAATATATGAAATACAAAGAAGTTCTTAAGTTTTACAGATTTTCTGCATTTTCAAGTTTCTGGTGCACCATGTTATACACTTGCTAGATTG
Source organism: Gynandropsis gynandra (assembly GCA_036759665.1). NCBI lineage: Eukaryota > Viridiplantae > Streptophyta > Magnoliopsida > Brassicales > Cleomaceae > Gynandropsis > Gynandropsis gynandra. Next base: position 528,169 of record CM071868.1, read on the forward strand.
TTTTTACTTTTCCAATTTTTTGCTAATTATATAAAACTTGAAAACATAGTATTATAACCAAAGTATCAGTACACAACCATACAACCTCAATAGATATGGAAATCTATTCTATATGTAGAACCTTTAATTATGTCAAATTAAATATTATAATTGATAATTAAATAATTAATCCGTTAACTATCATTTATAATATAATATATGATTCACATTAATATAAAATAAATTTGAGTTTTTTTATTTGTTAAATGAAGAATATCTATACTTCAGAAACAGACAGAAAATAAAGTTCACTTTCTACAAATATTTCACCAATTCGTAGTTTTGGTCTGGTTATTGGAGTAGAAACTTCACGTGAGGTATGAATTGCTCTTGCTCAAAATTTCAATGTAGTATCAGTCTCACGTGAGTATGATTTGATGGCGTCATTACAAAACCTCACACAAGATGATAAAACTGTTTCTGAGTATCTTATGGAATTTAAATCAATCTATGATCACTTAAGCTCAATTGGAAAACCAGTGTCTGAGTTGATGAAGATATTCAGACTACTTCAAGGTTTGGGAAAGGAATTTGAAGCTTTCACTACTGTAATACACACTAATATGCATAAACCACCATATCCAACCTTTAATGAAGTGGTGTCTCAATTGACTAGTCTGTCATTGAATGCTAAATACCAGAAACCAGTTACAATTAATCCACATATGGCTTTTACAACCCAATCTGGTGAAACCAGAGAACATGGATATCAAGGATCTAGAAATAATAACAGATTTAATGGAAACTATAGAGGAAGAGGTGGATATACCTTTAGAGGCCGTGGGTTTCCTCAGCAAAATTATTTACAGGCCACTCAAAGAAACTATCAGACAAATGAAAGAAATATACCCAGAAGTGTGTGTCAAATATGTGGAAAGACAGGACATAATGCTTTAAGGTGCTGGCATCGCTTTGATAATTCATTCCAAGCTTCTGAAGTACCACAAGCACTTACAGCAATGGAAAAGTCTGGTAGAGAATGGTTTTCAGACTCAGGTGCTTCCTCACATATGACGAATTCAACCAACAACCTAAGTAATGTCCAGCAATACAGTGGTAGTGATTCAGTGATGATAGGAGATGGAGCTTTCCTTCCAATCACAAATGTTGGATCAGCAACAATAGACACAGTTTCAGGTAAACTGTTTTTAAAAGATGTTTTAGTTGTTCCTTCTCTTGAGAAACAATTATTATCTGTTGCTTAGCTCACATCAGACTATCCATGCTTCTTTATATTTTATAATAATGGAGTTGTTATAAAGGATATGGTTACACAGAAAGTAATGGCTCAAGGAAGGAAACATGAAGGGATATACATGCTGGATAATCCATCTGTCAGAGAAATTTTTCATCAATGCTCATATTCAATCAGACACAAAGCAACTTCTGAAGATATATGGCATCAACGTCTGGGTCATCCCCAATCTCAAGTAATTCAAAATCTCAGTTCAAGAAATGCTATTAGCATAACTAAGAAGGGAACTAGTTTATGTGCTCCTTGTCAACTGGGAAAAGCAGCTAAACTACCATTTTTTAAATCAGATTCAAAAGTAGATAAACCTCTAGAATGTATTCATTGTGATCTTTGGGGACCTTCTCCAATTACATCCAATCAATCATTCTGTTATTATGTGGTTTTTGTTGATCAATTTTCAAGATACAGTTGGTTTTATCCTCTGCAAAAGAAGTCTGATTTTTACTCCACATTTTTTATGTTTCAAAAACTGGTAGAAAATCAGTTAAAACAAAAGATTACAGTATTTCAGTGTGATGGAGGAGGAGAGTTCACAAGCAAAAGGTTTCTGGAACATCTTGCTTTCTATGGTATAAAATTACAAATGTCATGTCCCTATACACCCCAGCAAAATGGTTTGGTGGAAAGAAAACATAGACATCTTGTTGAGCTTGGTCTTGCTATGATATTTCAGTCAAAAGTACCATTGACTTATTGGGTTGAAGCATTCTTTACAGCAAATTTTCTGATTAATCTCCTTCCTACGTTTGTGCTTCCAAATAATGCATCTCCATTTTCAATCTTGAATGGATATGAACCAGAATACTCAGCATTATGAGTATTTGGCTGCTCATGTTTTCCTAATTTGAGACCTTATGCAAGTCATAAGTTGGAACCTAGGTCACTGCATTGTGTTTTTCTTGGATACAATGCAAAGTACAAGGGCTATAGATGTTTATATCCACCTACTGGGAAGATGTATATAACCAGACATGCAATTTTTTATGAGCTAAGTTTCCCGTATCAGAATGTTTATTCTTGGATGTGTTCTACTTACTCTACAAATTTGTTGAAATCATGGCAGTTAGGGTCTTCTAATGCATCTCTTATCAAAGATTCTCAGATAAATCAGAGGTCTGCATTATACCAGTCACCACCACAAATAACAGAGGCTCAAGAAGGATTCCATTGACAATATGTCTCAACTGTGACAACAGAAACGGTGAATACATCAAATTCAGAAGATAATACAGTTTTATCTCCACCAGTTCCTACACATCCTATGATAACAAGAAGTAGAGTTGGAATTTTCAAACCTAATCCCAGGTATGCTCTCACTACTTTTACTGGAAATATACCATCTGAACCAAAATCTATAACATCTGCACTGAAACATCAAGGATGGTGTTCAGCAATGAATGCAGAAATTGAGGCATTACAGAAAAATAAAACCTGGGTGCTGGTACCTTTCTCACAAAATATGAATGTGTTGGGTTGCAAATGGGTTTATAAAACAAAGTTGAAGGCTGATGGATCATTAGAAAGGCTTAAAGTCAGGTTAGTAGCCAAGGGGTTTCACCAGACTGAGGGAGTTGACTACATTGAGACATACAGTCCAATAGTAAAGACATCCACCATAAGGATTGTCCTCTCTGTAGCTATTACAAACAATTGGAAAATTTATCAGCTAGATGTTAATAATGCGTTTCTCCATGGTGAATTGAATGAAACAGTGTATATGCAACAACCACCTGGGTATGTAAACAAAGAGTATCCAGATCATGTGTGTCTCTTGAAGAAGGCCATTTATGGATTGAAACAGGCTCATCATGTCTGGTTCAATAAATTCAGCTCCTACCTTCTGGAGTTTGGTTTCTTCTGCAGTAGCTCGGACCCTTCTCTCTTTGTTTACAGAAATGGTGATGATATTCTTATCCTTCTATTATATGTGGATGATATCATTTTGACAGAAAATTCATATTGTCTGATACAGGAACTGATTTCTACAATTAATTCTAGTTTTTCTATGAAGGATCTTGGAGACTTATACTATTTTTTAGGTGTTCAAGCAGTGTTTAATTCAAAAGGATTGTTCCTTAATCAGTCACAATATGCACAAGAACTTTTGACAAGGGCTAATATGCAAGATTGTAAGTCTATCTCAACACCTTTACCACTGCATCAGCATTATTCTGACACAGATTTGTTAGCATATTCTGATCCTACTGAGTTTAGAAACCTGGTTGGTGCATTACAATATATTACTCTTACAAGGTCTGATTTGAGTTATGCAGTCAATTTCTTATGTCAGAAAATGAATACACCATCTTGTGGTGATTACAAGCTTCTGAAGAGGGTGCTGAGATATCTGAAAGGGTCTGTACATTGTGGTTTGTTTCTGCATTCTAACAGCAAAATGAATGTTCATTCATACAGTGATAGTGACTGGGAAGGCTGTAAGGAGACACGAAGATCAACTACTGGATTCTGCACCTTTCTAGGCAGTAATCTGATTTCTTGGTCGGCAAAAAGACAACCAACTGTGTCTCGTTCATCAACAGAGGCAGAGTACAGGGCTATGGCTAGCCTTGCAGCAGAGTTAACGTGGATTTCGTTTATTCTGAGAGATCTTGGAATTGTTTAATCATCTCCGACATTGTTACACTGTGACAACTTGTCTGCGGTGTATCTATCTACAAATCCAGTATTTCATAATCAAAGTAAACATATTGAGATGGATTATCACTTTATAAGAGAGAAGGTGGCACTTGGATCAATTATTACAAAGCATGTTTCTTCTGAATCTCAACTTGCTGATATTTTTACAAAATCTCTTCCAAAGCAGAGGTTTCATGTTTTGTGTTGCAAACTTGGTCTTGGTTATTTACCCATTCCAAGTTTGAGGGGGAATGTGAATGGAATACAGAATACAGAGAAGATAGGAGATAGCATGGAGACTATGACTATGGTATAGCTTAAGTTTAGGGAAGGTTGCAGAACTGAAAAAGGCTTAGAAACTGATTCTCAGAGGAGTGCAGAAGTACACGCAGCAGCAGCAATTGGAGATGCAAGGATTGGTTATTCAGGAGGAATCCAGGGTGATGGGCATGAATTCTGTTTTCAGAACTTCAAATAGATTTGATGTGCTGGCATAAGGACTAACGGCTTTTCTTCCATTTTTACCCCTAAATTCTTTTCTATAAAATGATGTATTTGATCAGAATATATTAATGTGAAAAATATATGAAATACAAAGAAAATTCTTAAGTTTTACAGATTTTCTGCATTTTCAAGTTTCCGGTGCACCATGTTATACACTTGCTAGATTGTTTTCAAATATTACAATATTTAAATTAGAACGAATTAAATTTCAATATCATGTTAAATATGAATTTAGACTTCCTAAAACCAAAAAATAATTCAAATTTTATTCATTATTCACGTTCCATCCAATTTGGGTATTAGAACCTAAAATATTCAAATACTATTAATAATAAAATATGGGTTTTGCTAGATTTGAGTTTGTAAAACAAAATATTTATTGAAAAAATATGAGTAAAAAACATATTCAGAAAACATCTGAAACAACATATAACTAATCTAATTAACTTTTTCTTAAGTATTGTGAAGATTTTCTAAATGTTTAATTTTCAATTTTAAAGGCAGAATTAAAAAAGGTAAAATTATCTAAGATTTTAAAATCTTTATATACATTTGCTTTTTTGTTTCATAGCTACATAAAACAATGACACGATATGAGATTTGTAAGGTCTTATTTTTTTCATGAATCGTAAATATACGGACATAACGGTTAAAATATATTTAAAATTAATATTCAATATATATAACGAAAATTAGATGTACAAAAGCTATAAATAAACGTATTATGCTAGGAAGGAATTATAATAAATGTGATTTTAATCTCCAATTAATAGAAACTTTCTCAATAAAATTAAAACTCTAACGTAAGGTAAAAATTCACATTATATTCTGTATTAGCTAATTGAAATAACTCCTTGAAATAATATATTAGACTTGTTTATCTAATATATATATATATATTCAATCATCTCTGTAAAATTATTATCACGTTATTATTAGTTTGTAATCATAAATTATAAACGTGAGAATATGTTTATACATTTAAGAAACAGTCTGAATGTGAATATAAAGATAAATAAATGCTACAATATATATATACATATATTATAACAACAATACTATTAGACTCTAAAATTCTATCAACTAAATTTATATATACTATCTTTTATTTTTGGCAAAAGATATTCAATAATTAATACACTAACCATCCGAAATATAATTTAAACCTATGCTTTAAAATAGAAAACAAGAATCCACACTATTTAATCAATTACATATATATATATATATGACTACGTGATCCAATATTGCATATATTTGTACTTTAATAATAGCTCAATATTTTAGATCCTTATTAAAGAGTTTCATGTACGAGTGAAAAAAAAAACGTATTTTGAAGTGAGACAATGAACTTTTTTTACAAGTCATTAAAATTACATATATATGCAATATTTTTAAGGACGAATACAAATGGAAAGTGCTAATACAATATTCCAATCAAATATATTTCTAATATTTGGTTTCCAAGATATATGGAAATAATATCCACATAGTAAAGGTAACCGTAAAAATTAGGAAATCAAATAATTCAATAAGGAAACATATAATTCAATAGTACAAAAGTGAAAAAAGTACTGGTTAATTATGTAATTATGTTATGATCTATAATTTCTAGGGTTTGTTATGTTCTGTAATTTCTATTTAAACAGGCTTAGATCTAATAATACGACATACGATTTCATTCTAGTTTGGCATGGTATCAGAGCCGTAGCCGTCGAACGTTTAATTTTTTTCCGATCGCCGCCGCTTTTAGCCGCCGCCCGCGCTCTCAGATCTTCTGCCGTGCGCCGCTGCACACTGCCCGCCGCCGCAGTGCTCTTCTCAGATCCGCGAGTCTCTCAGATCTGTGTGCCTCTCAGCGACCTCTACTCTGCCGGCGTCGCTGCTGTCCTCTCAGATCGGTGCGTCTCCGTTTAATTTTTTCCAGTGCGTCATTCTGACCAGATTTTCTGCTCGTCGTATTCTTCTCAGCGTCCTCTGCTCTCCGTCGCGCGCTCCCTCCTGTCACCGGTCCCTTCTGTCGCCGGTCGCCGGTGCCTTCTGTCGTCGGTCCCTTCTGTCGCCGGTCCCTTTGGTCGCCGGTTCCTTCTGTCTCCTGCTGTGCGTGTTCCTGCTGCTGCGCGTGTTCCTTCTGTCTCTTGTCGCGCGTGTTCCTCCTACTGCGCGTGTTCTTCCTGTCGCGCGCGTTCCTCTTGTGCGCGCATCTCCACCGTTATGTTCATGGCTGATTTTCAGCTAGGTATGGGCAACGCTGGGCAGCAGTCCACTGTCGCTCAGCAGACGCACGTCCCGCCCGTACATCTCACCAGCACTTTCGGATCTCCTTATTACTTGCATTCGTCGGAGGGGCCGGGAACTGTAATCACTTCGGTTCAACTTCGTGGTGATTCTAACTACGAGGAATGGGCCAAACACATCAGACATGCCCTTCGCACGAAAAGGAAACTAGGGTTTCTCGATGGTACGATTGTTGCGCCATTGCCTGATTCTCCTGATCGTGAAGAATGAGACATTGTCAACTCGATGTTGATCGAGTGGTTGTTCAATACTATTGATCCACAATTGCGGACTAATATTTCCATTGTCGATGATGTGCGGACGCTTTGGGAGGATCTTCGACAACAGTTCTCCGCCGGGAATGCCGCACGAGTACATCAGATACATGCGGAACTTGCTCGTTCCTCGCAGCAAAATCAGAGTGTTCAAGTCTTCTTTGATAAGTTGAAGAAACTGTGGGAGGAATTGGATACTTACCAGCCTATCCGTACTTGTGGATGTGGTACGTCACATGCTGTCGTTCTCAATGCCGAGCTCACGCGTGATCGTGAAGAGGAGAAAATTCATCAATTTCTCATGGGACTTGATGATGGTGTCTTCGAAACCGTTAGGTCTCAAGTTATTGGATCTGACCCACTTCCGAACCTCAATCAAGTTCATTACAAGGTTGTGCATGAAGAACGTCATCGTTTGATTGCTCGTGGTCGCGATGATCGTGGATCGATTGTAGGGTTCTCTGCAATGTCTTCTCTGCCAGTTCCTTCTCCCGCTCCTTCGGCTGCAGTGCGTGACAAGACCTTGGTTTACTCTCATTGTCGTAAACTTGGTCATGATGTCTCCACTTGCTATCTCATCATCGGATTTCCAGATCGCTCTAGGAGCAATGCTCGGTCCCGGTAGCCCGAGCGTACTCACCGTGGTGGACGTCCTCCTCATGTCCGTGTGAATGCAGCTCGTGTTGTGGACGCAGCCCCAGATTCGAAGTCCAATCACGATCTTGATCGCGGTGCTATGCCAGGTTTCAATGACGAGCAGTGGTCTACCTTGCTGTCATTGCTCTAGCTGAAACCACATGGGTCTGATGATACTCAATCTGGTAAGATAGATTACATTGAATATATTTTGGATTCAGGAGCTTCTCATCATTTGACGGGAAATTTACATTCCTTAGTCAATGTTTCACCGATTACTCCGTGTCCTATTGGTTTGCCTAATGGTGATTGCACTATGGCTACGCATACGGGTGATTTATTGCTTGGCAGCTCGTTTTATCTTCACCATGTGCTTTATGTGCCTTCACTTACATGCAATTTGATCTCCATATCGCGTTTGTTACAAAGTAATGATTGCATTGTGACGTTTACTAATCGTTTTTGTGTGATTCAGGATCGTATCGCGAGGATCCTAATTGGAGCGGGTGAAGAATGCGATGGGGTTTACAAGCTTCGGGGAACAGTTGGACCTACAGCTTTTCATGCTAGTTCAGTGGCTTCTCGAGATTTGTGGCATCATCGGCTTGGACATCCGTCTGATAAGGTTTTAGATTTTTTGCCTACAGTTTTTGGCATTTCTAAACAGACTAAGAATAAGGCTCATTGCGATATTTGTTTTCGAGCCAAACAAACTCGTGCTGTTTTTCCTTCTAGTGAGTCCAATGCTACACATTGTTTTGATTTGATTCATTCTGATATTTGGGAACCGTAAAATGTGCATGCTACAACTAGTGCTATTTATTTTCTTACATTAGTGGATGATCATTCTCGAGCTGTTTGGGTTTATTTGATGCGTTCTAAATCCAAAGTCAAGGATCTTATTCCTAATTTTTGTGAAATGGTGAAACGTCAATTTGATAGATGTGTTAAGGTTGTACGAACAGACAATGGGACTGAATTCATTGGTTTTCGACGGTACTTCCAAACGCATGGGATACTTCACCAGACTTCGTGCGTATACACTCCTCAGCAGAATGGTCGGGTTGAGCGCAAACATCGCCACATTCTTAATGTTGCCCGTGCCATTATGTTTCAAGCGCATCTGCTTGCAACTTTTTGGGGTGAGTGTATTTTAGCCGCTTCATATTTGATAAATCGTACACCATCTA
>CM071868.1:540248-554540 GCA_036759665.1 Gynandropsis gynandra
GAAGAGGGCATTGATGTCATTTTACCAATTTCCCTAAACCTCACTGTCCTCACCGACCCTTTCTCCATCTCCGCCGCGTCTCACGACTTCGGCAACATCACCACAGAGTCACCCGACGCCGTCCTCTGCCCCTCTTCCACCGCTGAGGTCGCCCGTCTCATCCGATTCGCCTACCGCGGTCTCTCCGGCCGCTCTGACGCCGCAGCGGAATTCCGAGTCGCGGCCCGAGGACAAGGCCACTCACTCCGCGGCCAGGCCGCGGCGCCTGATGGTGTTGTAGTGAACATGACGTGCCTGGCTGCAGCGACGCGTCCACAGGTCGCGATCTCAAAGGACGGAGCGTTTGCAGACGTGGCGGCGGGAACGATGTGGGTGGACGTATTGGCGGCTACGTTGGAAAAGGGCGTTTCGCCGGTGTCGTGGACGGATTATTTGTATTTGAGCGTTGGGGGAACGCTGTCAAACGCAGGAATCAGCGGTCAGACGTTTAGGCATGGTCCCCAAATAAGCAACGTCCGTGAATTGGACGTTATTACCGGTACGATACCATTACACGATTCTATTTTTTTTTTAAAATCTATTTTTTTGACTTAGTTATATATTATATAATTAAAGAAATGACGTCTTCAAAGCACATAAGTGTAACGCAACATAGAAAAAAAAAGTGTAACGTCTCTAAAACATTTTTGTTAATTTTTTTTACATCAAAACGATTGAAATTATATAAACGATTGAAATTATATAAATTTTATCTTCACCTAAGTCTAGTTTTAATATAGGAAATTATATTTCTATTAGCGTAAAACTCATGAATTTCTTTAGAAAAAATATACTTAATTCATTTTATCCCGTTACCAAAATATTTATATACTTTGAATGTGTGTGTGTATATATATGTGTAAAAATTTTGTTTTACTTTTACATTAAGTTATCGAAATTTCACGAATTTATTCAATTGGTCAGTAAAATACATAAAGTGACAACGATGTGCAGTAAATGATAAGAATCATAATTTTTTTAATATAAAAAGTATATAGGTATTTTTATCATTATATCAAATTTTCAATTTGTATTAACTAAATTGATTAACAACATGATTATTATAACGTCCTAGAATACGTCAGCTATTTAGCTAACGTTTCACATGGTGTATATTTCTTTTTTTTTGAAATATTCGAAAAAAATATTTTTCATATATATTAATCTAGTCATTAATTACGTAGATATGCGTTAAATTAGGGTTGTTAGATGTCCATGCATGACGCATGCAATTGAACTTTTAACCAATTTCGTTTTGCTTTATCAAAAAATTATATGTTTTTCCGATTATTTTTTAAACTTCCTTGTTTAGATTTTATTCTCTACGATAAGAGACTAATTAATCCATGTAAAAAAAGGTAATAAATAAATATATATATATATATAATATTCAGTATATGTTAGGACTAGTATAAATATATATATATAGGTCCATTCAATCGAAATTCGTAAATAATTTTCTCCATATATATTCTACTTTCCAAAAACTGCTATATATTATTGTAAGTCAACATTATTATATATATGGGCCGGTGACATATCTGTTTTTTTTCCTTTATAATATATGATTTTTCTCCATTCTCTTTCAAGTAAACTTACACGTTACAATTATAATACTATGTGTGAAGCAAGATTTAAAAAAAAAATGTATATATAAGTAATTAAGAAAGATAATAATTATAATATATATGTTATTATTTTTTTATTTATGTCAGGAAAAGGTGAAATGCTGACTTGCTCCCCACAGCTAAATCCAGAGCTGTTCTTTGGAGTTTTGGGGGGTTTGGGTCAATTTGGTATTATAACTAGAGCCAGAATTGCCTTGGATCATGCTCCCAAAAGGGTATGTATATATATATAATAAATATTCAAAATTCATATACATATACATTTATACTTTAAATATATATACATTATTGCATAAATAAATAAACATATACGAATGTGAAAATTTTCTTAGATATATTTGTAGTAAAAGGGTATGTATATATATATATATATATAAATATTCAAAATACATTTACATTTATACTTTATTATGTATGCACATATATATATATATATACGAATGTGAAAATTTTCTTAGATATATTTGTAGTAAAAGGGTATATATATATATATATATATAAATTTCTTAGATATATTTGTAGTAAAAGGGTATGTATATATATATATATATAAATTTCTTAGATATATTTGTAGTAAAAGGGTATGTATATATATATATAAATATTCAAAATACATATACTTTTATACTTTATTATGTATGCACATATATATATATATACACATTAGTACATAAATAAACATATATGAATGTGAAAATTTCTTAGATATATTTATAGTAAAAAAAATTATTATTATTATATGATTGGAAGTCAAAGGGTTGGTTTGCATTATTTGAACAAAATCTAATTGTTGAATAAAATTAGATATTTATAAGATTCTTTTTTTCAAATCCTAGGACTTTTTATTCCGTAATCTTGTCTTATGCGTGCAAATCTTTTCGATGTCATAATATAATAATTTTCAATTATACATTCCACAGAAATGAAAGGTTATATATATATATAGGATTATATAGCTGACTACTGTTTATATATAAATATATATATATATATATATATGTATTTGGCAGGTCAAATGGTTACGTATACTGTACAGTGACTTCTCGGCTTTTACGAGGGATCAAGAACGTCTGATATCAATGGTGAAAGACATTGGCGTTGACTATTTGGAAGGTCAACTGATAATGTCAAACGGCGTCGTAGACACCTCCTTCTTTCCACCGTCCGATCAATCTCGAGTGGTGTCTTTAGTGAAGGAACATAGTATCATCTATGTTCTCGAAGTAGCTAAGTATTATGATGATACCTCTCTTACCTCTATTCCCATCGTTGAAAAGGTATAAATCACTTCATTATCTTTTTCATCACATTTTATTATTTTATTTTAAATCGATTAGAATATAAATTATAAATTAATGTCCACATATTGATAAATTGTGGTGTTCTATATTGGTTAGAACTTTATTACAGGATACAATATTTATTATTGATAGAAGAATATTTTATGATATCATATAATTATATATAGTATTCATATAATCTTAGATATTTCGGTATTAGACTTGAATTATAAATTTTTATATATAATATTAGAAAATTTTAAATTTTTTAGTTAAATTTTAGGATTAGTTAGATTTGAATTTATATTTGATATATATATAATGAACAATCATAAATTTGTTATCTAACTTTTGAAATGAATTAAACTTATTTATCACATCATTGTTGAATGGTACAACAATACATTAATATAGGTCATCATAATTGAAAACCAAATAAAATTAGGTCACCATCGTTTTTCACGATAATGGTGATTGTACCGCCGCTATAGCATTGTTTATCGAATAAGTGATCATTATCATCATCATCATCATCATCATCGTCGTTATAATCATATCTTATGTATCTTCTTTGTCTTTGTATTTTCAGATAATTGATTTTTTATCAAGAATCCTAAACTATGTTCCGGGATTTATGTTTGTACAAGACGTTCCATACTTTGATTTCTTGAATCGTGTGAGAAACGAAGAGTTGAAATTGAGATCTCTTGGCCTATGGGAAGTTCCTCATCCTTGGCTTAACATTTTCGTCCCTAAATCTCGGATTTTCGATTTCCACGAAGGTGTCATAAAGGATTTACTTCTCACTCAATCATCTACTTCCGGAGTTACACTCCTCTATCCAACCAACCGTAACAAGTAAGTTTTATAATAACAAATATATTAAATTTAACCCTAATTTTAATTTTAATGGCATTTACCCATTCAAACTTAGATTCTGATCGATAATACATATTATGTTTTTTCTTTTCATTTCAAACTCGTATTAGACGATCTAATTTATTTAAACCCTACCAAACGAATAATGTATCATTCGAATCGATTAGTGTTTAAACCATTAATAATACACACCTTTTAGGCTTGAATATTAGTCATATATTATATAAATGGTACTATTGATATTCTAAATAAATGAAATTAATTTTTTTTTGTTAATTTAGATGGGATGATCGTATGTCGGCGATGGTACCGGACGAGGATGTTTTCTACGTAATTGGAATGTTACAAGCAGCAGGAACAGAGAGTTGGCAAGAACTTGATGCTCTTAATCAGAAGATAATCGATTTTTGTGATAAAAAAGAAATTAAGATTAAGGAATATTTAATGCATTACACGAAAAAAGAAGATTGGGTTAAGCATTTTGGATCAAAATGGGAAGATTTTCAAAGGAGGAAAACTTTGTTTGATCCCAAGAAATTGCTTTCTCCTGGACAAAACATTTTTAATTAATCTTAATTTGTATTGTTTTATTTTATAGCATATTCCTCTAATATAATCAGGACCCATTTTTCTAATTTGTGAAAAATATTAATATTATTAAGAAACTGAAAACGGCATGCTTTCTGCATGCAGAAACCTAATATAAAGGTCTCACCTTTAAAGCTCATTTCATTTCATCCACTGAGTTAAATCGCTGATATTTAGCGAGTGACTCACTGAGTTTACCAAGGCCGAGTGGATTCATGTCAAAAGATTAGGTAGAAGGAATGAATATTTCGGGTAATGAAACCGGCGGCGTCCAAATACATAGGTTAAGGCTTGTATTCTTCAAATTCAAAATACAAAATTCAAAACTTGATATCTACACTTAAAAAAAAGGCTTATTCTTGACCTACAAATATTAATATTAATAAATGTTATTAATAGATATCACCTCATATTAATAAATATTAATAAATATCACCTCATAGTTTTCAATGCTTTTCCTCCAATTTTACGTGTGGAAATCTAGGACGCTCAAATTTTGTGTGTTATGGAGTATATCAAATATGAACTTATTTTTAACTAACTTTAAAATTTAGTTTGAGAGTTAGAGTAAGAGTGTAAAATGAGTTGATTCGGTTCAATTCGGATCAACTTTCCAAAATACGAGTTGACTTAGCTCACCTCGTTTTTAAAACGAAATGGAAAATCTAAACCTCGTTCGCCTTTAGTTCGCGAGCTAGACAATTTAATTTAAAATAATTGTGATATATTTATATTATATGTTAATCCTCAAACCAAATAATAGATCTGAAATATAAATAAATTCGAATACAAAGTTATTAAATATCAAAATACTATTTGAAAAAAATTATGGAATATCAAATAGATAAACATATTTTTTAATAATATTTTCTTACGATACATTTTTCTTTATTTTATAATAAAATATTAATTTGGTAGAAATAAGAAACTTATAATAATATAATATCAAAATAATATATTTTTAAATAGTATTTAATCAATACAAAAATTATATATAATATATAGAAATAGAAAAAATGTTATTTGCATGTGATTTTGTATTCAGTTTATAAGTCAATTCACCTAAGCTCTAATTCGTTTTTGGCTCAACTCGTTAGTTCATTTTAAAACAAGTTGGAAAAATATCTAACTCGACTTACTCAAATATGATATGAGCTAAAAGAGAATCCATGTTATGTGTAATGTAATGAAAAACACACAATAATGTATAGATTCAAAATTAAATAGAGGTACAACGATGAGGTTTTTTCTAGAGTCAATTCTCCTCCTTACAATTTCACTTTGCTTACGACATCCCTATTTCTCTTCACACACCATATATATATATATATATATATATATATATATATATATCGGGTTTGATAGTCTATTATCACTCCCAAAACACTGCACAATAGGTATGTAAAATAGACATGTCAATAACTTTGGTACAATCTAACCCATTAAATTAAATGGATTATATAGTATAATTGGGTTGGATTCAACCCGATCCATTTAATAAAGGGTTATATAGGTCGGGTTAAACGGATTTAACGAGTTTATTCATATAATTAACATTTTGTATATATATTTTTATCATTTATCATTTATGATATATATTTATATACAATAGATATTATAATTAATGTTTCAATATTCAAAACAATAATTCATGAAACCGATTTAAACCCATTTTAACTCGATTTCATCTGATTTTACCGAATTCTAACCCGATTTCACCGAATTTCAACCCAATTTCATCCAATTTTGATTCGATTTTAGGCCAATTTAACCCAATTTCACCAAATTCTAACTTGATTTCACCCAATTTGACATGATTTCACCAAATTTGAACTCGATTTCACTCAATGTCACTGAATTTCAGTCCAATTTCACCCAATGTCATTGGATTTCAACTCAATAAAATTGGCTGAAATCGAGTTAAAATTGGATGAAATTGAGTAAAAAATGGATGAAATCAGGTCGAAATTCGGTGAAATGTGATGAAATCGAATTAAAATTGGGTGAAATAAATCCGTTAAAATTAGGTAAAATCGAGTTAAAATTGGGTGAAATTGAGTCAAAATTAGATGAAATCAGGTTGAAATTCAGTGAAATGCGATGAAACCGAGATAAAATCAAGTTAAATTTGGGTGAAATAAATTTGAAATCCGATGAAATTGGATGAAATTGAGTTAAAATGTGTAAAATTGGGTGAAAATTGAATCAAAATTGGATGAAATCGGGTTGAAATTTGATGAAATGTGATGAAATCGAGTTAAAATCGGGTTAAAACTAGGTGTAATAAATTTGAAATCCGGTGAAATTGAATGAAATCGAGTTAAACTTGTGTGAAATTGAGTCAAAATTGGATGAAATCAGGTTGAAATTTGGTAAAATGTGATGAAATCGAGTTAAATCGAGCTAAAATTGGGTGAAATCATGTTAAAATTGGGTTGAGATTCGGTGAAATTGAATTAAAATGAGGTGAAAGGGTTGAAAGTAGGTGAAATCGAGTAATTAGGTGAAATCGGGGGAAATTGAATGAAATCGAGTTAAAATTGGGTGAAACCGGGTTAAAATATAGTGACAATTTATAATTTGATGAAATAGTTCAGACAAAGATCGGATAAAATATAGGTCAAAATCTGATATTCGGAATGACGATGAATTTGAAGTGAATGATATATGAGTCTAACGGGTTAAATGGACAAAACCCATTAAGCTTAATGTAAATGGGCTTTATACCCAATAAACTCATATAGATTTATACACATTTATTAAGAACCCATTTTTATACTAAATGGATTGGGTTGGGTTAACCCACTAAACCCAATCCAAATTGACATCTCTAATGTAAAATCGAACCAAACTGAATCAAACCGAATCATGGTCATTCAGTCTGGTTCGGTTATAGATAAAATAATGGATTGGGTACAAAAGTTCAAACCGATTCGATTCGGATCAGTTCAGTGATTAACTAAATAACCGTGGATAACCAATAAAAATTTATAAAACATAGATAAATAATATTTATCACATGAATATTTATCTAATATAATTAATAATTAAAATGAAATATCAAATTTAAATAATATATTATAATATATTTTGTAAAATATATATTAATTATTTGAAGTATTTCATATATTATCATTTATGATCTGTAAAAATCAAAATAATCGAATAATAACCGAATAAATTAGAGTTCAGATTTTATTTTGGTTAAAATATTTGATTGATATAACCGAATCAAACCGAACCATTGTACAACCAAACCGATTTAAATTCAGTTATTGTTTTTTAAAACCCGAATAATCTATACCCATTATATCCGAACCAAAATACGAAATAGACAGACCTAATAGTATTCTCTATTCTTAAATGGGATACTATTTAATAGGCATCGGAGCAAGAATGGCTAAAAGACCTTCAACGATTGAGAATGCTTATACATGCATTGGTTGTAGCCATCCATGAGATATGGAAGGTTGAGTTGAAATTCAAAGACCTTCAAAGTCATAGTTAAAATGTGTTGAACTATAATGAACAACCTCCTAGAAAATACGTCATATCCGTATAAATAAATACAAATTATATATCTTTTTTCTTTAGAATTTCTCAAAGAAGATAAATTTCTCAAAGTGTAAAATAAGGTTAGATTTGTGTAATGCCTTCCTTTATGAACTCCAAAGCAAAAGAGATTAAATCAGATTGATGTTTAGTGTATCCATGATCAGCTCCTTCCACAATATGCAATTTATGGTTAGGTATGATCTTGCCAAATTCCATTGCATCTTCTACCGGAATTACCTCGTCCGCTGATCCATGAATACTCAACACCCTGCATAAATCAAACAGAAACGCCACCAATCGCAAACGCAAACGCAAACGCAACAATAACACCAATTATACACTTAGTAGTGAATTGTTTCCGGAATAATGAATACCTGCATTGTTTATCGATCTTGAGGCAAGCTTCGTGCATATTAGTGTTTAACCTATCGATTAAGCTCTCTTCCGTCACACGATATGCATAATTTCCTATTACAAATCGATACATCGGTAGAGATATTAGCCGAAGGAATGGATGAGTTTTATAATATATAGCAAAAAGTGAAAAACTTTTACCGTTTTTATCCCTCACGTCGATAAACCCTTGCTTTATACGATCCATAAAATCCTCTCCTAAACGCTCATCGATACCTCTTTTCAATTCATATCGTCCCGAGACATTAACCACGTTGGGAATATCGTGATACTTTGAGGCATATAGGAGTACCACATCACCACCTAAAGCCGTAAAAATTGAGCATTACACATTGAGATATATATTCACTCTTCTATATATAAAGATCAGACAGTTTTACTCACCTTTACTATGTCCTAAAATTGCAGTAACCACACGGTTCATGTTAGAAAAGTGTTGAATTACAGACCGTAAATCATCAGCTTCACGGTAATAATGTCCATACTGAAAAGTGCCTTCACTTTCTCTGAAACAATAACATCATACCTCAAAATACAGAGGAGAATCCACAGATCTGATGATTTAATTACTGAAAATATATGCAAATTTCTTAACAATGATCCCTTTGAACATACCCATTTCCTGAAAAATCGAAACGGAAAGCAGTGATCCCTTCTTTCTCTAAAGCAACAGCCATATTAATCATTATTTGATGATTCTGCATATGAAATCAACCATAGACAATATCCAAAAGCATTGTCATTGAGATAAATCGTCGAATTGGAAATGAGATAAACCTAAGTAAAGCTCGAAATACGTATGAAAGCCTTAAGGGTTCGACGGGAAGAATCGTGGGTAAATCAGCAAAACCCAAATCAAACCAAGACGAACTAAATCAGTTGCAGAAAGTTACATCACAAGAAATTTTTAAAAAAAAAGCTTGAAATTTGCATGATAAATCTGATAGAGAAAGAAAACCCTAGATTGATACCAAACCAAGAACTACAAAATACAGAGCCTTTTTACCTAATGATGCTTCATCACTCTCTAACAATCCCTAATTTATGTCCCAATGCCCTAATTTATACCAATCCCTAATTCATGTCCCGATGCCCTAATTTATACAATCCCTAATTTATGTCCCAATGCCCTAATTTATATCAAATATAACAACTACAAATCCAACCACACTTGTATGTATATATGCTAATGGTTGTAACGATTACTGTATTACAGAAAGAAGATTGGATTTAAGAACACTACTGTGTCATCAAACTCAAAGCAGCTCAAAGATCATCGACCTTGTTTGATCGAAATCCATGGCACAAGATCGCCATTTCTTTCGAACCAGTCTCATGAAGCAGACCAACGAGATTCTCTTCGTGAGTGTTTGAGATTACAATCCTTTGCTGTTCAACAACTGACAACCAAAATCCATCGAATCAATAACTCTCTAGAACCGAAATTGAAATTCGCAAAGCAAAATCGATCTGGATATTTCTCTTACGTACCAGGGCTTCGCTGAGACGCAGCCATTTTCAAATTCTTCGTTCTTCTGTTGCAGAGAATTGGATTCTTCTTAGTGGAGAAACGAACGTTGACAAGAGAGAGTATTGGAAAAGAGCAAAAAACTAGAATAGCCATTGTCCCACATCGGAAAAAATATACATCTTATATTCATCTAATCCCACATCGGTAAAAATGTAATTCTTATACTAATATATAAAAAGGGTGAAGGGAAAGAATAAATGTGTTCGTAGAAAGGAGAGATGGTTGGCATCTCCCCTGACAGGGTCGGGAGCGGTCCATTGGACCTACTTGTGAGAACACACTCCGTTAAGGCTATCCACCTTTGGTGGTTCTTTAACAAATTTTTTTTATTTTATTTTGTTTATTTATATATCTCAATTTGGTTCTTATCAATATATTTTTTTAAAATATTCTTTTGTCTTTTCTTCCAGTTTTTGTTTATATATCTCAATTTGTTTCTTAACCACATTTTTTCTTATATTTTTTATTTACCAAATTTTTTTATTTTGTTTATTCATATATCTCAATTTGGTTCTTAACAATATATTTTGTTAAATATTCTTTTGTCTTTTCTTCCAGTTTTTGTTTATGTATTTCAATTTGTTTCTTTCTTACATTTTTATTTTAACATAATTAGGGAAATGTACTATCTCCCAATTGTGAATCCCAAATTTTATAAAAGATGGAAAATATTTATGATACGATTGTGATTTTGATATGTTTGATTAAAAAGCTATAAATACTCTTCAAATTTTATTAGTATTATAAAAAACATTATGCATATTATATGTATCGAATTTAGACAACATATTCGAAATATTTGTATGTTATTTGTATTTGATTCGTATTAGAATCGAAAAATTGAATGTTCGCTGGCGTAAATACAAATATAAATATTAGAAATCAGATATTCGACAAATACAAGCACAAATACAAATATAGTACATCCAAATATCCGAACTATTCATATCTTTAAAATAGATAATTTATTTAATATATCGATACAGATATAACAAAAAAGATTTTGTTGATCAAATTGTAAATGAAAAATATTATTAATCTTATTTTAACACTCATTATATATATAGACAAATATTCAATATATTTATAATTGCGGGACTAAATATCAACTACATTAAAATAACTAATATTGTTGAAACTGTAATTTGCATTCAATATTGAATTTTAATCCAAATGAGTTGGATAATATTATAGAAACATTACAAGATATCTAAAAAACATAACTTGCTAAATATATAATTTTTATACGAATTTTATTTTAATGTGTTAATTTGATAATATGACAATTTGTTTTATTGTCTTAATCGAATTGACGATATTAATATAATCATCGACGAAATTAAATTTAAATGAATGTTGAGGAGATAATGTGAAGATTTGATATTTTGTTTTATTTATGTTATATATCTTTGTATAATTTGAATTTTAGTTTTAGATTATATTTGATTATTGGTTTTTTATTAAAATTTTTTTCTTATATTTTTATAGTAAAAAAATTAGTTTTAGATATGAATATTCGTATTTACAAATATACGAGTTTACAAATTCAAATATAAATAATAAATATGGATATTCGTCTAATACAATACAAACACAAGTAGTTGTATATTTACGTATATTCGTTATTTGTCCAACCTTAATATATATATAAATTTATATATGTAAATATTTAATATTTTTTAATTGATTTAAAATAGTTAGAAAATTATATTAAATATAAACTAAATCAACAAAAGTTAAATAAATTTTTTATTAACAATTGATGGCTATTATTATAATTTTATTCAATCGATCGTAATAATTCTCTATCATTCGCTTCAAATTATAATCGTTAATAAACGCAACGATTTGACCATTCAGATGAAATGAAACAAAACGTTACCAATTACCGATAGAAACGCTACCAATCACAAACGTCATGTTTTCACCAATTTCTTCACAAATTTTTTTTTTGAAAAAAAAAGTTTTTTCATACATAAAATCTAAGAAAAAATAAAAATAAAATATAACTAAAAAAAGGGTTTCATAAAAATACAAAATTTCCTCACCAAAAACATGAAAAAACCCTAATACATGTATATTCAGAATCATAAACAAAAACAGGGCACAAAAGGACTTTCAGTTTTGTTGTGTATATAAAGATGATAAATCATTCAAATTACACATCATGATGCTTCAACTGCAGCAATACTTGTTTCATCATCTGTAACCACAACTTGAGGATGATCTTCATCTCTTTGCATTGTCTCATCATCACCATTAAGCTTCTCCAGAAGCTTGTTCTTCAGTTCTTCTAACACACATTCATTCTCAATCAAAAATCTTTTCAATGATTCTTTTCCGCGGAAAGTTTGATTGTTTAGGTAATAAAAAGTTGCTGCCTTTGAGATGAATTTGTGTTTTAATCCCATATCGATTATCTCCGTAGCTTTGCAGATTCCTTTACCAAATTCAAGCTCGAAATTCGCTGTTCGAAAGGGAGGAGCAACTTTGTTCTTCACAATCTTCACAGAAACTTGACTTCCTGTTGTCTAAAAGCAAAACAATAAAGCAAGAGATCTTCAATTTGTATACTAATCATTGAGGGCCAAGGAAATTACTATGTAAGAATACTATTATCTAGGGGTGGACATTTCGGTTCGGTTATATAAAACCGAATCAAATCGAGCCGAATTATGACCATTTAGTTCGGTTCGGTTATAGATAAAATAAACGATCGGGTATGAAAGTTAAAAAAACCGAATGGATTCGGTTCTATTCGGTTCAGTTATAGATAAAATAATCGATCGGGTATGAAAGTTAAAAAAACCGAATGGATTCGGTTCGGTTCAGTTCGGTTATAGATAAAATAACCGATTAGATATGAAAGTTAAAAAACCGAATGGATTCGGTTCTGTTCGGTTCAGTTATAGATAAAATAATCGATCGGGTATGAAAGTTAAAAAAACCGAATGGATTCGTTTCTATTCGGTTCAGTTATAGATAAAATAACCTATCGGGTATGAAAGTTAAAAAACCGAATGGATTCAGTTCAGTTCGATTATAGATAAAATAATTGATCGGGTGTGAAAGTTAAAAAATCGAATGGATTCGGTTCGGTTCAGTTATAGATAAAATAATCGATCGGGTATGAAAGTTAAAAAAATAGAATGGATTCAGTTCGGTTATAGATCGGGTATGAAAGTTAAAAAACCGAATGGATTCAGTTCGGTTCGGTGCAACTATAGATAAAATAACCGATCCGTTATGCAAGTTAAAAAATTGAATAGATTCGGTTCGGTTCGGTTATAGATAAATAACCGATCGGGTATGAAAGTTAAAAAACCGAATGGATTCAGCTCGGTTTGGTTATTAACCGAATAAACATAGATAACCGATTGGTTATATAAAATATAAAAAAATATATATAGATAAATGATATTTATCAAATGAATATTTATCTAATATAATTGATCATTAAAATTAAATATCAAATTTAAATAATAAATTATATTATATTTTTTAAATATATGAATTATTTGAAATATTATGAATATTATCATTTATTTGTAATTTTATATGAAATTTGATATGATAAAATCGAAATAATCTAATAATAACCAAACAAATTAGAGTTCGGGTTTTACTTTGATTACAATATTTTATTGATATAACCGAACCAACCATTGTACAAACAAACTGAACAGAAACGATTTAAATTCAATTATTCTTTGGTTATTGTTTTTTAAAACCCGAATAATCTGTACCCATTATAACCGAACCGTTGTACAACTGAACTAAACAGAACCGGTTTAAATTCAGTTATTCTTTAGTTATTGTTTTTTTAAAACCGAATAATCTGTACCCATTATATCCGAACCGAAATCCGAAACGGCCAGACCTACTATTATCTATTGAAGAAAAAAGCTTCGAAAAAGGGCAATTTACCTCTTCACCTTTCTTGACAAGTCCGATTCGTTTGATATTTAGACGAACGGAAGCATAAAACTTTAAGGCATTACCACCACAAGTAACTTCTTGAGGACCTCCAAATCCTCCAAATGTAGAAAGTTTCGATCTTACCTAAAATAAACGATAATTCGTAAAAATAACATTTATATAATCGCCCGAGAATATACAAACAAGATCATGTTTCAATTACCTGATTTATAAAGATCAAAAGGGTTTGAGATTGCGATAACGAATGACTCAATTTTCGTAAAGCTTGACTCATCAATCTTGCTTGCATTGCCATATGGGCATCACCCATTTCACCTTCAAGTTCTCCTTTCGGTACAAGAGCCGCGACCTGTAATACTAAAATAGCATTAATACCGTCGAAAAGGACAATCCTCGGTTTCTATTTTAGGCAATTTACTTACACTATCGACAACAATAA
>CM071868.1:554709-578389 GCA_036759665.1 Gynandropsis gynandra
AACCGCTTCGAATCAAAGTATCCACGAGACTAAGTGCTTGTTCACCACAATCAGGTTGTGAAAGAAGAAGATTTTCGGTATTTACACCAATTGCTTTAGCAAGTGATGAATCAAGAGCATGTTCAGCATCTACAAATACACAAGTTCCTATACACAAAAAACAGTATGAAAAGAATATCTTAGAGCGTAAAACCGAGCAGATTTCAATGATTTACAAACATTATAAGCTGAAAATCATGAAAACCTCCTTGTTTTTGCGCTTCTGCGATAACATGAAGAGCTAATGTAGTCTTTCCTGATGCTTCGGGACCATATATCTCCACAACACGTCCCTAATGAATTAACGATAAAATGAGAAACGATAAGAATCGATCAATTTTCTTGTAGAACGTAAATATATACCTTGGGAAGGCCACCGACTCCTAATGCGAAATCAAGAGCAAAAGATCCAGTGGAGAATACGGGAACGTGTCTAGGAGCAATAGCACGACCAAGCCACATTATCGATCCTTTGCCAAATGAACTTGTTATTTGATCAAGTGCTTGTTGTAGGGCAATCTCTTTTTTTGTTTTGCCTTCGTCCGATGATTCGCTTCCCTCTGATTTTGATCCTTTTTTGCCTTCACAGGACAAAAATCATCACAAGATTTCAAGACAAAACCTTCCCGACTGATACAAAAAACACAATAAACCCTAAACCCTAAACCCTAAACCCTAATGGCATTGTGAAATTGTGGGGGGTTTACTTAAAGATCAAATCTTTATAAGAAAAATCAAATCTTTAATTACTTCATTCTTCAAACCCATCACAAGAATTCAACACAAACTGATACAAAAACACAAGAAATGATAATTGTATTGTGAAATTGTGGGGGGTTTACTTAAAGATCAAAACTTTATAAGAAAAATCAAATCTTTAAGTACAAAAACCATCACAAGATTTCAAGACAAAACCTTCCACTGTAAGAAACAACTGATTCAAAAACACAAGAAAGGATAATGGAATTGGGAAATTGTGGGGTTTACTTAAAGATCAATCAAATCTTTAATTACTTCATTCTTCAAACCCATTTATAATATAAGGAATAGGATTGATTTCAAGACAAAACCTTTATAAGAAAAATCAAATCTTTAAGTTCTTCATTCTTCAAACCCATTTATAATATACATTTCAAAAAGGATTAGGATTGATTATACCTTTAGAAGCAAAACCTCGGAACTGAGATGATGTTCCAATCATTCCAGTACATGCCTGCAATAAAACATTATACACTATTCAACTATATGTTCCATAGACAACATTTCTGAATTCACTGTTCTTGTAATGATCTGATATTCATATCTTCTAATTTCAGAATACATACGCTGACAATCAACATCATGCAAAACCCATCAAAATTCAGTGAGAGTAAAGAGCAAAACAATACCTCAGACAAGAACAGAGATTGTCGTAGTGAAGAAACGGTTCGAAGAATCCTTGCCATGGAAACCCACCAAGCTGATGTTCTAGTTTTCGATCACAAATGAAGTGAAACACAAAAAGAGGAAAGAGAAAGTATGGAAATTGGAACTACCCAGAAGACAATTTCATGCGAACAAGAAGTTTGTCTGAAGAAGAAGTGAAGCAGTAAGACAGAAGAAGAAACGGAAGCGGAGTTTTAGGGTTTTGGTGGGTTTACGTTTTCCCTCCATCTCATTCTCAAGACATAATTTTTTTTCCCTTTTTGATCGGTTTTTTGTGTCCGCCAGAAGAACGACATACAAAGGCTCTTTGTATTCATCATACTGAAATCACAAACCGACCGAACGGTTCGAACCGGTTCATTTAAACCGGACCGAACCATAGTATATGGGTTGTGGGTATTTTTAGTCCGTTTAGTTTTGGGTCAACTTCAATAATATATTTGAAATGTTAGTAGATTTTAATTTATCTTTAAAAAAAATAATTTTAATATCTTTATAATATCGATATTCCAAAATCTTTATAATATTGATATTTTTATAATATATTTGTGACTCGTACGATCCAAACGACCCAAACTATCCATACGATTCAAACGATCTATATAATCTTTATTACTCAATTGATCTTTATGATCTATGTGACCCTCCAAAACCGTTCGAAATCATTCGAAATCACTCGAAACCGTTCAAAATTACAGAAAATCGTTCGAAATCACTAAAAATAAAATATTTTTATATATTATTTATTTATCTATTATTTTATGAATTAACCTATTGTTTTAAAATAATATATAAAGTTTATAATAATATACAGAAAATAAACATTATTAAATTAACCAAATTAATCATTTTAAAAATATATTTTATATTCTTTATATTTTTCTTCCCATTTAAAATAGATTCAAAAATTATATTACGTTTTTCTTTTTTTAGTACCCATTTTTATAGGATTCTCAAATATGCGGATATACCCACATTAAAATGGTTTAAATCAATCATCTTATAAACATACTTACATAAAATAGTGAATAAATATACGTACTCCTAAAAAATCAATCAATTTTGTACTCAAGAAATCCATACTAATCCAAAACATAGAGATAATGCAACCCTTGGCTTCAATACAAAATATTATCCAATAAACGAATTAAACCGGGTTTAATTTTCCATCCCGGTTTTGTTGATCAACAATACCGGACCAGAATAAACCAACTCCAAATTGGAAAAAATTCTCTTTTTTTCAACTCATACCAATTCAACTCATGAGGACATTACAAAAAAAATCATTTTTTTTAGAAATTATTGCACTATAACATATAACATAAACCGGATTCAATTTTCCAATCCCGGTTCTGTTGATCGACAATACCGGACCAGAATAAACCAACTCAAGTGGAACAAATTCTATTTTTTTCAATTGATACCAGTTCAACTCGTGACTTTAAAAAAATCATGTTTTCCCGAAATGCTTGCACACTATAACATATACCATAAACCGGGTTCAATTTTCCAATCCCGGTTCTGTTGGTCAACAATACCGAACCAGAATAAACCAACTCCAAATTGCTCACTAACATTATACCAAGTGGAACAAAGTCTCTTTTTTTCAACTCATACCAATTCAACTCATGAGGACATTACCAAAAAAAATCATTTTTTTTCCGAAATTCTTGCACTATAACATAAAACAAGAACAAACAAAGAGATAATTTAAAGATAAATAAGAAAAAAACAAAAAAAACAAGAACAACAAAGAGATAATTTAAAGATAAATAAGAAAAAAACAAAAAAAAAAAATTGCAGCATCACCCAAAACTGATAGCCCAACTATTCATAATAACACCATTTTTTGAAGTCCTTTGGAAAAAACACCATAAAGACCAAACCTTCAAACAAAGAACAAGAACCATTTCTACTGCTGCTTGCACTCAGGAGGCCTCTCTCCTTCCTGTCCACCAATCTGACCTCTTAAAACCTTCTGTTTCAAACAGAAACATAGAAAAAAAACAACCATAGTTTTGTCAATATCAACCATTGTATGACTAAAACACTGTTAAATTCATGTACACTTTGGATCTGATTGATTTTACCTTATGCCCAGCTGATGACTGTAACAACAAAAGAAGAGAAATCAGATCAGTTTAATCAAAAAGGGCGAAATGAATTCAAGATTAGATGTATAGTTTAGCCATTATTATACCTTCTTCTTGCTTTTCTTCCCTTCATCAGCTGCTTCTTCATCATCATCATCATCATCCTCATCATCATCTTCATCCTCTTCTTCATCATCATCTTCATCAATGTCATCATCATCATCATCTTCATCGTCGTCTTCCATGTCAAGTTCATCAGCATCAACAGCTTCACCCGTAAACCATGATACAGCATGTGGAATAATTTTATCTTTAATAGTAGATCTGTAATCAAAATAGCATAGAGATTCAGATTTTGCCGCTGCTTAAGAACGAAAAAAAAATTGACAACGGTAAACTGACCCAATATCGTAGTCGTGTTCCATTTGGCTTTGAAGTTCTTCAGCCTGCAAATGGATGATCCAATATATAATTGCATATTATGAAGTATTGAGAGAAAAAAAATATCTTTTTTTTGTGTAATAGGTAATGATAATCATACCATATCATCATCAAGATCTTCCTCATCATCAGGAACTTCAGGTGGGTTAAAAAAGTTGAAGAAACTTTCACAATCTTCAGTCTTAGTGATTGGTTTTGCATTCTTTGATCCTTTCTTCGGTTTCTTCTTGAGAATCTTTTGAGTCAAACACTTTCCAGGATACCATTCGATATCCGTTCTTGAACGACAAACGATAAGTTTAGTAAGAGTAAGAAACGAAACAAAATACAAGGGGGCGGGAACGGGAGCATCATGCAGAAGTGGAAATTTAATTTACCCTATAGCCTTTTCGAGAATAGGCTCGTCTTCATCAATCATGTGATACGTTTTTGTCAAAACCGTGTTCTTGAAGTATGGATTTTCACCAAAGAAAAACTCAAGCTTGAAGCCTTTTGGTTCTTCAACCCGACTCCACTTAATATCTTTGAGATACTTGAGTGCCTCTTCATCACGCTCGGTTATCTAATGTTCGTGGGCAAAAGTAGACACATAAAGAGACAATATGTCATTCATAAACTTTCCTTAATACGAAAGCCGTGTAACAAAATAACACATCCTAATTGACAAACCTCCTCGGCCACCACTTCATTGTTTTTCAATGCATTAAGCCAGAATTCCGGTACTCCTTTATCTGTTGAAGAACAATTACACATCATTGAGAAGAAGAAGATTGGATTCAATGCTTGAATTTATGAAATTAAACACTCACCTTCAACGGCTTTATCTTCTCCTTGTTCTGCTTTAGCTTCATCCATTGCTCCTTCAACTTCAACCACACCATTCACAATCTCGTAACGCTGTAGAACCCATGATAAACCGTTACGATTTCCAATCTTGGATAGTTCAAAATGATGTTACACATGCGTAAATAAAGGGATAAACTAGAGTCATCATCATTAAAGAACAAAATCTTGACTACATATAGCTTGAAAATCGTCCCCCAAACCTTGGTATATAGAGGCTGATATAGCTTTTGATATTTGGCTTCTAACGCTGCCCTCTCTTCGAAAAATTTTCCTTCAAGTTCATCATGCTGATTCTGTAAGGCATAAAAAAATTCAATCAGATTACTTTCTCCAAATTGTATCTACAAAACAATGGCCGGCTAATTCAATTTGAGTAAAGATCTTCCAAATAAGCAGGATACACTAAATTCAGGCAAAAATTCACAAACTCAACAATAATTCGGTAAAAATTAACGTACTTGTATCTCTCTAAGAACCTCAACACGCTTCCTGACTATTGGTGTCAAGCTCTCGAGGACATCAGAATGTTGTCCAGCCAAATTCTGCAACTTATTCTACATAAAACACAGTCCAATGAGAATCACAACCTTCGACCTTTAATATGAACAAATGAAAGTACGAAAATCATCATCAATCGACGAGAATTCAAGATTACAATCCAATATTAGGAAAACCCAGATGAATATTCTCCAAGGCCATTTGAGAATCACATCCTTCAACCATTAATATGAACAAATGAAAGTACGAAAATCATCATCAATCGACGAGAATTCAAGATCACAGTCTAATATTAGAAAAACCCAGTTGAATATCCTCCAAGGCCATTTGAGAATCACAATCTTCAACCATTAATATGAATGAAAGTACGAAGATCATTGTCAATCTACGAGAATTCAAGATTACAGTCCAATATTAGGAAAACCCAGATGAATATCCTCCAAGGCCATTTGAGAATCACAACCTTCAACCATTAATATGAATGAAAGTACGAAGATCATCATCAATCGACGAGAATTCAAGATTACAATCCAATATTAGGAAAACCCAGATGAATATTCTCCAAGGCCATTTGAGAATCACAACCTTCAACCATTAATATGAACAAATGAAAGTACGAAGATCATCATCAATCAACGAGAATTCAAGATCACAGTCTAATATTAGAAAAACCTAGATGCATCTCCCCCAAGGCCATTTGAGAATCACAACCTTCAACCAATAATATGAACAAATGAAAGTACGAAGATCATCATCAATCGACGAGAATTCAAGATCACAGTCCAATATTATGAAAACCCAGATGAATCTCCCCGAAGTTCTTCAAATCAATATGAGTTTTCAGAGCAATTAGCAAACGAACCAAGTACGACATCTATAGCAAAGCAAACATAACAAAACACAAAGGTACGGCGATTCCCTTCAAGTATAGGTCACCATATAAGTTAAATCGTCAAGTAAACTGACCTTAAGGGCATTAACAAGCCCAGCTCGATCCTCCTCGTTAAGAGCTACGAAAACAAAAAGATTGTATTTCAGTTCGAATCCGAAGAAATTCGATTTTTTACGATTAGGGTTATGGAGAAGAGTGATTGAATTTACCGGCAGTGAGATCGGTCATGTTCAAAGAAGTCTTCTCGTTGCTCATCCTGCCAGAGAAAATTATGGAGGAGGAAGAGGAAGATAAGGAAGAGGAAAAGAGCTAAAACCCTAGATTTTGGGGGAGAGGGCTTCGTGAGGCGACTAGACCAACATACCCTTAGTCGCTTTATATTATGTTAGCGGCAACATCTTTTAGGTAATTTTATATTTTCTTCTTTATTTATTTTATTTTATTTTATTCATACAATGTGCAACACCTTGCAATGGTATAATTATTTGATTATGTTCATATTTCTTAAATAAATTTTGATTCTTTTTTTCTAATAATATACCATAGAAAGAAATCGTCTTTACCAATTTAGATTTTATTTTAGTAAAACAAAATTTCAACTTATTAAAATTTCAAGTTTTCCACGAAAAATCTTGGTCGATTAAATTATTTTATCGGCACACAAACTACATTTCATCAAACTGAACTATTTTTACATCAAACCAAATACGTTATTGATCTTCTTTTATAGATACGGATGCAAAATTGTAATCCTATTTCCACGTCTCTTTCGGCAAAGTTATAACATACATTCAAATGTTGCAAAGTTTTCAGACTCTACATATTTCAAATGTATTATAAGAGTTGTATATTACATCGCTACCACATGATCAAACATACATTTTATGGTAAATTACATATGTCAGCATATATATGACCTAACTACCTCAAAATTCTTGTTAATGAAAAGAATATTGCATTATAGTAAGGGAATAGTTACTTTTGGCATTAATCTACACTTCTACAGCTTCCTCAACTTACATGCTTGAAACGATAGCTATTGGATCGACTGCAAGCAAACAAGAAGGTCAACAACATGTTACTCCATTTTGTTTGGCTCCAATATCATATACTGGTCTGCAAAGCGACAATCCACAACCTCGCGTTCACCCACTGAAGCTGAACATAGAGCATTAGTTTCAACAACCGTTGAACTCACATGGATTAGTTTTATTACGCGTGACATTAGCATTCCACAGTATCAACCTTCAATTTTGCATTGTGACAATTTGTCAATTGTCTACCTTTTAGCTAATCCAGTCTTCTATAATATATCTAAACATATCGAATTAGACTACCATTTCATTTGTGAAAAGGTAGCTCTAGGATCCATACTGACATATATCAGATCATCATCAAGTCATAGATATATTCACCAAGTCTCTGCTATGCAAGTCTTCGTTCCAAGCTGAATGTTAGCATTCCTCCCACTTTCAGCATGCATGAGGCTGTTACATACCGACAATCCCACCCGATTACCAACAACAATATCAGAAAAAGCAGAAAAATACAATAAAGATAAAATATCGAAATTGGCAGACAACCCACCATGTAAATGTAACAATTCTATGCAAAAATATATTTTCTCTTTTAGCTAATGTTGTTGACTTGTAATTTCACCTGCTACAAATAGTAGAATGTGTAATAGATTAATAAGTAAGAAATAAAAAAAATAGTTTCTTTCATTTTTACTCCCATAAAGAGGAAGAACCACATTAAATTTGGGAACAACTATCCAAAGAGCCTTATGCTTGGACAAACTCAGCATTGGAGACGAAAAGGAAGGTTACAGTCGGAATTTAGGTTTCGGCGGGTTTACGATTCCGACAAAACCCTACATATTGACGATATCATTATTTTGCATGGGTTGGTAAAAGATTAGAAAACCAAAAGATCATATCATAGTAATAAGATTCTCAAAATTTAAAATATAAATAAAAAATTAGATATTCAGCGAATTCAAATGCAAATACTAATAAAAAAATGAATTATATGTTCGTGAGTATTCCTATTTATTTGAATGAATTATCAAATATGTTAGTATTAATAACGATGTGTGTATATAGGGGTGCTAAATGGTTCGTCAACCTACGGGTTGATCCTAACCCAACCTAGGGGTGGGCGTTTCGGGTTTCGGGACGAGTTCCTCGGGTTCGGGTTGGGTTTGGATTTCTCGGGTTCTAACAAATTGAACAAAAAAAAACCCATTTGGTTTTCGGGACGGGTTCCTCGGGTTTCGGGTTGGATTCGGGTTGTTCGGGTTTTCAAATATTGAACCCAAAAAAACCCAAATTGTATTTGGGTTCTTTCGGGTTCTCGGGTTCTTCGGGTTTTTTGGGTTATTTAAGTACGGGTAATTCGGGTTCTAAACGGGTAATTCGGGTTTTAAACGGATAATTCGGGTTTAAACGGGTAATTCGGATTTCAAATTTAATATATAAAAAATTTGGTTAGAAGGGTTAGGTTTTTTTTTTCGGGTTCATCGGGTTTCTCGAGTTCTCCCGAACCCAACCCGGACCGACCTGAACCCATTTGGGTTTTAGATTTTGAACCCATATGGGTTTTCTACAAAACTCGTTTATCTCACGGGTTGGGTTTTTCGAGTTGGGTCGATCCGGGTAACCCGAAACGTCCACCCCTAACCCAACCGGTATAAGTGCGGGTTAGGTTGGATTTTTTAATCCATATATAAAATGGGTTCATGGGTTGGGCTAAAATTTTAGTCGACCCATATGGACTACGAGTCAATTTGTGAGCCCAAACTAAAAATACATTACATATTATATATATATATATCTAATTTATATACATAGTAATAAACATATATTTATAATATTTTTATTATTTGTTCTCAACTTTGTTTTGCAAATCAACAAAACTAACATTTGGACATTCTTGAAGTAAGTTTTTTACTTTGTTTATATTTTAGGTTTAGTATTTATATTTTCAATATAATTTATTTATTCGATTTGGTGTTATTATTATTATAGGATTTCTATTAATATGATGATATTTCTGAGATGAATGAATAATAAGTCAAATCACTTTTTGGATATATATTTTGATTAAGAGAAATCGAGAATGTTGGTTTATCCCGATTTAGATGTCTTGGGCTTTTGGAAGGATATCGACATCGATACTGTAAATTGGCATACATGGCTCGTGATGTGCTAAACATTCCTATAACTACTGTTGTTATCTAAATCATCTTTTAATATTGGTCATCGGATTTTGAACAAATACAAAAATCGACTTCTCCGAGAAAATATGCAAGCTTTACTTCGTTCTCGGTCTTGGATGCATGATTTTAAAGATGACAAAGAAAATAATATAATTTCAAATATATCTCTTTTTTTTTTTATAATTTTGTTTAAAGAAAATAATAATTTCAAATATATCTCTTTTTTTTTTTATAATTTTGTTTAATATATTATTTTGATTTATATATTTATTTTTGTTTTGTTTATAGGAATGGATAAAGAACATAAATATTGAAAGAAAAAATATTTTTATTTAGAATTTTAAACTTATATTTGGATTTTTATATTGTTTATGAATTATTTTTATATTTTAATATTTGTAAGCATTTCGATATTTTTATTTAAAATTTTAGACATTTTTGAATTATTTATGATTTTTTGACATTTTATTAATTTTTAAACAATTGTAGGGCTGGACAAATATCAAATATCCGTAAATATTCGACTATTCGTATTCATATTCGTCGAATATTCGATTTTATTATTCGTATTCGTATTAGTAAAAACGGATATTCGTAAATTCGAATATCTATTTTTTTACGGATATTCGTCGGATATTCGTATCTGCAGACCATCAACCCAAAACCTAAACTCACTACGGTCCACGGAACGAACCATGAACCACAGACTGGAGACCAAGACCACGACCACAGAATCACGAACCACGACCAAAGACCAAGACCACGAACCACGAATGGACAGATAACGAACCATGGATGGCGGAACACGACATCACGACGAACGGATGTACGGACCACGGTACCATAATAAAACACGGACAGATGAACCACGGATGGACAACGGTAGGTCGACTGAAGCTCGTTTCGAAAAAAAGGGAAAGGAATAGAAGAGAAAGAGAGAAAGAGGAGAAAAGAGATAGAAGAAATAGAGAAAAAGGAGAAGGAGGGGGCGGTGGAGTGAGAAGGAGATGGAAGAAGATTAGGATTAGGTTAAAAAAATTTAATATTTACAATTTAGTCCTTTAATTTAATATTAATTTTATATTATAATATATATTTATATTTGGAGCAAAATTATTAAATTAAAAGGTTAATTATTTATAGTTTGATCCTTTGAAATTAAATTTGTTATAAATTAATAAATATATTTATTAATTATTTATTTAGTACTTACGGATACAAATAGTTCGAATAAATAACCCGATTATTTGTATTTTTATATTTGTATTTGTCGAATACTACATTTCTATTATTTATATTTACCCAGGCCCATACAATTATAGAAAAAAAAATCAACTTACAAATTAAAATGAACTTGTTTGAAAAAATTCAATCCATTTTAAAAATGGGTTGAGTTGGGTTGATTGCATGGCCATATATATATAAATTTTTGGATGCCGTTTAAATATGAAACTAATATCAATCCACAACACTCGTGTGCCATTAATACTCTCTTAAAACTTATAAATAAATAAATAAATAAATAAATAACATAAAATATTTATTACCCTGAAATCTTCACGAATTCGGTAAATTCGTAATTTCCGAGTGCCCAGATGGGCATTTATCTCGCGTTGAAAATGTATACGTACACCTATACAGTGATACACCATTTGTACCGTCACCAAATTATATTACAAGAAGAAACACACTGTCAAAGGAAGAGTCTTTTGAGTTCTTACCGTAAAAAAAATGACAAACGCAGTCTTTCAATAAATTTATATATTCCCGGAGATTTAAATCCAACTTTATTGCTGGGTTTCGAATATTCCGATCTCTCTCCCATCGGAATACCAAAAGGAAGACCCTTTTTTTCCGGTGAGAGAGATGGAGTCAATAGGTGAGACGTCGACGGCGAAATTCGTGGCGTCGGCGCGGCCGTCGACGGCGGATGATGCGGCGGTGCTGCGAAGCTGGGGACTAAAGTGCCTGAAGTGGGTCGGCATCGTTAGGGAGGAGCTACAGCGGAGGCTTACGATGCCGGAATATCTCCGCCTCGCCATTCGAGAGTGCATCCGCCGGAGAGACGCCACGAAGATCCCCGAACACTTCCTTCTCCCCGGAAGGTCCACCGCCGACATGGCGCCGGAGGCTCCGATGGTTGTCTTCATCAACCCTAAAAGTGGCGGCCGATACGGTCCTGTTCTTAAGGAGAGGCTTCAGCAGTTGATGACCAACGAAGAGGTCAGTATTATTTTTATTGTTAAATTAGGTAAAGATTGAAGCTTTTTGGCATCGTTTTAACTTTATGAAAGTAAAATTCACTGCTTTTTTCAGAGATTAATTTAGTGGGCGTGTTAAGGTTTGTGTGAGAACTGGCATTGCTTAAGGTTCTGTCTCAATCGAATCTTGAGTGTTCATGTTTTTTGGCCATAGATTTTGCTGAAATCAGAATGATGTGAATGTGTTAGGATCCCACATCGTTTAGCTTAGAAATGGGACTAAGTGATGCCTTTGGGATTTGGGATGAGATGTGTGGTTCTTTACGGGATTGGTTTGGGCCTATGGGATGATTTCTTATCGATTGGTAGGATTGGGCATTTCGAGTTATCCAAATCTACCTAACCCGAATAAGTCAATCCATGAGATATATGAGTTTATAGAAAACCCATATGGGTTCAATATCAAAAAGCCAAATGGGTTCGGGTTCGGGATAATCCAAGGAACCCAAACAATTCGGAAAAAGAAAAACCTAAACAAACCCTAACCCTAGACCGTGAGTCGTGACACAGCTCTCTCTCTCTTTCACTCACACGTTTAAAACCCGATTAAAACCCAAATTACCCGTTTAAAACTCGAATTACCCGTTTAAAATCCGAATTATTCGTACTTAAATATCCAAAAAAAAAACCGAAAAACCCGAATTACCCGAAATATCTAAATTCAATGTTTCAAAACCCGAACAACCCAAACGCGGACTGAAACCCGAGGAACCCGTACCGAAAACCAAATGGGTTTTTTGGGATTCAATTTTTTATAACCCGAGGAACCCGAATCCAGACCGAACCCGAGAAACCCGTCCTGAAACCCGGATTGTCCACCCCTATCAATTGGTATCAGAGTCTGCCCACACCGTTGGCTCGACTCCGCATAAGGGGCGACCTGGGCTAGGTTAGAGTGGGCCGTCTAGAGTGGACTATTGGAGTGGGCCCACGAGGCCATCGATGCTTAAACGGGTGGTTATTGTTAGGATCCCATGTCGCTTAGAAATGGGACTAACTGATGCCTTATAAGGCCATGGGCACCTTCACCTTGGTTTGGGCCTATTATGGGATGAGTTCTTATCAGAATGAACGTAACTTTGTGAACTCAATAGGATTGTGAAGCTTTTATTGGAACCCAAATGGAGGAAATCTTGGTTTCAACATTTTCTTTCAAATAATGAGTAACTTCATAGTTGAAATGATCCGGAATTCTTGGCCTTAGGGTTTTTGGAATTGAATCACAGAAGTGAAGCCTCATGAATTTGTACGCTACGGTTTGACATGCTTGGAGACAATGGCTACGAAAGGAGATGAATGTGCGAAAGAATGCAGAGAAAGAATGCGAGTTATGGTGAGTGAATTTGTTTCTTTTTAGTGAAATATTATTCGATAATCTCAACGGAAATGACATAAACCGTTGGGACGGTAGGTGGCAGGTGGTGATGGTACTGTTGGTTGGGTTCTTGAATGTCTCGGGGAACTTCACGAAGAAGGAAAAACCGTAATTCCTCCTGTTGGTATTATTCCTCTTGGTACAGGAAATGATCTTTCGAGGACTTTTGGTTGGGTGCAGTCTTACTTCTCTTATATTTTGATTTTCTTCATTATATCGTTTTCCCTTTTGATTCGTGATTTTCTATAGGGTGGTTCTTTACCTTTTGCGTGGAAATCTGTTGTCAAACGGATACTTCATCGAGCATCTACGGCTCCAATTGCTCGCCTCGACAGGCAAGTCACGTGATTTATGAGTTTTTGAGATTTCATTGTGGATAAATTTGCGAAAAATTACACTTCAATCCGTTCCATCCATCAGCAAAGTCTTTCAGCCTCACGAGAGGACAACGTTTATAGATTTTTGCTGATGCGGGTGACAACGTTTAGGGTTTAGGGTTTCGACAGATAATAAAACTAAAAGTCGTTATTGTAATATGTTGGAATTTTGACGATATTTACAACAATGCAGTTGGAAGGTTAAGTGTCAATGCCATATGGAGAAGTTGTTGATCCTCCTTACTCTTTAAGACCTACTAGGGGTGGGCACCCGCGGGTACCCGCGAGAATCTCGCTACCCGCACCCGAATCCGTCCCGCACGGGTAACTAGTTTTAATACCCGTACTCGTACCTGCAAGGTACGGGTACCCGCTATTCGGGTACCCGCAAAAACTCGCCAAACCCGCGGGTACCCGTCCCTACTCCTAACTATCGGTATTTTCAGCCATAGAGACCAAAAAACCCAATGAAATCCATCAAGCAGCGTTCGGCGGTCGGTCCACCCGGTCGGAGAGGGAGGCGCGAGGAGGGTGAGCATGAGAGTGAGAGGCGCCGCGAGGAGGGTGAGCAAGAGAGCCGGTCAAAGAGGGAGGCGCCGCGAGGAGGGTGAGCAATAGAGAGGCGTCGCGTGAGGAGGGTGGGTAACAGAGAGGCGTCGCGCGAGGAGGGTGGGCAACATAGAGGCGTCGCGCAAGGAGGGTGAGCAACAGCGAGGGAGGCGACGTGCGAGGGTCCAGGAGGTGCCTGAGGAGGCTGCAAGAGAGAAGAGGGTATGCAAAATTAGGGTTAGAGGGTATTTAGGTAATAAACAATAAAAGTAGGGGTATATTTGTAATTTTATGCGGGTACCCGTTTATGAAACTAAATTATCCGTTCCGAACCCCAACCCGTGGGTATTGAAACTAAATCACCGGAACCCGAATCCGAACCCGCGGGTACGAGTAATTTTTTGCGGGTTCGGGACGGAGCGGTTCCTGCGAGGTTTTTGTCCACCCCTAAGACCTACAAAAGACAGTGCTCTTAATCGTACCGGGCCGGCCTAAACCCATTTTCACCGGGCCTGGGCCACAGGCGGACTCGGGCTGGGCTCGAGCTGATTCTTTACATTGTCGTTCGATCACACTGTCTTACATCACATTGTAATGACAACTTTGAGATTAATCCAATGAACAGGTTTTGTTGGAGAGCTTGTTCTTTGAACATGTAAAAGTCAACGCGTCCAGATTCATTTTCAGGCTTAGGGAATCTTTGGTCAGAATCTCTATTCTTATAATTTGACTTTTTTTTCTTTTTTTTTTTAGCAGATTGGTCCATTGTATTAGGCAAATCTATAATCCAAAAATCCAAAATGTAAAGGTAATTACATTAATATAAGAGCCAGCCTTTATTATTCGACAAAAAAACACATACGTAATAATGTCTGAAAAAAAAAGCTTCTTTAGAGACAAACTTTGTCTCAAACTTCTCCTTTAGAGAAGAAACAATTTGCCCTTTTTTTCCTTATGTTAACCACAATTGAATGAGACCAATTACAAATTAAAAATCACATTTTTTTTTATTTAAAAATAAACAATTGTTTATCTTGAGGATTTTCTCAACATAGGCCTTCACATTTTCTTAATATGGCCTCTTACCAAGAAAATTACCAGGAGGATCATAATTGCAAATCATGAATACACCTCCCCCGCGATTACAAAGCACGCGTGCGCAGCCAATTCGTTTCGTTGCTTTCCACACGATTTGTGTGTAATGGCCGCACATTTGACCGCTCACGCATCCGTTAGAATAATAATTATAGCTTCTTGCTTCTGATAACCAACCTTTCGCGGCTTGAGCTGGCGTCCACCTCGTGCCTGATCCCCAAAATAGATTCTCGCCATAGGGTCCATTAGAATGGATCATGGCACAATCTCCACGCCTTTGGTTAGCCCACCATAACGCGTAACGCTCTAATCTCTTGTCCCATACGAGCGGTTTTAGCCTTAGACGGGTCCTTGCTGCGTTTTGAGGACCCATGAATTGACTCGCGTATTGTGCGTTGGCACGAGTCATTAAAAATGGTATCAGAACTATGGTCGTGAAGAATAGATTGTGAATGATTATGGTCGGAATGTGTTTTGGTATTGCCATTTTTGGTGAACTAAAGAGAAATGTGGTGTAGTTAGGTTTTTATATAATGTTTGGAATGTTTTTTATTTTATTTTATTTTTTTGGATTATTTAATTTTTTTTTAAGGGTGCAAAAGTGTCAACCCATGATTGAGTGGCAGCCATGTTCGATGATGATTACCACATTATAATTTTATTTGAATTACATAGATTTCCTGAAGAATTCTATGCATCTTATATATGTATATGAATTATTTAAATCATAGTGGTATGATTTATACATAATATTAGTAGGTAGGCCAACCCAAAAGTCTTGGGGAAAAATTATTTATTTATTTATTTATTTGACAATGCAATTTAATAGGATTATATTATGTCTTTTAAACAAAATCCATTGACTATAGCTAGAAACACTAAGGAAAATCACACACAAAATTATAAATGTTTTATAAAGTTTACGCATTAGTATATTTTTTTATACAAATCGTAAACTCGTTATATAATTTAACAAATTTTCTAATTTAAACATGAAGGTGAAAACTCTACGAAATCTATTAACATTTCAAGAAATTAATTTGTATATAAATGTATTACAAATTAGTGTATAGTAAACTAGATTTGTGTATTTATGAAAAAATTTGGTAATATTTGATAATTTTAAGTTTGATGCCTTTTCCCATTTAAAATTGAATAACGCAAATTGATTTTGTTTGTTAATTACTACCATTTGACATTTTGAATTATTAGCTCTTCTAATATCAGTACCAAGTCTTGAACTTCAAAAGGCTTTGTAGAACAATATTTTTTTATCAATAATTGTTATATATTTAAGAGAAAATTTGTATATTTTATAATTCATTATATATTTTTTTTCTTTTTCTAAATTGAATATTATTAAAATACTTATATATGTTATAGGATAGATACTGCCGATAATTATTATTTTAACATAACTAAATTTGCAATCTTGTCATATAATGAATTGAATATGGAAAATGAATGGAATCTATAGCTTAAAAGATATAAGGAGAATAATACAATTCTCAAAAAGCAATGCCTTAATTCAAAAATAAAAATGTGAATGCATATTAGCATAATAAGACCTAATTTAATCATTGAGTTCACTTTTATATTCATTGAATATTAGGATATAAATCATTAATATATATGTATATATATTATTAGATAATTTTAAATGTTTTAGATAGTTTTTTGTTTTGAGTTAAATAGACATTTGGTTTGATCGTTATAATATGATAGTTCGATGTTGAATTTTTTTATTATTATGAACAAGTGACAACAAAAACTAATAAAGTTCTTATGTTACATTATTTATATATATAAGATATAAATAATTGAAAAAAAGTTCTTGCAGCGGAATATAGAATAAGAGCGCCAAATTATAAGAAAGTGATAACAAAAACTAATAAAGTTTGACAAATCCAACGAAATTATAATTAATAAAAGAAAAGGAAAGTATAGTGACACATTTCCCCTCGCTACTAAGAATAATATTTTTGTAATAATTTATAAAATACAACAAAAAAATTTATATCACTTAATATATTCGATAATAATATCGCTAAACCGTCATGATTACTTAAAACTTACCGACAATTTAATTATGTAAATTATCACTTGCCCATTTTCCTTTTATTTTTTTCAATTTTAACTTACTTTTGGGGTTTGATACATATATATCTTTTTTCTTCATAATCAAATATAAAAATATAAAAAGAAATTATTTGGTATTAAAAAAAGAAGAAAAAGTCCATGGTGAGTGATTATCCACGAAACACAAAAGTGAAAAATGATGGACATGATGGTTAGATTTCTTTTGAAGTTAATTTAATCCACAAATCACGGTGAAAATAATAATCCTTTAATAAATTACTTGATACAATCTTTTTCCATATATATATATATATGAAAATAAAATGTCATAAATTAATTAATTATAATATTAGATAAATTCGAAAATAAAATAATTAATTACAAATATTTAATACGAAGGAATTGATGTCATTAATGACGTAATACTATGTTAAATAAAACATAATATAATTTTATTCATTGAAATTTACTAAATTATATTCAACGCATACAAATTTTCTCGTAGAAAAAGATAAAGAAAGAAGAAGTGTGCATCTTATAGGAAATAAAATTGAAAAAGCAGAAATGGACAGAGGAAGAAGAAGAATCAAGGGATCAAGCAATGTGCAAAATAAAAATCAGAGATGAAGTAATATTCTTTATGAATTTAAATATATATATCTAATTGTGTATGGAATTTAGGATCGAATAAAAATTTTCGTTCAAATTTTAAGATCATATTAAAATATCTAACGGAAATTCCACCCCTAAATTGATAATTTAGGTTAGTTTCTATTACAATAGAAACGTGACTTAGATTCATTTATTATTATATATTACATAATTTTTAATGGAACTTATCATCTGAGAAAAAAATTGATTGCTTTTTTGGTGAATAGATATCAACTGGCTATTTTATATTATATTATAAACGAATTATATTTGAATATCAAGTTTAATTTTATTTATTTAAGGATCCAAATCTTTAATAGAATTTTTTCCATGATTTATTCTCATATATTTATTTTTTTCTATGATGTTGGGAATATAATTTTTTTGGCATGAACATAAATTTCTTCTTGATGTTTAACTATTTATCTTTAAATAATATATTAAAAAATATATCTATCACTTAAATATTTATTCGAATAAACAATAAACACGTATATGATCATTAAATAGATTAATTGATGATTTCACAAAATGATCCATATAACACATAATTCAAGATGTACATCACCACAAATTTATCTCAAAATATTGTTGTTTATCTTCTATGTTTATCACGAAAATAGTATTAATTTTTATTGTGTACAAATGAAATCTAAAAACATATTTTGAATTTAAATGGTTATGACATAAATATTTGATACAATTTGTGTGTTCACGAAAATTTAATGATCATGTATCATTATTATTTTGTTGGGTCAACGTTTGAGTTTTGTTAATAAGCCTTGTTTTTAGTTAGTTTTGGGCTTCCAAAATAACTAGTTATGGCCCATGGGCATTATATATATACACATGTCAATTAAAGGAAAAAAAAAAACATTGGAATTAAATTTAATTTATGGTCTTAGGGTTATCAAATTCATATAGTACAAAATGGTCGTAAAGGTTATCAACACCTATTTAGTACTCGGTTAATAATATGGATTCAATTTCAATTTAATGATAGTGGGGTCCGCAAATATGTGAGATCCTTCGTATCATTTATTTATGTTAGGAGTGGCAAAGTCGAGTTCATAAAGTGGAACCATACGAAATTCGTCCGAAAATTAGGGGGTTTGAGTTTGAAGATGTAAGGTCCGAATGTAATCGGGTCTTCAGGTTTTAATAAAGCCTGAAGTTGTTTTAGACCGATCAGTCAGGTTTCGGACCAATCCATCAGGCCATGAAAAAAAACCCAGTCCCCGCATATATACAATCTTTTTCTTTTGCGTCTAACCCTAGTTGTGCCTATTTTTTTACATATTCTCTACCCGTGTGGAGAATTCTGTGAACCCTCTGCCAAGCCTGCGATTTTGCGAACCCCTTGCTGTTGTCTGAAGCTGCGAGTATGCAAACCCTCTGCTACCGTTTGAAGCTACGATTCTGCGAAATCTCTGCTGCCGTCTAAAGCTGTGAGTCTGTGAACCCTCTGCTATCGTTTGAAACTGCGATTCTGCGAAACCTCTGCTGCCGTCTGAAGCTGCGAGTATGCGAACCCTTTG
Source organism: Gynandropsis gynandra (assembly GCA_036759665.1). Classification (NCBI taxonomy): domain Eukaryota; kingdom Viridiplantae; phylum Streptophyta; class Magnoliopsida; order Brassicales; family Cleomaceae; genus Gynandropsis; species Gynandropsis gynandra. The sequence goes on from CM071868.1 coordinate 574,089, forward strand.
CCTCCGTCTAAAGCTACGAGTCTACGAACCCTCTGCTGCCGTACGAAGCCTGCGATTCTACGAACCCTCTACCGTCATCTGAAGTTGCGATTCTGCGAACCCTCTACCACCGTTCGAAGCTATGATTCTGTGAACCCTAGCCATGTGATTATGCGCTATTTAGGCCCGTTGGATGCCCAAAGCATATCGTGTCGGGCCGCAGACTGAGATATTTAGACCCGTTCAATTTCGGGTCAAGCCAACCCGAGCCCGTTTTTACCGGCCACAATCGGGCTCGGCCGGACCGTTCTGAATGACACCCCTAATTTATATCAAACAACTACAAATTTTCCACATTTCTTCTTTATTTAAATATGAATTAATGAATGTTTTAATATGTGAAGAATAAAATAAATATATAATAAAATATAAAAACCTACCAGTCATATAATATGACGAGGGGGTAAAATAGATCGGTTCATACCCATTTTAGTTCATTTCTTTTTTTGTTTGATATAGGGTTTTTTTCGTTCCATTATCAAATAGCTCGTTGTTTATGGCATTTTGATAGTGATGAATATCTAATTTATATAATGTCTAAATAGTTCAATTTGTTTTCATTATTTAAATTACCACGAACTCGTTTTTCTTTTTTTTAGATTGAGAAAATTGATATACACCTTGGAGCACCAAACCATGTATGTGTCAAAAATATGAGGATGATTGCTTATATCGATTCTCTTTTTCTTTGTTGATTGGGAGAAACTTCTCATCATAAAATTTTACTTTTCTTAAATAATAATCGAAAGAAATACGACATTACAAACTATTTGTAGAAGGACTTCGAACTTAATATCAAATTGGTAAACAAATATAAAAATTGGATAATTATTTAGTATATAACCAAACATTATGTAAATATACAATTGAGAATTCTTCAATCCAAACATTTTCTTCTCTATATCCCACTATAATATTTTTCTAAAAAACTACGGGATAGATGATTATATGAAATAATTATTTTGTTTTCGAAACTCTAGTATTTTTTTCTTTCAAATCGTTTTAATCAGAACTTTCTTATATTCAATGTTTTATATTTTTGTAAAAACCAATCTTTCTCATTGATTCTTATGTGATAGAAAGGATAGTCCTCTGCATATAACAAGCTAAGATCTCAATCTCTTAAAAATAGAAAATACACAAAACACAATCAAATAGTGTAACCTTTACTTGTTATCTCTCACGTCTGAGCTCCAGATCATAGTAGGACGTAAATGGAGCTAGTTCAGTTCGTTTAGCTCGTTAAAAATGAACTGGTTCAGCTCGGTTCGTATAGACGACAGAATTTTACTGACACCTCGAATCAAATATTTGTTTCGACATGCTATGTTTTCTCCTCTATTGCTAGTAGGTTGATAGGCGCACGCCTGTCACACATGTTTTGGCCTTGTGTGTCCATAACTTAAAATAGGTGACCTAACGACAAAAAGGTTAACCTATTTGGGGATCTCGAGATCTATGCTTATTTTTAACTCCTCGATTCAAAACGAGCTAAAAACTCTCAACTCAACTCAAATCGTCTTTAGCTCACCCCAAAATGAATTTGCTCGTGAGCTAAACTATTTAATTTAAAATAAATTTAATATATCAATATTATATATTTTTATCCCAAACCATATAAAATATATAAAATATAACATTCAAAGTTATTAAATATCCAAATACTAATTGGAAAATAAATTTATCGAATATCAAATAAAATATCGAATAAATAAACATATTTTTAAAATATTTTTCTTTATTTGTTAATAAAAATATATTAATATAGTGGAAATAGAAAAAGAATAATAATCTATTATTTAAATAATATATATTTTTTAAAATAGTATTTAATAAATACACATATTTATAATATGTAAAAATAAAAAAAATATGTAATTTGTATGTGATTTTGTATTCAACTTGCGAACTAGTTCGTCTAAGTTTAATTCGTTTTCGGCTCAATTCGTGAACTCGTTTAAAAAATCCAATTCGACTCGTTCAAATATGATCGGAAGTATAGCTCGCTCGTGAACCTTGAACTCATTTTACACCTCTATATCAATAAACCTAACAATTATTAATTTTAAACATTGACAGATCAAATCAAATACAAAATTATAAACTATTAATAAAAGACCAAATTATATACAAACATTTCTAATACTTATTTATTTTAATTTAAAATGGTAAACTCATGAATTATTCCAATAATTTAAAATAAAATAATCAACCCACAAAAAAATTAGATTAAAGACAGCTCGCAAACGAGTGTTATACACCAATATATAACACAATACAAAAACCTACAAATGAATAATAAATAATATTAATAATGAAACCTACAAATGAAGAATAAACAATATTAAGAATAAATCTATATATAAAAAGTAGGATAAAATGGAGCTTTCTCCTTGCGCCACCTCATCAACACATGATTTTTTTATTTTTTATTGTAATTCATAATTAAGTTTTACTCTTTATTAAAAATTATTTATAACCACTAACCTAAATTTAATATCCATTATAATTACTCTTAAATTAAATATATTCTATATATAAAAAATATATTTCCTCTCTTAACAAAGAGTTTTTTATTGTATATATATTTTTTATTATTCAAATAATATAATAAAAACATGGATATAAAAAACTATATTCAATATATATATATAAATATAGATAAATATTAAATAAATATCCTATTTTAAATTTTTATGAATAATACAATTACAAAAAATTAAAACATGAAACAATTTATATAAATTTAAATAAATACAAAAATATTAATTTATAAATTATATATATAAAAGGGGGAGATTTATAAATTACATAAAAAAATCTTCTTTTTAATTTTCATAATATTAAAATAACTTTTAAACATATTAAACATAATTATTATAAATATTAATACAGTTAACAATTAATACTTTAAATTTTTTATCATTTATACAATTTAAAATCAATATCGAAAATTATTATTTAAAAAAAATTAATACAGTAAATAATTAATATATTAAATTGTTTATAATTTATAAAAATTAAAGTCAATACCGAAAATTGTTATTTAAAACAATTAAAATACAATTATTTTGTATTTTACATATTATTTATACATGTAGTTATCCAAATATTACAATTATCCACATTAATATATAAAGTATATAATTTTTATATTAAAATCTCATAATAATATATACATATATATAATACATGTACATTGGTATATATATACATATATATATATATATACCAAATGTTACAATTATCCACATTAAATACAAAATAATATAACTGTTATATTAAGATCCCATAATATATATAATACATGTACACGTGTATTATATATATGTATGTTAAATACCCAAATTACTATATATATATATATATTTACTACAAAGTCTACAAATATATTAATTTGTTGTTGTATTAAAATGATTTTGCATTGTAATATATATATATATAACGTGGCGTGATTGCCACCTCAATTATTTATAAAATTATAATTATTATTTATCTATATATCAAAATAATTCATTAGATTAAATGTTATAAAATTTGTTTATGCATTTTTAAATTTGATAGGATTTTTATTTATATTTTTTTTCATATGGCATTAGATAGGAAAAGCTTTTTCAATTTATATGTTCAAACGTATAAATTAATTATGTTGTAATAAAATACATTAAATCTCTATTAATAATACATTAATACATATTTAATTCATAAAAAACCGTTATTGAAATAAATTTGAATAAAAATAATTGAATGCGTTTTAACGGAAATGACTATTTAAATGAAAAGAAATTACAAGCCCCACCCTGTCTCCACTAGATCAATTCCATTAGTCAATTCACGATCTCCACCCAGGGCCGGCTCAACCAGAGAAGAGGCCCTGTGCGATAAAATTAAAATAGGCCTTTCGAAACGAAATATTGGATACAAAAGAATTTCTTTTATATAGAATAAGTATTTACAACATTCATTTGAAAAGAGCTATTCTATTTGCATGTTTTGAAATGAAATATTCGATCAAGCTTTTCACATCTAAATTCTCTAGGAGACTACTTTCAATTGTCATTAAAGCTAATCCATTCAACATTTATTGTGACAAGGTGGTTTGCAAGTACGACTTCGATAATTTGAGCTTCGAAAATCTTCTTTATGTAGAAACAACAGTAATTGGAATAGTCAATAAGATTCTATACGCAATTATTGCATTGGAAAACAATTATACCGTTTCAATAATACTATTAAAGCAATTGTTCCTATCTTTTCATTTT
>CM071868.1:578552-604244 GCA_036759665.1 Gynandropsis gynandra
ACGACAAAATAAAAAAGAAAGACGACGAGAGACCAGAAACATATACTCAAGTAATTTTGTGGATTTCTGGAAGAGAGTAAAAAAGAGAATTTCTGGATTTCTAGGAATCGCTTGAATCCTCAAGTAATCGCTTGAATCCTCAAGTAAAAACCCTTGGAAGAGAGTAAACAAGAGAATTTCTGGATTTCTAGGAAGGGTTTTCTGGAAAACGTGGAAAAAGTTTCTATATTTTTTTAGGGATAAGGGTTTTCTGGAAACCGTGGAAAGAGTTTTTGTATTTTTTGGATAAAAATTTTCTGGAATCGTAGAAAAAGTTTCTATATTTTTTAAGGGTAACTATTAAATTTTATTAACTTTTTAATAATGGGCCCTCAATGAACTGAGGGCCCTGTTCCACCGCTCCTATGGAACATGGCGATAACCGCCCCTGTCTCCACCAATGAAACTATGTCTCTCTTTAGTACTCTGGCGATGACCCAATCAACTAGAATGCCACAATCTGCCTGAAAATCGTAGCCAAAAGGTACCCGTTCATGGAATTATACGAAGACAAAGAGGAAGATAACGATTACAAGGCAGAGAATCAAGTGGAGTTGTGGATGCGATATTACGCTCTCCAGTTGCCAGCTCTTCTTTTTGGTCATCAGCGGTGGCAAGGAGGCTTTCGCTCGCGGAGATGAAAGTGATTTGGTAATGAAGAGAAATTTTGATCTTGAGTAGTCTGATCATGCATATCGTATGAGATTTGTTGGTATAATTGTTGAACTCTTGTTTGTATCCATTTGTTGTTATTATTATCCCTTCATTCGCAACGAAAAGAGATGAATATCAGTTTATGTTTGTGAAATTGCATTCATATTTAAACATGCATGCATAAGTTGGTGGTTGTGTGTAAGTATACAAACATTTTCATCGTGACGTGAATGTTTTTCTAATCGGAACCTACATAGGAAGAAGCACCCATATTCACTTTCTCAATTTCATTATAAATGATACTTAAACATATATCATTCTCCAAACCGTAGGTTTTATTTTTTTAAAAAAAGGAAAAAAGATTGAAGTTTGGAAGTTTTAGATACAGAAAAACACAATTATTCTTATTCTTATTCTTCTTATTTTTAAAAACAATCCACTTTTGATAATTCATTTTTTAATTTCCCAGATATGACTAATGTTGGTTAACATTATATATATAAATATACATGTATTTATGTCATTTTCTTAAAATATATTTTCAAACTCTAAAAATATTAAGAATTAAAGCCTATAAAAATATTAAATTCCATATTTGAATAATACGCTATTCTTTTAACCACATCATTGTCGAATATTGAAAAACAAATTTGTTTTTTTTTTAATTTCATTATCTAATATTAAACACATATATTTAATCTATTTTGAATGAAAATAGAATCTTAATTTAAAATTATAAAATAAATTATAAATGTTAAAGATTATGTTAAATTAAAATTAAAACATAAAAAATAAAAATATGTAACATCAAAATTAATTTTAACAATAAACCAAATTATTTAACAAATTAATACAAATTACTAATGTATAAATATTAAATTAATATTAAATTTAATTTAATTTAATTGCATTTATTTATCCATTAACAATACATCTACTCATTAACAACACCTTTAATTATTACATTTAATCTGTATTTATATGATCATTTATATATTTTTTTTACAATAACGTCTACCAATACAACATGTATAATAGTATATCATAAACTAAAACTTAATTAGTGTTTATCCATAATTGAAACTTAGATCTATTGAAATAAAATAAAATAATTAATTAATGTATTGATTTTGGGTTGTAATATAAATTCTTTATTAATATTTATTAATACATATAAACGTATATAAATTCTTTATTAATACCTGTAATATAAATTATTTATTTAACACATGTGCATGTATATATATTTATGATAAATTTTAAAGATTATGTTAAGTTAAATTTAAAATATATACGTAACATCAAAACTATTTTTAACAATAAAGAAAATTATTTAACAAATTATTACAAATTACTAATTTATAAATATTAAATTAATATTAAAACTATAATAATTTAATTGCATTTATTTACCCGTTAACAATACATTTACCCATTAACATCACCATTTATATTTTTTAATAAAAATTTAATGAGTGATTAACCATAATTGAAATTTAGATCTAATGATATATTGAAATAAAATAAAGTTATTAATTAATGTACTATTAAGGGTTGTAATATAAATTCTTTATTATTATTTATTTCAGATATTTTAAAATAATTTGTATTACCAATATATATTTGTATAATAAACCATCATATATATATATATTATATATAAGAATTACAAACTTTTAGATATATATATATATATACATCTAAAACGTTTAATTTTTTACAATTTATATAAATTAAATCAATACCAAAATTATTATTTATACAAATTAAAATACAATTATTTTGTATTTTACATACAATTATTAATACATGTAATTACCCAACTGTTACAATTACCCAAATTAATATGTAAATAATTTAACTTTTATTTTAAGATCCCATAATAATAATAATAATAATAATAATAATAATAATAATAATAATACATGTATATATATATATATCATACATGTTAAATTAAGATTATAATACGTATGAACAAAACTAATTTTAACGATAATCCAAATTATTTAACAAATTAACAATACAATTTAAATATTAGATTTTACCAGCATTTATTTACCCATTAACAAAACCATTGAATGTTGCATTTAATCTCCATTTATATTATAAATGTTAAAGATTATGTTAAATTACCATTAAAACATAAAGAATATGTAACATCAAAACTAATTTTAATGCAAACCAAATTATTCAACAAATTATTACAAATTACTAATTTATATAATGTTAAATTAATATTAAAACTAAAAAAATTTAATTGCATTTATTTACCCATTAACAATACCTTTAAATATTGCATTTCACAATAAAGAATATAACCATTTATATTTATTTACTATAACATCTACAAATACAACATGTATAACAGTGCATCATAAAACTAAAACTTAATAAGTGGTTAACCATAATTGAAATTTATTTCTAATGACTAATATAATGAAATATAATAAAATTATTAATTAATGTATTGATTTTGGGTTGTACTATAAATTCTTTATTAATATTTATTTCAGATATTTTAAAATAATTTGTATTACCAATATATATATATATATATCTATACCATCATATATATAATAACATTATATAAGAATTACAAATGTGTAAACATTTCATTTTCATTAAATCCACATTGAGAATTTAATCAACATAATCCATTCTCTATATAAATTCACTAACATATTCAGTCAAATATTCACAATATATTATAGCAATTGACTAAATAAGACACCGTATTTTCTAATGGATCCATTGAAAATACCCCAAACAGATATATTACCACAACACATCATGTTTGAGGAATTAACCGTTGGACGTTATTTTCAACCCATTATCGCAAGATTTTTTCACGTTTGGGAAGTCCGTAACGTGAAAAAAATGGGCAACTAATGTGGATGGACAGTTGTATGTTGCATTTTCACGAGTAACTTTATCCAACGGACTTAGAGTTTTGGATTTAAATGGAGAAGGCACAATAGATTCATCCATGACAAACGTTGTTTACAAGAAAATATTTAATGACCTACAAAATCTTCCCGACGACATTGAAAATATGTAAGTAATTACTGATGCTCTTATCATATATGCATAATTAATTTACTAATATTTGCTAAATTTTTAAAGTCGATGTTATATCGACATCAACTTTCTTGAAAATTTATATCAACAATTGGATCATATACGTCATTAATGTAACAATAAATTTGCTAAAGGTCCTTCATATTACATTCCAATTACTTTACCTTTATATATTATAGACTTTTATAATATTTTTACAATAAAACTACAAAATAAATATATCCCGCACAACGCGCGGGTACCATCCTACTAATAAATAATATATCTACACAACCTCATAATGAAACCTACCACCACCATCTTGTTCTTTCATACCTAACCCCTCATTTGGACCTCTCCTATATTTATTTTTTTATTTGTTTTACATTTCCATTTTCATTACATAAAACAATATATTTGTTTTTTTTTGTCCTCCGTAGTGACGTCACCATGGCCGTAGTAGCACCTCCACCACACGTCAAGCACATCGCCGTCTTTGCCTTTCCATTCACCACTCACGCCGCTCCGCTCCTCTCCCTCGTCCGCCGCATCGCTGCCTCCGCCGGGGGAGATATCCGTTTCCACTTCTTCAGCACCCACCGCTCCAACGCCGCCCTTTTCCCCGGCGGCAGCTGTGGAGACGTTGATCTCCACGACGTGTGGGACGGTGTGCCGGAGGGCCATGTGTTATCAAGAGATCCAGAAGAGGCTGTGGGGATGTTTCTCCGGTCGGCGGAGGAGAGTTTCCGGGCGGCTATCTCGGTGGCGGGAGTGGAGTTCGAGTGCTTGCTCACCGACGCGTTCTTGTGGTGGGCGGCGGAGCTAGCGGAGGAGAAACACGTGCCGTGGGTCCCATTCTGGACGGCGGGGCCACGTGCCTTGCTCGTCCACGTTGACGTCGATAATATTCGTAATAAAATGGGTTTTAATGGTAATTAACTTATAATTAACACTTCTTAATTACTCTCTGATTTTCTCTGCGCCTAATCGTGTTTAAAGCATGACATTTCACGTCTTGGGTTGTTCTAATTGACAATTAATTTCCAAAAGTAGCTTGTCCGGTTTATTAAATTTTTATTCTATCCTAATTATTTATTCTTTGTCACTAAAAATATGTCTCTTTTATTTCATTTGTTTATAGAAAAAAGGTGAAATTCAATTTCAAAGATAAAAAAAATTAGAATTAATAATCTGTGATATTTTTATTTTAAAAAATATGTCTTTTTTATTTCATTTGTTTATAGAAAAAGGGAAAAATTCAGTTTCAAAGATAAAAAAAATTAGAATTAATAATCGGTGATATTTTTTTTATTTTAAAAAATATGTCTCTTTTATTTCATTTGTTTATAGAAAAAAAGGTGAAATTCAATCTAAAAAAAAAAAATTAATAATCGGTGATAATATAGGTTCCGGCGAGAAGACGCTAGATTTCCTTCCTGGTTTCTCGGCGATACGCTCTATGGATTTGCCCCTGGGAATCATCTCCGGCGACACCGATGCCGCGATCCCTTCATTGCTTAACAAGTTAGGCGCTTACCTCCCACGCGCCGCCGCAGTTGCCATAAACTCCTTCGAAGGGTTAGACCCACTCGTCGTGGAAACCCTCAAAAAGAAGCTCAAAAGATTCCTTAACATCGGTCCCTCCGTCTTGGCTTCGCCACCTCCGCCGGACGCCGACGAACACCGATGCCTCAAGTTTCTCGCAAGCAATAATCCAGCCACCGTCGCATACATCAGCTTCGGCAGCTTGATCGTTCCTCCACCGCCGGAGATCGCCGCACTTGCCGGAGCACTGGAGGAGAAAAAGATTCCGTTTTTATGGTCATTTAGAGGAAACCCAGATGAGATTTTACCTGAAGGTTTCTTGGAGAGGACGCAAAGTCTCGGAAAGGTCGTACCTTGGGCGCCACAGCTTCAAGTGCTTCAACATTCTTCCGTCGGAGTATTCATAACGCACGGTGGTTGGAATTCGGTGACGGAAAGTATAATCGGAGGAGTTCCGATGATTTGCAGGCCGTTCTTCGGCGACCAAACGTTGAATGTACGGACGGTGGAGGTTGTTTGGGGGATCGGAATGGGGATTGAAGGCGGTGTGTTTACTAAATCCAGGACGTTAAAGGCGTTAGAAGCGGTACTTATGAGCAATGAAGGAAGCGTTATGAGGGGTAATATATGTAAACAACGCCATCTGGCGGTAGAGGCTGTGAAATCGTGCGGTAATTCTACTGAGAATTTCAAGACTTTGGTAAATATAATCACTCAGTAGAATTAAAAAAAATGTTTCATTAGCTTAGTTGTGTCGATCTTGTTTCTGTATTATTAAGATAAATTGTCTGAGACATATCAAGGCTTATGATTAACATTCGGATTAGGGGTGAAAATGGGTCGGATTTTTTAGGATATTTGAATATTAAATCAAATTTGTATTTGAATTTGAACCCTCAAAATCAAATGTTATTATTAGAGATTCGCAAATGCTAGTATTAGAGTTTCGGATACACAAACAATATATAAGTTGGGTATTCGCAAAAATTTGAATCCGATGTTTTTAATATTAGAGTATATATTAATTCGGATTCGGGTACAAGATAAATACTAAATCTATCAATAATGATGTTTTTATAATTATCATAAAATTTAAAGATATTTTCATAAATAAATATATATAGTCGAATATCCGCATATATTCGTTTGTAAAAATAAACATTTTGAATCTAAATCTACGGATTTTGATTTAGATCGTCATAGATATTTTGTCAATGTCTGATTCAAAATGATTTACAAGTATCCATAAATTAAAAATTCAATCTGAACTTTTAGCTAATAAAATATTCAAAAGCTGATTTTAAATGAAAAACAGAAAAATCCCAATAGTTTAACTCAGTTAACGACTAAATTGACGACCAAATTGAACTCTCATAAATTTTAACTCATTTAACGACCAAACTGACGATCAAATTGAACTCTGATTTGACTCATTGATCTTCTTGTAATATATATATATATATATATATATATTTTGGATAGTTGAGAGAAAATATGATTATTCGTGATACTTTAGAAAAACTCAAGAGAATATAAACTAAATGCATTAGTTCAGATTAAACAGATTAAAACGCACAAATTTCATATACAATTGATGTATTTTACCTTTAATTTTCATAAACTAAATATACTAATATATGAAAAAAAAACATTTATATAAAATAAATAAAAATAAAGCTTGGAACAATTAAGAAGCGAAATAAAGAGAAAATAAATATTTAATTTCACATTTCGGGTTTCACGAGGAGAGAGCTTGAGTGATGATAGAACGGTGAGAGAGTTGTTGATCATAAAGGTCACGGAAGATACGGTACTTAGCATCATGATATTTCTTCACTTTAGGATCCGATGATGGATAAATCACCTGTTAATTATTCAAACATATTTTTTAAATTATTTAAATGTGTTATATAATCAATTTGATCTTCCTAATCTATATGTTAATTGAGTCTTGATGCTTATAAAATCATTTAATCGTTTTCGTTTTATACTTACTTGACCCGCTGCGTTTAGAGCTTTCATTGCTTCACGTACACTCGGATATCTCCTGGCCGCTACTGATCCGAGAATTGCAGCTCCGAGAAGTACAGACTCGCTCTCGCGGGGTAGTATAATTGGGCATCCTGTAATACTTGCGTTAATACCGTCATACAAACCTATTTCATATTCGACCCACCAAATTAGAAGTGTCCAATTCGGATTTCGGTTCGGATTCTTTGGGTATCATTTCAGGTTTATCGGGATTTGAAAAACTATACATGTATTGAACCCGAATATTTTTAGTATGAGTTCAGTTCGGATTGTTTGAGTTCAATAGAATTGAATCCAAATAACACGAATTACAATTGGATAATTTGGATTCTTCGGATATTATAGTTATTCGGGGTTAGGATTATTGGAGTTGTTCATTTTTTTTAAATAAAACAATAATAAAATATCAATTATAATATAGAAAATATTAAACTAAAACATACGAGGATATTTTAGTGTTTTTTTCTTCAAATTTTTTTAGTTGGATTGTTTGGCTTTCTCAGTTTTTGCTTGAACCCGAACCGATCCGACCATAACCCATGTTCCAAAAAGTTTGAGTTGTTCGGATCGGTTCGGGTAACTGAATTGGACATCCTTGAACCTCGCTCCAAAAACTACTAGACCTACCATTTCGAGTTTCAATTCGGATATAATGGGTATGGATTATTCGGGTTTTAAAAAACAATGACCAAACAATAACTGAACTTAAATCGATTCGGTTCGGTTGTACAACGTTTCGGTTCGGTTGTACAACGATTCAGTTCGGTTATATCAATAAAATATTGTAACCAAAGTAAAACCCGAACTCTAACGTGTTCGGTTATTATTTGATTATTTCGATTTTACCAAGTATTTTATCATATAAAATTACAAATAAATGATATTATTCGGAATATTACAAATAATTCATATATTTAAAAATATCATGTAATATAATATATTATTGTTTAAATTTGATATTTAAGTTTAGTTATTAATTGTTTTAGATAAATATTCATTTGATAAATATCATTTATCTATATATTTTTTTATCTTTTATGTAACCAATCGGTTATCCACAGTTATTCGGTTAATAACCGAACCGAACAGAATCTATTCGGTTTTTAAGTGTCATACCCGATCAGCTATTTTATCTACACCGAACCGAACCGAATGACCATAATTCAGTTCGGTTTGGTTTTATATAACCGAACCGAAATATACACCCTAGTGTCTATGGCTTTATAAGCCATTCACTAATCATATTCGTAACTGATTTGAGATCATAATATACCACAAGTGGCAAGAGATTAGAATCAATGTCGTGCTCGTAATTCAAAGAAGGGATTGCGATAAGAATAGTTTGAGATAGTACCGATGATATCAGCGTGCTCTTGAATGAACAACGGGTTCTTTGAAAGCCCTCCACACGCAAGCAAAGTGTCAATCTAGCACAAATAACAACAAACAATAAAGTGAGTTTTCGAGCAAACTCTTTGTTAGAGATATATTCTAACATGGTATCAAAAGACAATTGGTCTCGATTTGAATATTCTGATGTTGAATCCCAATGACGATTCCCATGTTCTGATGTTGTCTACATCGTTTAAGACATGAATCATAAACTCGTATATATGGTATTGAACAACTCTAAACTCTTAAACTTGAACTAACTTTTGTAATTTAGTTAGATCCAGACCCATATTTGATATTATCTCGTTGTAAATCAAGGTACATTATACTACAAGAATCAACTAGCATAAAGAATCAACCCATATCTGATGTTGAATCCCGATGGCGATTCCCACGTTCTGATGTTGTCTACATCGTTTAAGACAAGAATCGTAAACTCGTATATATGGTATTGAATAATGCTACTAAACTATTGAACTAACTTTTGGATTTAGTTAGATCCAAACCCATATTTTATATTATCTCGTCGTAAATCAAGGTACATTATACTACAAACAAAGAATCAACTAGCATAAAGAATCAACCCATATCTGATGTTGAATCCCGATGACGATTCCCACGTATTGATGTTGTCAACATCGTTTAAGACATGAATTATAAACTCGTATATATGGTATTGAACAACCCTAAACTCTTGAACTTGAACTAACTTTTGGATTTAGCTAGATCCAAACCCATATTTGATATTATCTCGTAAATCAAGGTGCATTATACTACAAACAAAGAATCAACTAGCATAATTTGTACCATGTTTATGTAGTGGTATCACATAATCATAAACTCGTATATATGGTATTGAACAACCCTAAACACCGTACCATATTTATCTGTACCATATTTATGTAGTGGTATCACATATTCTATAGAGTAGTTAAACTTACTTTATGACCATGGGCATTGCAGTGTTCTACAATATGGCGTGTACCATAAGCGATAGCCTGAACCGTGGCTAGGTATAGTAGAGCCAATTGCTTGTCACTTGTATCAAGTGTCATGCCAAATATTACTCCTTTCGATTTCGGATCAGCAATTGGAGACCTGAATCAAATCTCTAAATCAATAACTAAAAGACATAATAATTTGATTGAGCTCAAAAGTAAGTTTTATTCTATTCCCCATCACCTGTTCCCGTGAAAGTCTGGAAGTACATGTGTTTCAGCTGTAAGTGCAGCTATAAACGGAGAATTACTATCTTTCAACATTGATTTTAGCATGTTGTTCATCAATTCAAACACGGAGATATCTGCGTAAACCATCATATAGATGAAGTTTTGTTTTGAGAAGGAAATAAATAATACGAAACGACAAAATGGAAGGTTGATTTGGTCTGATTTACTCTGGGAAGCAGCTCGATTTGCAAGACGAGGAGAAGCAATATGATTTTCAATGATGTGATCTAGTAAAGCACCAGTGGCACTCTGTCCACCTTCAGTCAGCCAGAACTCCGGGATCATAGCTACATTTTGTTAGGCAGAAAAATAAAGATGAGATTTATATTGACGCTATCAGAGATATGCGTTTGCAGTTGAACGAAGACAAAAGTAGACGACAAAGTTCCTACTTACCTGACCAGAAAGGTCCCCAGATCCCAGGTATGAACAGTTTTTCACGAGAAACAGCCATATGGCAAGTGGATGTACCGCAAACCAAGACCATCCGGGAGCACAAAGCATCAGGATTGGATTCTGAACATGTTAATAAACTATAATGTTTTGCATAATGTTAGATTATAATGAAAAAGAAGCTGAAAGAAAGATAAAACAAAACCTTTTGAATCTATAACACTTTCCATTACCCCCACACCACCAGCATGAGCATCAATGAGCGAAGTCGCCACAGGAGTTCCAGCCACCAGACCGAGTTCCTAATAGTTAGGAAATACCTTTAGAATAAACAAAAAACTCCACAACAAATGCCAATATATGCACAACAAAGCTTCAAAATCACATGAGATGTGTTCCTTCTTCTAGGCATGACCCTTTATTCTTAAGTGGGAAGTCCTTATGAAATTATCATTGTGTTCCTTCTTCAAGGCATGGCCCTCTATTCTTAAGTGGGAAGTCCTTATGAAATTGTCATTTCCGATAAACGTAACTAGCTTGGTAAAGAATTTCTTGCCTTAGCAGCTGTCGCAGTCAGACCATTACCGAGTGCATGTCCAGGAAAAGCTACACTTCTTCCTAAATATCAATGAATAGAATACAATTACAAGGTAAAAAAGTATATGTTTCATTGTTTGTCAGCATTCCTAATAATTAAAGTAACCCAAAAAGAAAAAAAAAAACTGCATACCGATCTTAGCATGGTGTCCATCTATTAGATCACCTAAGCCAATCTCTTCCCAGAAATCATCATCCCATCCACAAGCTTCCATATTTCGAGAATCCCTCTCATTCCCTTGGTGCATGTGAGCGTGACCAAGATATGTCCATTTACATACCGTTGTGCACAAACTACGTGTATCATCTCCAGTAGCTCTAGGAAGAGACAGAGAAAGTAAGAGAATGCACATAAAACTATCTTTATGTAGCCAATATGTTAGATGCAAAGGGCTTGGTGAATCCTGAATACCTATAGGACAACCAATCACTCAAATCCATCCACCTAAACACCATTGACCAAGATTCCTGGAGATTCTCTTTTACCCATAGAAGCTGCAAAAGTAAATTTTTTAGCATATCAAAACAAACAGAATAAGGTTAAACCATATGTACTGTTGAATTACATTAAGGATGCTTTTCCACATACTTTTGGTGGCTCCATTTCAGGAGAAACACCCCCACCACAATACTGTAAAACTGGAGAATTGTATGAATTGATTCTCTCTGCTTGCTTCACTGCTCTATGGTCCATCCATACTATAATGTTCCTTCTTGAATCACCACTCCAAGACACTGTAACAGGGGCTCCATCAGCATCTACTGCCACTGCAAACAGAAAACATATGTTCCTTTTAGCAATTATTGTTGCTTTCCTACACGGCATAAAGCATAAACACAAAAGATCATACACAGAAAATACAAACCAAGGGAGCATGTTGCTGCAAATCCTATTCCTTTCACTTCTTCTTCAGAAACATCAGCAAGAGAGGTAGCAGATTTGACTGCTGCACAAACTGCATGCCAGATATCGGTTGAAGATTGCTGCTCTCCCAATACAAAAGAACATTTTCAGCTAATCTTTTCTTTTAACACATTTACGTATTGAACTACGTAATTATCTTTTAACATTTGTATCGATAAATTACCTCGACACAGTCACCTTCCTTCCAAATTTGTATTGGACTACTAGCAGAGCCTAAAAGCTTTCCTTTTTCATCAAACAGACCTGCAGTAATCAGCCAAATTCAGACAAAAATCCAATTTGCCTTCACTTCATACTTTTTGTTCTGTTTTATCAAGCCCTGCGGTGCTCTAAATCAATCAAGGGTCCCATTTCAACTTCCCAAACATTAAGAAATTTATAAAATATCCTAAACAACGAATATAAATATTGAACAGTAAATTCAACTCATCAAAACACAATGAAGATAAAAACCGTATACTTCTAAGCACTGAAGAAAAAAGAAAACCAGAAATTCGAAACTAGACGAAGAAATTATAACAAGGTGCAATCATCCGACAGATTTAGGTCAATGATGATATTAAAACAGTACACACAATTCGAATTCAGATTAGAGCAATCAATCAAAACAAAAACATAGAAATAAATCAATGATAAAAACAAAACAAAAAGTGCGATAAAACTGACAACGCCATTCATCAACACGAAATCCGTAGTAATTTCTCACACGAAGAACTAATCACAACAATCGAAGCCACACAGTGTTTGAAGATAACGGGAAAAAGGAGAGAGAGATCATCACCAGCGCGTGCGCTGCCGGTGCCGACATCGACACCGAGGAAGACGGATCGAGAAGACACAGGCTTAAGCTCAACGGTGGCGTCCATCTGAACGACCGCCTCGGAGGAGACGGAGGCGGAGCGGTTGGACAGCGAGAGAGAACGTCGGAGCTGACTCAGCAGTGGGGACGACTCGGCCCAGGGTTTCCTTTCACTCGACATTTATTTATTTTGCTCTTTTTCTGGCTATTTTATCCACTTTCTTTTTACTATTTTATTGTTTTAATTCAATTATTATTTTTCTGCTTTATCCTTTTTTCTTCCACATAATATTTTCCATTTTCCTTTTCACAAAAATGTGTTTTCCCCCTTTTTTTTATTATAGATGCTATACCTACTATATCACGAAATTATCTTCTATTTATTTTTTATATAATAAATTTCAAATAAAATTATATATATTTTCACAATCCCAAAAGTATGACAAAAATTGTACATTTTAAAATTTTTAACATATTTTCTTACATATATATTAACTTACAAGTTTCCTCTTGGTTTGCCTTACAAGACATTTAGATTATGTTCGTTAGGGACCTAATTAGGAATAATCATAAAGTTAATCTTAAGAGGTAATGTTCTAAATAGGAATAATAACTTTCTCTTTCTGATGAAGATCTTAATATAAATGTTTCATTTTTAAAAAACCACTTATTTTAATTGATTAATTATTTTCATAATATATTTTAAAATTCGAAAATTTATTAAATTAAATAAAAAATCATAAAAAAATCTCATCTTAATTCTCGCTTGTCAATGATTACATAGTTGTTATATAATATTACTAATTGCATTATTCTATTATATGCACAATATTTTAATTATCAACAAGGAATAAAACATGTGCTAAAATACCACTAACCAATAAGAAATCAGCAAAGTGTGAGTGCACAGTGTTCCTTACCGTACTGGATTATTTCTCTAAAAAGTTAATACTTAAATCAGTCTCAAATGGACTAATCAAATACGTTATTAATCTTCAATAATCACAAACATTTGCTTTAAAAGCCTTCAGATTTCCTTTCGTTTTCTCTCTAATCTAAATTCCAATCCGTTGAGGTTTTCTCTTTCTTATTGTCTCTGTTACTGTTTTTTCCCTGTTTTCTACGTTGATTTCAGTTGGGTTTGTGAGGAAGCTTTTGTGGAATCTCTCTTGCTTGATTGATTGCTTGGGGTCGTTGGATTTGAGCTAAAATAGGGAGATTCGAGAGATTTTGGAAGCTCGATTCGTCTGATTCAGTGTTTGAAGTTGGTGGAGGGTTATTGGTGGTTTCGATTGTATAGATTGGAAAATTAGGGATTTTGTCGGCGCAATTTGGGGAAAATATGCATACTAGGTATATGGAGAGGACTAATAGTATGAACAGAGGGAAGAGAAAATTGGAGGAAGATGATCAACAGTCATCAGAGAGGAAGCGACCTGCTCTTGCTAGGTACTCTATGAATCTCTGTTGCTTTTTACCTTTCTGGGTTTAGGGTTTCAGTTTGTTTAATTGTATATGAACTGTATAAAATTATCATGATTTTGAGATTTCTTATTCTGGTTTGAGTATAAAGTCTTTGCTAAATCGTATAATATGTGTTTAGTGGTGAGATTTTGCTTGTGAAGATTGAATTATTTGGATATTCTGGGTTGAGTATAAAGCTCAAGTCTCTGCTAATTGGTGTAATCTGGGTTTAGTTGTGAGGTTTTGCTTTTGAAGATTGAATTATTTAGATATTCTGGCTTGAGTATAATGGTTAAGTATGTCCAAAATGGTGTAATCTGTGTTTAGTTGTCAGATTTTGCTTGTGAAGATTGAATTATTTGGATATTCTGGCTTGAGTATAATGGTTAAGTCTGTGCTAAATGGTGTAATCTGTGATTAGTTGTGAGATTTTGCTTTTGAAGATTGAATTATTTGGATATTCTGGCTTGAGTATAATGGTTAAGTCTGTGCTAAATGGTGTAATCTGTGATTAGTTGTGAGATTTTGCTTTTGAAGATTGAATTATTTGGATATTCTGGCTTGAGTATAATGCTTAAGTCTGTGCTAAATGGTGTAATCTGTGTTTAGTTGTGAAATTTTGCTTGTGAAGATTGAATTATTTAGATATTCTAGCTTGAGTGTAATGGTTAAGTCTGCTAAATCGTATAATATGCGTTTAGTTGTGAGGTTTTGCTTTTGAAGATTGAATTATTTGGATATTCTGGCTTGAGTATAATGGTTAAGTCTGTGCTAAATGGTGTAATCTGTGATTAGTTGTGAGATTTTGCTTTTGAAGATTGAATTATTTGGATATTCTGGCTTGAGTATAATGGTTAAGTATGTGCTAAATGATGTAATCTGTGTTTAGTGGTGAGATTTTGCTTGTGAAGATTGAATTATTTGGATGAAGGTGGTGGCCATGGAGTCAAATATAATACATAGATGTTTGAGAACTTGTTTGTTGCAGCAAAATCCATGTGAAAAGATAGTATGAGTGGGAATTATGGATGTGTGATTTGAGGAGTTATGTATAATCTGTGCAGTGTAATTGTCGAGGCTCTGAAGATGGATAGTTTACAGAGGCTTTGCTCATCTTTGGAACCGATTCTTCGTCGTGTTGTGAGTTCCCAAGGCTTCTTATTCTTCCATGCTTAGTTATTTGTCTTTTTATATGTATAAGGGCTTGACTGGTGGGAATGCAGCATTTACGCTTGTGTTTGTCGGCGTTTCTATCAGCGATTGATGGCTTTTTGTTTTATGTTGTCTGAATGGTGGAATCGCTGCGTTTGCGGGTGACCCCGTCTAGAAGCGAATGGTAGAAAAACGATTGCGTTTTGAACAAAATTACCAAAATAGACAATTATTAAGAAAATAATTTATTTGAACTTTTTTGTTTAGCGTATATTTTTAATATATATATGCATATATATATATATTTACGATTAATATAAATTATAATAGATAGAGAGAAGAGATAAGAGAACGATACGATGGTATTTTGGTATTTTATTCAAAACGCACCAAAACGTAAACGTGACGCAACATAGTTTTGGATTTTTAAATTCCGCATTTCGCCGCGTTTGCGGGCGACTGCGACTCAACCAGTTGGTTTTAATGTTGCCTGGAGTCGCCAGAAAACGCAGTCGCTGCATTTGCGTTTGGCTGCAACTCCACCAGTCAGGGCTTAAATTGTATGCCACTTGATGTCCTATTCATGGTTTTGCTTTCAAATAGGTAAGTGAAGAGGTGGAACGAGCATTGGCCAAACTAGCCCCTGCTACACTTAATGGAAGGTAATATGACACTTTGGAGAAATCATTAATCAATTGTTTTGAGTAATTGTTGATTCTCTAATGGATGAAGTTATTAGGTCTTCGCCTAAAAGAATTGAAGGCCGCGATGGGAGGAACTTGCAGCTTCAATTCAGGTCACGGTTGTCTGTTCCGTTATTTACAGGAGGAAAAGTAGAAGGGGAACAAGGTGCTGCAATCCATGTTGTATTGATTGATGTAGCAACTGGACATGTACTGACAACGGGATCTGAAGCTTCTGCGAAACTCGATATAGTTGTGCTCGATGGTGAATTCAATAAGGAAGATGATGAAGGTTGGACTGAAGAAGAATTTGAAAGTCATGTGGTGAAAGAACGGGAAGGGAAGAGACCTCTTTTAACGGGTGACTTACAAGTGACTCTGAAAGAAGGGGTCGGTACTTTGGGGGAGCTTATTTTTACAGATAACTCAAGTTGGATAAGATGTCGAAAATTTAGGTTAGGTTTGAAGGTTGTATCTGGGTATTGTGAGGGGATACGTATACGTGAAGCAAAGACAGAAGCTTTTACCGTGAAGGATCATCGAGGAGAGTGTATGTTCTTGCTTCTCTATTTGCTGTTATTATTCTCGCCTTTCTATGGGTAATTCTCGGTGTGTGATTCATTTTAACAGTGTATAAGAAGCATTATCCACCAGCATTGAACGATGAGGTATGGAGATTGGAGAAGATCGGGAAGGACGGTGCGTTCCATAAGAAACTGAATAAAGCAGGAATATACAATGTTGAAGAGTTTTTACGGCTTTTAGTCAAGGACTCTCAGAAATTACGGGCTGTAAGTATAAGAACCCTAATCCAAAATTTCTATCAAGATATCGATATGTTTATCCTGATTTCTCTGGCTCTCATTGTAGATTCTTGGAAGTATAAGAACCCTAATCTAAAATTTCTATCAAGATATCGATATGTTTATCCTGATTTCTCTGGCTCTCATTGTAGATTCTTGGAAGTATAAGAACCCTAATCTAAAATTTCTATCAAGATATCGATATGTTTATCCTGATTTCTCTTGGCTCTCATTGTAGATTCTTGGAAGTGGCATGTCAAATAGGATGTGGGATGCACTTATAGAGCATGCAAAAACATGTGTTCTAAGTGGAATGCTTTATGTTTATTATCCCGACGATTCAAGGGGTATCGGTGTTGTTTTTAACAATATTTATGAACTCAGTGGCCTCATTTCTGGGAAGCAATATTTTCCGTCTGATTCTCTTTCCGAAAATCAAAAGGTTCGTTGCACTTTCTGTTTCCTCGATTTGTCAATAGGCCAGCTACGTTTTCGTTTTCCCGTCAATTACGTTCTTAAGATGTCTAGAGACCGAAAGAGTAATACGTTGCTACATTATACAGGTTTATATCGACGGATTAGTGAAGAAAGCATATGAAAACTGGGATCAAGTGATTGAGTATGATGGCAAATCACTTATGAATTTCAATCAAACTAAGAAAGGAAGTTCATCCGAAAGCCAACTCCTTTTGGGTACGGGAGATTACTCCATGCCGTTGAATATTCAAAACCAACAATCGTCATCTCATTCAGACATAACCGTTGAAGGTAATTTACAATAGCTATGAGCAAATCTTTCTTCTTTTATATTTGTTCCCCAATACTAAGCCATTTATTCAATTTTCAGCTTCGGGGTACGATGGAAATCCTGCTGCGGGTTACCAGTCGCAGTCCCAGATTGCTCATTCGAGTTCATATGCGAACTATGGAAACATATCGTTCGTACCACAAGACCAAATGATTAACAATCCTCATGAATCTCAAAGCATGTTTGATAACAATGGTGCGGTAAGATTAGCACTTGGTCCTCCACAGTTGTCTCCAACAGGATTTCAAACGACGGCCTCCTCGTCTTTGCAATCGTCTTCTAATATTAACTCGTTTAATGATTGGTCAAATACCCACGAAAGAGGAGTTGAGGATTTCTTATCGGAGGAAGAGATTCGGGTTCGAAGTAATGAGATTCTTGAGAACGACGATATGCAACAACTATTGAGACTCTTTAGTATGGGAGATCAGCATATTTCCAATGTACCCGATGATACTTTTGGATTCCATTCGTTTATTCAAACGCCTATGCCCACTTTCGAGGACCGATCACATTCTGGAAAGGCCGTTGTTGGGTGGTTGAAAATCAAAGCAGCCATGAGATGGGGTTTCTTTGTTAGAAGGAAAGCAGCTGAACGTCGAGCTAGAATTGTCGAACTAGAAGACGATGAATAGCTCGGGATTGTCGAACTAGAAGATGATGAATAGCTCGGGTTTTTTACTATTTATATGAAGCTTCAGAATCCTTACCCTCGACTCCAAATTCGTTCTGAACATCTCCAAACTCTCGGTAATATCTTCTTCTTCGAGAGGTACCTGTACAGTAAGTTCATTCTTCATACTTGTTCTTAGTATCCTGCAAGTTTACGGTAGGATGTTTGCGTTATTTCCGTTTCGAGCTTGTAATTTTCTTTGGAATGACATTAGAGATAGCTGTAATCATTCCGAAAAAACTGATAAATGGATTGCTTATTTTTAAGATTTAACACATTAAGTAGTAGTTCATATTACACATTGCATCATCAATGAAAGAATATATTTTGTAAAGATATCTAATAGTTTTCGGCTCCGTGGATATTCAATCTAGGATGATTTGCATTCGAGAGGAAAGCCGTGAGGAAACCTCTTAGCATCGGTACAGTAATTGTAAATCATATAGTTCTTTTGGACCCGTCGTAGTCTTTGGAGACTGATAGCGTCGAGTTCTTGAGCCAACCAGTTTCGTTTCGACGGGCTGCAAAAAGATCTTCGATTTTTTGTTGTCCAAATGCAGGCATTGGCTTTGAAGTTCTTGTAAGAAGCTATGAATGGAGCTTTGGACCAATCTGTCTTAACCTTACCACCTCTCGTCGCCCAATCATCCGCGTTCCATAAGCTCGAGTAAATCTTCATTGGTTGATTCTTCGGGAACGGTACACCGAGTGATTCCATGTTCTTGAATTCTCTTATGGGCATTCCGTCTACGGAGAAGCTACGAGTGGATCAATAGAATTAGGGTTAAATTTCGAGGGAAAATCGAACTGGATAAATAGAATTAGGGTTAAGTTACGAGGAAAATCAGATTAAAGCAGTATTCTCGAACGGTATTACTTACACAATCCGTCTACAGAGAAGCTGCGAGTGGATAAATAAAATTAGGGTTAAGTTTGAGGGAAAATCGAATTGGATAAATAGAATTAGGGTTAAGTTTCGAGGGAAAATCGGACTAAAACAATATTCTCGAACTGTATTACTTGCACAATCCGTCTATAGATAAGTTGCGAGTGGATAAATAGAATTAGGGCTAAACTTTCGAGGGAAAATCGAACTAAAAGATTATTCTCGAGATTGTATTACTTACACAATCCGATGAGGGTTCCAAAGAATCGAATAGGTGTGGAAATCAGCGGTTGGGTCGAACCAAAGATAGAACTGTTGCTCTCGGTTACCTTTGCCTTGGCTAAACACATTAGTATGAAGAATATAAGGGTGACCGGTGAGATTCCCCAAGAACTCGAAATCAATTTCATCCCATGCGGACCCTTTCGAAGACATCTACGAGACAAAACACAAAAAATCATCAATCTAAAAAGAAAGAATTAGGGATGGACATTTCGGTTATATAAAATCGAATAGAATTATGGTAATTCGGTTCGGTTATAGATAAAATAACCGATCAGATATAAAAGTTAAAAAACCGAATGGATTCGATTCGGTTCAGTTATTAACCGAATAATCGTGGATAGCCGATTGGTTATATTAAAATATAAAAAAATATAGATAAATGATATTTATCTGATATAATTAATTGTTTTAATTAAATATTAAATATTAAATTTAAAAATATATTATATTATATTTTATAAAATATATGAATTATTTGAAATATTCAGAATATTATCATTTATTTATAATTTTATATTATAAAATGATTAGTAAAATCGAAATAATCGAATAATAACTGAAAAAATAGAGTTTAATTTTACTTTGGTTATAATATTCTGAACCGAACCGTTGTATAATCAAACCGACCCGAATATTCGTATCTATTGTTTTATTGCACGTGGTTAAAACATGAACCGAACCGAATAAATTCAGTTATTGTTTTTAAAAACCCGAACAAACAATCTATATCTATTATATCCGAACCGAAATCCAAAATGAATAAACATTATTATATTTTGCAAGAACAAGAAATGAGACTTACATAGTAAGCAGTAACAGTGCCTGCAGAATTCCCAGGAACAAGCTTTATCTGCATATCGATTTTTCCGTACAAATACTCATTCTTGGATTCAAAACCAGAACCTGAAGCTTTGTCCAGTGACAATGTCAGAATCTGACCGTTGTCGTGAATCTTCGCACGACCGTCGCCCCATGTAATGGCGAAATCCCGGTTAAAGGTACCGGCAGAGACGAATTCAATTTCAAACCCTAAAACGAACAGAAAGGTAATGAGAAATTGAATCATTGAAGAAGAAGAAGAAGAAGACGCCATTGAAGAAGAAGTGAATGAGTGTTTGAAGAGATATATTTATAAAGGGAAGAGGGAAACACGTGATTTGAAAGACACTGAATGAACAAGTGGGTTTAAACGGGTGTGATTTAGTTGTGACAGTTGTGATTTTTTATTCTTTTATATTTAAACCACAAAATTATAAATACAAATCTCGAGTTTTTTTAGTATTAGAAAACTATTTTTTAGTTTTTTTTCCGTTAAAAATATGATTTTTATTTCGGAATTTGTTTTCTTTTCTACATATTGTGAATTTTTAGTGAATTTTCGAGTTTTTTCCTAAACAATATGATTTTTTAAAATTTCTGAAGTTTTTATTTTTAAATATTGTGAATTTTTAGTGAATCTATAGTTTTTTATTATTAATGAAACAAACTTTTTTTTAATAAAATATGAGTTTTTTCTTAAAAATATGATTTTTATTTCTGAAATTGTTTTTTTCTAAATATTTTGATATTTTAGTGAAAGTTTGAGTTTTCTCCTAAACCATATGATTTTTAAATTTCTGAAGTTGTTTGTATTTTAAAATATTGTGATCTTTTCCATGAATCTCGATTTTTATAGGATGAAAAAAACAAACTTCTTAGTGATTTTGAGTTCTTGTTTCTGAAATTCTTGTTATTTCTAAAAAAAAAGATAATTTGAATTATCTAAAATTTTGTGAGAATATAGCAATGCATTTTGGTCAAGGAAAAAAGGAAGCAAAACATTTATTTGTCGTATATGCAATAAATTATGTTCATGAGCTGCATATTTACGTCAAGTGGATAAACATTTCCCATGCAATAATTTATTATATGGTTTCCACTTTGATCGATTAAATAAATATTATGTGTATATATATATATTATATGTGGATGAAATTAAACCGAGGCTAGAAAAGGTATTTCATTGTAAAAAAAAATATGAGAACTCTATATCTCAATTCAAATTCGAGTTTTTTTTTATCTCGACAAATTGATGAATATATTCACATCAATTAAAAAAATGACGAAAAAAGAAACGTATTAAACCGAAAATTAGGATTAATGAATTTTCTTTCTCAATATTTAATAAAAAAACAAAACAATAGTGTTGGCAGTCGGTTTAAGACATGACTAAACCAAATATTAATTAAACAAAAATAAATGATAACAAATTAAACAAAACGGACCAAAGTCCTGTGAGAGATGATATCATGAAAGACAGAAGCTTCGAAAACGACCGCGTTTTGGTCACACACCTCAATAACACATTCATTCAACACAAATGAACCTTCTCTTTCGTTCTCTTCACTTATATAAATACATTCTCTATATATTCACTATTCCTCTAATCCTTCAAAACCCTAATTACTATACTTACATAGATTCAAGAAAATGACATCTAGGGTTCTTGTTTCTTGCATTGTAAGGGTCGCCTTCTTGATCCTCTCTCTATTGGCTAGTCATTTTGAGATGGGTCGTGCGGGTAACTTCAACAACGATGTTGAGATACGTTGGGGAGATGGACGTGGAAATATTCTCGATAATGGAAATCTTCTCACTCTATCCCTCAACAAATTCTCGGGTTCAGGGTTTCAATCAAAGCAAGAGTTTATCTACAGTAAAGTTGAAGCGCAGATTAAACTCGTGCCTGGTAATTCTGCAGACACTGTCACCACATTTTATGTAAGTTATTATAACATCTTGATAATTCTATCATTCATATTCCTTTTTTATTATGATGTTATTGAAAGACGTCTTGTGATTTGTATGCGCAATTGAAATCGTTGGGAACAATATGGGGTGAGATAGATTTCGAGTTCTTGGGGAACTTAAGTGGTCATCCTTATACTCTACATACCAATGTCTTCACACGTGGCAAAGGCGATACAGAGCAACAATTCCACTTGTGGTTCGACCCAACAACTGATTTCCACACTTACTCCATCATTTGGAACCCACAAAGAATTATGTAAGTATTTTGGAGATGAATAAATCAATCTGAACCAAATAATGGTAATCCGGTTCGATAAAATATGAAATAACCGATCGGATACGAAAATTTATAAATCGATCATATTTGATTCGGTGCGTTTATTACCCGAATAACCGTAGATAACCACCAATTGGTTATTTAAAAAATATAAAAAAATATAGATCAATGGTATTTATTAAATGAATATTTATCTATATTTAATAATTAAAAATTAAATATCAAATTTAAATAATATATTATATTATATTTTTGTGAAACATGTTAATTATTTAAAATCTTTCAAATATTATTATTTATTTATGATTTTATATAATAAAATGATCTATAAAATCAAAATAACTGAATAATAACCGAACAAATTAGAATTCGAGTCTTACTTTGGTTACAATATTTTATTAATATAATCGAACAAAAGCAAACCGATTCGGTTATTGTTTGGTTATTGTTTTTTAAAAACCAAATAATCTGGATCCATTATAATCGAATCAAAAACCAAATTGAAACCCAGAATGATAACACCTAAAGCCTGCCATCTGAAATACCATAAGTTGAAGTATTGAAGTATTCATCTTGCTTGCTCGATGGATCCAAAACAATACGTTTGTTATATTGTATCGTCCTCATAAATTTTAGGGTATGAATCACATATTCATATTAAAAACCCTAGATTCTAACAATGCATTTTTCATGTTTTCAGCTTCATTGTAGACGAAATTCCCATAAGAGAGTTTAAGAACTTCGAGTCAATTGGCGTACCATTCCCAAATAACATGGAAATAGGATTGGGCTACAAGAGGAGGATTGGTCAAGACAAATTGGTCCCAAGCTCCTTTTACTGCTTCTTACAGAAACTATAATGTCGATGGTTGTGTATGAACCAATGGACGTTCATCTTGTTCGCCTGGTTCACGTACTAACAGTCCGTGGTTCTCGCAAGAAATTGGTTTTAAGGGGAAGAATAGAATCAAATGGGTACAAAGAAAATACATGATCTACAATTATTGCTCCGATAAGAAGAGGTTTCCTCAAGGTGTTCCTTTAGAGTGTAACATGTCATGATTTTTTTTATGTTCTTGCTTTTTTTACTATGTTATTTTAAGTTCATTTGATATTATTTGATTTATTTTTATGTTTTGATATTACTGGAATCTATTCTCAATAATACGTTGAAATGAAAAAAGATACTCTCATAATGCTATATGACTTCACGCATACCCTTGAAAACCTAATGAAACAAAATTGGAGAAAAAACAAATTTGTCCTTATTTTTCACTACAAGAAAATTCGGATTTCGGGACTGCATTTGCGGACTGAAGTATCCGTCCCTAAATTTAGGGACGGATTAGGGACTAATTACAGACGGATTAAGAAAGCAGTCCCAAATCCATCCCTAAATTTGGGGACTGTCGGTCAGTCCCTAAGTCGTACGGAATTCGGGACGGATTAGGGACCGAAATCACTGCGGTTTGCGGACTGCACAGTCAGCAGTCCGCAATTTCCCTACTGAAAATATATTAGTCCCGATTCCGTCCCTAATTACAGACGACTTAGGGACGGTTCGCCGGGAAATATTCATTCCAGTCCGCAATTCGTCCCGAATCGGTCTTAAAATTTTAAATTTAATCTCTTCCCTTCTATCCGTTTTTCACACACAAATCTCATATCATTCTCTTCAAATCTTGTTATCGTTTGTGGTTATAATGGCATCGTCGTCGAGATCGAATACGAAACGAGTTTCAAAAGCATGCGGGAGAGAGATTGAAAAATCTTATATACGAAACGAGAA
Source organism: Gynandropsis gynandra (assembly GCA_036759665.1). Lineage (NCBI taxonomy): Eukaryota > Viridiplantae > Streptophyta > Magnoliopsida > Brassicales > Cleomaceae > Gynandropsis > Gynandropsis gynandra. The sequence goes on from CM071868.1 coordinate 602,827, forward strand.
AAGAATGGGAGAACACGAATGTCAAACCCACTTGGATCCCTGATGATGTCTGGAGACAGTTGATTGCCCATTGGGGCTCTCCTGAGTTTAGCCGCATTAGGAGGTCCAGTTCAATTTCGTTGGATGTATCCGTTCGAGCGATTTATGTTTCATTTGAAGAAAAATGCCAAACAAAAAGCTCGTCCAGAGGGTTCAATTGTGGAACAATACGTGAATGAGGAGATATCGTTCTTCACGTCGTACTACTTCGAGCCACATGTTCAAACGCGAAGTAGAAATCCGGACAGATGTTTTGATGGTGGTGTGGCATTTTCATATCCAATACCAGATGTTCCAGATATATTTTGCGGAGTTGGTCGAACATCTGGTAAGGCGAAAGAGATATGGTTATCACAACGAGATCTACACATCGCACATGCATATGTTTTACTCAATTGTGAATATCTACGGCCTTCTGAAAGGTACATATACCTATAAATATATAAATTCAATTGCGTATGCATATCTCTTTGTAATATTAACGTAATGTTTCTGACATTTTGCAGGATGTTTGATGATGTATTGAAGAATACATATATGAATATTGATGAAACTCAACTCCAAGAGCTTAAAGAAAGAGATTTCTCCACATGGATAAGACAATATGTAAGTAAATGATAGTTATATATTATTGTTATTCAAATTATGAATAAGACGTTTATATCAATGATTTGTTTCATTTAATACAGATTGAGATTGGCAATCACCCGTTATGGCTACGCGATCTTGTTAAAGGACCAACTCTAAAAGTTACGAGTTGGCCAATGTATTTCACACGTGGTTACAACTTTCATACTTACGAGCACGGAAAATTGAAGTCAACTATGAACTATGGTGTTTGTGTGAAAGGTGAAAGCTATTGTGAATCGACCGACGAACCAGATTTTATGGGATTTTAAAAGACATTTTGCAATTGGAATATCCAGGTATTAATAATCCAAAAAATTTCCTTTCGATACCACATATTTCAAATTAATATGTTGACAAGATACTTCCCATGGGTAAATTTATCGAGAACACAGAAGAACAACAATTGGCCATGCAACAACAAACAACCGAGATTGTTGCTATTGATGAAGTTACAATTGAAGCATTGGCACATGGTGAAGTTGAAGAAATTGAAGATGAAGTGATTGAAGGAAACGAAGAAGATGAAGAATTTGAATCAAATTTAGAATCACAAGAATCGACGGAAGAATTATGTGACTCTGAATCAAATTCATACGTTTAAAGAATTGTTATTTATTGGAACGTACACATAAGAAAAAAATCCGACGGTTCGTGGGTAGATGCCAGAGCAAAACAGATTCACGACAATGTTGTGAACATGGCATCACAACGAGTGTCCCAAATCCCGCCTAGAGAAGATGGGACGCAAC
>CM071868.1:605010-652497 GCA_036759665.1 Gynandropsis gynandra
GTCCCGACTTCCTTTACCGTCCGAAATTGCGGACGAATTGCGAACTCTTTTTATACCGTCTGCTTGCGGACGGATTGCGGACGGAACCTTGTTTGCGACGCTCATTTCCGGACGGGGGACCGCGGTCCCTAATCCGTCCCGAATTCCCTTTTCAGACGGATTAGGGATTGAAAATTCAGTCCCTAATTATCAAATTTCTTGTAGTGTTTTTGTTTGTGAAAGCACATACGTTTGAAATTTTTGAAGTTGTCTCCAATTTAAAAGTTAAAAAATACAAGTAGCAAGAGGCGATTTAGAAGTTGAGAGCGATTTTCGAGCGATGCGATTTCAAGTTTCCGACCGATTTTAAGCAATTCCGAGAGATTTCCGAATGATTTTCAGCGTTTCCGACCGATTTCGATAGATTTCGGCCAATTTTTTTTATCGATTTCGAATTTTTTTGAGCAATTTCAGACGATTTCGGGTCTCATAGTCGCAAGGGTCGCACAGGTTCGCATGAGTCTTACAGGATAACATGGGTCACAGAATCACATGGGTCTCACAGGGCTGCAAGTGTCTCACAAGATCGCATGGGTCTAATAGGGTGACATGGTCTCACAGGGTAGCATGGGTTTCACAAGGTCACATTATCTCAAAGGATCGCATGGGTCTCACAGAATCACATGGTCTCATAGGATCGCATGGATCACAAAGGCAATTTGAAAATTTCAATATTTATAAAGGTATATTTGAAGTTAATCCTTTTTAAAAAAAGATATGCTTGAAATCAAAATAGTATTTTAAAGATATTTTTGCGCCACGACTTTAAGATAAAGGTATATTTGAAGTTAACTCCATAATTTTATAATTGTCAAAGAATTTATAGCAATCAAAATTTATGCTTACAATACATAAAAATATGAGACAATCATGATTTTATACCTTAATGATTATATTTTTGTCTAAAGATCCAAAAATATTTTTATAGATAACAAAACACTAATACAATTTTTTTTTCAGATTCGAATTGTTATTTTAAAGGTATTTAATTTTTATAAAAATTTAATACAAATATACGAATTTCACCCTTTGACAAAAAGAAGGTTTAATAAAAGAACTACATCGTATATTAATGGAATAAAGTAACAATAAATTATAGTCAAAATATAAAATTTTCGTATGTTTCCTACAAGGAAACTAATCTAGTTTATAATATTAAATTGTAAAAAATATTTAAGACAACTAGTACAGCGGAACTATAGAAATAAAAAAAATCTCATGGAATCATTTATATATCAATTTTAAGTACATTAATTTTGTATTACAATATATTCGAAAATATTGTAGTTAATTCTCTTGAATTAGACAATGAGTTAAATTAAAAAACGAACGTTTTATGCTAACAATTCCCGCCAAGCAAACAACTCTCGAATAATTTTTTTCTGTTTTTAAAAATATATTTCGCAGTTTACTTAATGTATGGTTTCTCTTCCAAATTTATTCGACATTTCTTTTTAATGATCATTTTCAATTGCATTTATTAAAACAAAAACAAAACAATATTCTTAATTAAATGATAATTCAAACATTTACAAATTGTTAGACAATAATATAATTCAAATAAGAAATTATTTTTTTGTAGAATTCTCAAACTTTTTTTGATAAATTCTAGAAAAGTTAGTTTTGTCGAAGGATTTGAGCGTTTAGATTGAGTTTAAAGATTTTTGTTGTTGTATTAATTTCAACATTTATTTAATTTTTATATTATAAAAATACATAATTTTTTTTTAAATTGCGAGGTTTATATATTTATTTTTTCTCCATTTTTATACACATTTTACCAAATTACTTCAAACTAATATATATTATTACAATTATTTTAACGTGACACCTGATATATACACTTACATATTTATTTTAAAATAATTATCATAATTCATATATATTATTACAGAATTAGTATCATAAATTATATAAAAAAAATCATTTATATTTTTATCACTTTAACATTTTTAACGCAATTTCATCGAAATTCTACAAGTCATGTATCTTGAATTTAAAAATCAATAATATATATCTAATTATATGGAAATAATATAGCTGAAGCCTTGCTGGAACGCAAAGGGAATAATAACTCTCCGACCAAATAATAATACATAAAATAAAATAAAACTCATCATTACATCACAACCAAACATGAAACATCACTCTCTCTTTCCTTCCTTCACGCGGTAGCCTTCAATTATAAATACTTCAGTTTCCACCACTGGAGAACCACAAAAGCCTCACAATATATATACACACATATACACACACATATATACATATATACACACCCTTTGGCTTCGAATCCTCTAATGGCGTCAAGGGTTCTTGTTTCTTGCACCGGAAGATTCGTCTTCTTGATGCTCTCTCTGTTGGTGAGTCAGGTCGCGGTGGCCTTCGGCGGAAACTTCCAGAAGGATGTTGAGATAACATGGGGAGATGGTCGTGGAAAGATCCTCAACAACGGCAATCTTCTATCTCTTTCTCTCGACCAATTCTCTGGTTCGGGATTTCAGTCTAAGAACGAGTTTCTCTATGGTAAGGTCGAGGCGCAGATCAAGCTTATCCCTGGAAACTCTGCTGGTACTGTCACCACATTCTACGTAAGTAAAACCCTAATCTTATCACTACCATTACAGTATATGTTGTCAAATATGGGTTTGAGTCTAACTAATCTAAAAAATTAGCTAAAGAATTTAGGGTTGTCCAGTACCATATATACGAATCTAAAGTTCATGTCCTAACCGATGTGAGATAACTTATCATAACAATAACATATCCAAATGAGTAATCATATTTTCTTTATCTAGTTGAAATCGCCTGGAACCACTTGGGATGAGATCGATTTCGAGTTCTTAGGGAACCTCAGTGGCCATCCTTACACTCTGCATACTAATGTTTACACACAAGGCAAAGGTGACAAAGAACAACAGTTCCATCTTTGGTTCGATCCAACGGCTTATTTCCACACTTACTCCATCACTTGGAATCCTCAAAGAATCATGTAAGTAATCTTTTCAATACCCTTTTGTTGTATCAAACATATACATATGGGTCCATATGCTTAAAACTGACATATTCTTGTCAAATATGGGTTGGACCTAACTAATACCAAAAGCTAGCTCAAAAGTTTAGGATTGTCCAGTAAAATTCATGTCATAACCGATGTGAGACAACTTATCATAACAATTCTTCTTCACTTGCAGCTTCACAGTCGACGGAATCCCCATCAGAGAGTTCAAGAACTTAGAGTCAATGGGAGTCCCATTCCCAAAGAACCAACCTATGAGACTCTACGCGAGTCTTTGGGAAGCCGATGAATGGGCCACAAGAGGAGGACTGGTCAAGACAGACTGGTCACACGCTCCTTTCACCGCCTACTACAGAAACTACAATGCAGATGCTTGCGTTTGGGCCAATGGAAGATCCTCTTGCCCTTCTAAGTCCCCTGGTTCGAGCAGCAACAGTGCGTGGTTCTCGCAAGAGCTTGACTTTAAGGGGAAAAATAGGGTCAAATGGGCGCAGAGGAGGCAGATGGTCTACAATTACTGCACCGATAAGAAGAGGTTCCCACAGGGTGCTCCTCCGGAATGCAGCATGCCTTGATTCTTCATTATTTCAATACAATCTATTTGTTTGCTTCGTGAATACATAATGTTATTGTTCTTTGTGTATCTAAAACCAATTTGATTTTATGTAATCTATATTCATTTTATTAATAAATTCGTATTGATTCGAATTTTAATCGGGTAAAAATTAAAATTGGATCCAAATTTTGGTTGAAGTTTGTTTCAAATTATGGTCAAAATTGGACCTAGATTCTAGTCAAAATTGAGTCTATACCGGATCAAAATTGGTTTCAAATTATGGCCAAAATGGAGACTAAATCGGATCAAAATTGAGTATTAACCGGATCAAAATTAATTTCGGATCGGATCGGGTCGAAAATGGGTAAAAATTGGGTTGAAATTGAAAGATTTAACCGAATTTTAAACGGAAAATGTTATAAGTAAAATTTTAAATATGAGGGAGAAAGGAAATATGATGAATGCGAATAGATAAAGTAGATAAAAAATTTTACTCTTATTATTATAGGAACTAAATATTTAGTAGAGGAAACAGGGAAATAAGAGTTTTATCTATATTTTATTATTATTATTATTATTATTATTATTATTATTATTATTATTATTATTATTAAATAACAAGTCATTTCTTGCATGTTTACGTGCCTGGATTCACATGCAATCATGAGATTATATGTGAAATTTAATTATTCGGCAAAACAATAATGGAACGTGAATGCATATAATTCTTAGTTTGCTCCACTTAAACTCAACCAAAGTTTATTATTGATATATATTGAGAACATCATAAAATGTTTATATTATGTTAAATTTATAATGTTAGTATATTTTCAATTTTATTAGAAATATATATATATATATTGTTTTGGTGTATATTTAATTATATTTTGAACATTTTTGGTAAAAATATCTTTTGTGAGGTAATAAAAAAATCATGTGACTTCAATCTTTAATAATATAAGCAACTCATTATAAAACATTTAGAGTATGCCTCCAATCGTATTCTTATTAATATATTTTGATAATAAATCAAACTGTGTATTTATAAAAGGATTAAAATGATTTGAAGAAATAATTATCTATAACCCTAAGAAATAATTTAGTATTATCAACCAATATCTCTGATATTATTACTTTTATTAAGAAAGAAAAAAGAATAATTTTATTGATTTGATTGAATGATTGATTGATTAAAAAATACATATGGTAATGTGTATTAAATATTCAAGATCAAGAATTAAATAATTCAAGATCAATTAAAAAAAGAAGAAAATAAAAGAAAGAAAGAAAGAAAATAATGAAAGAAAGAAAGAATGAAAGAAGAAAATGATGAAAATAAATAAAAAATATCAATATGATATTTAATACTCCCCCTCAAGATGAGGAGTATGAATTGAATACTCTCATCTTGGAGAGTAATAGATGAACCATGTTCACATGTGATATTGATTTAGCATTGCTCCGAAAAATGATTATTTACATAGTAAAAGAAAAAAAAACAATAAGTAGTATTAGAACTATAGAAATCCAAACATAAAGTTCAATTGGTAGCTAAAAAAATTTGTGATTTAGATTGTAATAAATACTTCCCAATCATCAAAGGCCCGGAAAGAGTCCGCTAGACATGAAACGAATTTGCAGCGAAAAGAAGAAGAATCGTCGGAAGAAAAAGAATCGGCGAAGAGCAGAGATTATTTCAGAGAGAGAGAGAATAAATGCCGATCAAAAGAGAAGTACCGTCAAAGAAGATCATTTTTTTATTTGAAATCGCCGGAAAGAAGAAGATCAAAGGAGATTGAAATTGTGAAATAAATTATTGAAGAAATTCTCAAATATGAGATTGAAATCGGTGAAGAAGAAATTTCGAAAGAAAATACCGAAAGAAAATTCAAAAGAAGAATACCGACGAAGCATAAGAAAAATACCGGTCAAAATCACCGGTCAAAGGCAATTTGCCTTATATAAAAGAAAAAATACAAGATAGGATAGGAAAGAATCGGCAAAGAAAAAAATATATCGGAAAATGAGGTAGATGAATTAGAATTAGAATTCTCAAGAAACAAAATTCTCAAGATTTGCCGGAAAGAGAGATATTAAACGCCGAAAAAAAGAGTACCGGTGAACAAGAAAGAAAATACCGGTAGAAAAAAAAATCCGCTGAAATTGAAATCGCCGCAAGAAGAGCAAGAAGAACAATCTGAAATCTGAAGTCGCTGAAGAAGAAGCAACGAAGAGGAAGCAACGGCGAAATGAATCATTCACCGAAAAAAAAGAATTGTTGATTAATTCAGCTTAAAAAAATATACGCTTTGATACCATATTAAGAAAGAAAAAAGAATAATTTTATTGATTTGATTGAATGATTGATTGATTAAAAAATACATATGGTAATGTGTATTTATAATACACAAATAATCAAGATCAAGAATTAAATAATTTAAGATCAATTAAAGAAAGAAAAAAATGAAAGAAAGAAAGAAAGAAAAAAATAAAAGAAAGAAATAATGAAAGAAGAAAATGATGAAAAAAAAATAAATAAAAATATCAATATGATATTTAATACCTTTTAAATGTACCAAAAGTATAATTTCTCAAATAACCAAACTAAGTATTTAGTTGAAACCCAAAAATGTAAACTCCATTTTTGTATTAAGATAATGTCCAACTGAACTTCTATCTTATATTCAATAATTAACAAATTGTTATGATTATTTATAAAAAAAATAAAACAGAATATGATTAAATATAAATTGTCCCAATAATCATATAATTTTATAAAAGTTTCCAAATGAACACGACAAGCACCGTCAGCAAATCGATCGTTTCATTTGGATTTTTTTTAAAGAAAAAGTGATTATCTTAGAATTGTATATAAACCCATATTTTATTGATACATTTTTACCAATCATCATGATTTTTTTATACAAAACAAATCGAATTTTATTTCGATATTGAAATATGAAAAAAAATTATTAAAATGTTTCCTTTTTATAATAAATATATATATATATAGAATTTTGTAAATAATTGCAATTATACCACTTTTAGAGTAGTATAATTGATAAAATTTAAGAATCTTTATCTTAGAAAATTTTGAATTCGAATTCTACATTTACAGATTTATCCAATACATACTTATTATAATATATATATAAAAGACCAAATTATTTTATTTTACTTTCAACAATACATTGAACCCTCTAAACGGCGCAAAGGTTGGGATCGGGACACAAATAATACATCACACCGAAACCGCGTGAAGCTTTATCTAAATCATTCAAGAACCATCCAATTTAATCAAATTATGTGCCATATGCATATGCATATGCATATACAATCATAATATAATATATATTTTTTCATATACATATAAATACAAATTTTTTTTTAAAAAAAGCCAACTGGACACACTCCATCATTGTCCACGAAAACTCAAGCTCTATAAAATGAGTATCAATAACTCATTCATTTCAATCCATTAAAAACACTATCTTCCTTATTTTTCTTTGATTTTGTTGCTTCTACACACTTTCTTGAATCCTTAAAAGCAAAAATGGTATCAAGCCTATTCGTTTCTTGCTCAACAAGTTTCGCCTTCTCGGCTTTATTCCTTTGTCTTTTCATAAGACAGTTCACGACGGTGTACGGTGGAAACTTTCAAAGTGATGTTCAAATAACTTGGGGAGATGGTCGTGGAAAGATTCTCGATAATGGGAATCTTCTAACTCTCTCGCTCGACCAGTTTTCTGGTTCGGGTTTTCAATCAAAAAACGAGTTTCTGTATGGTAAGGTTGAAGCGCAGATCAAGCTTGTGCCTGGTAATTCGGCTGGTACTGTCACCACATTTTACGTAAGTAAAACCACTAATCTTACTAACATTAATATAATATTGTTATGTTGTGTTGTTCCATATTGATTAATATATATAATGAACTCCAATTGAACAATTTCAAAGTCTTGAATTAAACGTTGGATTGAGTTAGATCCAAATTTATTTTTGAAAACTATTTCTAATCTTGTATATGACATATAAAATGATTAATTTATATTCTTTTGTGCAGTTGAAATCACCTGGAGCGACTTGGGATGAGATTGATTTCGAGTTCTTGGGGAACCTCAGTGGCCATCCTTACACTTTGCATACTAATGTTTACACACAAGGCAAAGGTGACAAAGAACAACAATTCCATCTTTGGTTTGACCCGACAGCTGATTTCCACACTTATTCCATCACTTGGAACCCTCAAAGAATCATGTAAGTATATCATCGGCAAAGACTTATTGTTTTTTTGTTATATTATGTTGTCATAAATCGATTAGCATATGAATTATAAATTCATATATATATATATATATATAGGATTAGACAATTTTAATCTCTTGAGTTAACTTTTGGATATAATTAGGTGCAAACTCATATGATATTTTATATTTTGCTCGGTGAACTAATGACATGATCATCCTCATCTTCCTCAGCTTCACCGTGGATGGAATACCGATTAGAGAGTTCAGAAACTTCGAGGCAATTGGAGTGTCATTCCCTAAGGACCAACCGATGAGGCTTTACGCGAGTCTTTGGGAAGCAGATGAATGGGCTACAAGAGGAGGTCTAATCAAGACAGATTGGTCACACGCTCCTTTCACTGCATACTATAGAAACTACAACGCAGATGTATGCGTTTGGGCGAATGCGGCTAATTCCGCTGGCTCAACCGCTAACAACGCGTGGTTCTCACAAGAACTTGACGCAACAAATAAGAACAAAATGAAATGGGTGCAAAGTAAGTACATGGTTTACAATTATTGCTCGGATATAAAGAGGTTCCCTCAAGGTGCTCCTTTAGAGTGCAACATGTCTTAATTCCTTTATTCTCTTTTCTTTTGTCTTGGATCTCATTTGGTGTATCTATTGCTATACGTTTTGTTATTATTTGGATTCATATGTAATCAATGTTATTTGTTCAAAATACGAGAAATAAACAATGATTTATGAAATAAACAAAGACAAGTTTGAAGCAAAATAGACTTAACATGTTAAACATGTTAAGGATAGGGTTAACCATTGACTAATTCAAAAGAGTTTGAAATTCGATGCCAACGGTCTAGATTAAAGGACGGAAGGATACAAAGATCGATCACACGAGTCAAATACCTAGGGGTGTAAAATGAGTTGTCGGTTCGCGAGCCAGCTTTAAATCAGATCATATTTAAGCGAGTCGAGCTGGATATTTTCTACCTCGTTTAAGAAACAAGCTGACGAGCTAAACCGAAAACGAGTCCGAGCTTAGACGAGCTAGCTCGAAAGCTGACAAACTAGCTCGCAAGCTGAAAAAAAAATCATGTACAAAATCACATATTTTCCATTTTTCTATATCATATATAATATTGCATTTAATTAAAAAAATATATTGTTTAAACATATCTATCATAATGTATTTATTTTCCTTTCTCTAATAATTGATATATTTTAATAAAAAATAAAAAAAAAAAGTTACGAGCGGTCGAATTTAGTACAATGATATTTGATAACTTTTTATTCGAGAGGGTTTTTTTATTTAGTACAATGATGTTTTATAATTTTATGTTTGAGTTAATATTTTCATATTTTAGATATTTATTTGGTTCATTTGAGATGTTTATCATATATGATATTACAACTACTTCAATATAAATAAATTGTTTGGCTCGCGAACCAGCTCGTTTTTTGGCGAGCTAGAGGTGAGCTGAGTTGAGCTGGGATTTTCTAGCTTGTTTAAAAAACGAACCGATCTGAGCCAGCTCGTTCTTTGATGAGCTGAGCCGAGTTGAGTCGAGCCAGCTCGTTTTACACCCCTACAAATACCTGAGAGTTTCGAAGTATGTTTACTAGGATGATCCAAGCCAAACCGATCAATGGAAATTAAGGATATCCTGATGAAGGATAACCTTTATGCGAGTAGAAGAAAATATCAGAAGAATAATGCTCAACCGAGCTCGTCAATGTCAATCGAGCTTGTAAATGCTCTACCCGAGCATATTGTTTGTATCCCATGGTTTGACCCGAGCGTTTTGACTGTAAACCATGGTTCGACCCGAGCGTTTCCTTGTACTCCCATTATCAGTTGAACGAGTGTGTGGTCGGATAGAACATTTTCACTATGCAAAGGTACCTTATCGAGTGGACATACTACTCGACCCGAGCATCCTTGTTATGACCTACATATCACTAAGGACAATCAAATATTTTGTTAACTTTAAACAACTCCCTACTTTTCGGATTTTCTTGAGTGAGTACAAAACGTTGTGTTTTATAATTTGATTTTTGTTTTCGTCTTTGTTATACTATTTTTATCACATTTTTATTGAAAGAAGTGATTTTCAGCGTTTTATTTTAAAAATCTAGCAAACAATTTATGGATAGTAAAACTATAAATTTTGTGACGTTGATGTTGTTTTTGTAATTCTTTAATAGGGAATGTTTTTCAATCAAGTAACAAGTTCTAGGTATTATCAAATTATTACAAAATTTTAAACCCTAATATCATTACGATAATGATAAAACATCGATTAAACAATTTTAGTGACAATTTAAGTATCTAACAACATTAAGTGATGATTCAAAAGAAATATCGTTGGACGATATGAATAGTTATATTATTTTATGAAAGAGAGAAAAATTCAATAGATTTTTATTCATTTCATACTTTCCTTTACAAACAATTTGAATAAAATAAATATTTCTTCACAATTGAATCAAACCAAATAACTTTCGAATATACAAAAAGAGCATCGAGACATTATATGTAATCATTGAGCAATAGACTAAAGAATCAAGGCATGTTGCATTCCGGAGGAGCACCCTGTGGGAACCTCTTCTTATCGGTGCAATAGTTGTAGACCATCTGCCTCCTCTGCGCCCATTTGACCCTATTCTTCCCCTTAAAGTCAAGCTCTTGCGAGAACCATGCACCGTTGCTGCTCGAACCAGGGGACTTAGAAGGGCAAGAGGATCTTCCATTGGCCCAAACGCAAGCATCTGCATTGTAGTTTCTGTAGTAGGCGATGAAAGGAGCGTGTGACCAGTCTGTCTTGACCAGTCCTCCTCTTGTGGCCCATTCATCGGCTTCCCAAAGACTCGCGTAGAGTCTCATAGGTTGGTTCTTTGGGAATGGGACTCCCATTGACTCCAAGTTCTTGAACTCTCTGATGGGGACTCCGTCGACTGTGAAGCTGCAAGTGAAGAAGAATTGTTATGATAAGTTGTCTCACATCGTCTATGACATGAATTTTGGATTCATATATATGGTACTGGGCAACCCTAAACTTTTGAGCTAGCTTTTGGTATTAGTTAGGTCCAACCCATATTTGACAAGAATATGTCAGTTTTAAGCATATGGAACCATGTATATGTTTGATACAACAAAAAGGTATTAGAGAGATTACTTACATGATTCTTTGAGGATTCCAAGTGATGGAGTAAGTGTGGAAATCAGCCGTTGGATCGAACCAAAGATGGAACTGTTGTTCTTTGTCACCTTTGCCTTGTGTGTAAACATTAGTATGCAGAGTGTAAGGATGGCTACTGAGGTTCCCTAAGAACTCGAAATCGATCTCATCCCAAGTGGTTCCAGGCGATTTCAACTAGATAAAGAAAATATGATTACTCATTTGGATATGTTATTGTTATGATAAGTTATCTCACATCGGTTAGGACATGAACTTTAGATTCGTATATATGGTACTGGACAACCCTAAACTCTTCAGCTAATTTTTTAGATTAGTTAGACTCAAACCCATATTTGACAACATATACTGTAATGGTAGTGATAAGATTAGGGTTTTACTTACGTAGAATGTGGTGACAGTACCAGCAGAGTTTCCAGGGATAAGCTTGATCTGCGCCTCGACCTTACCATAGAGAAACTCGTCCTTAGACTGAAATCCCGAACCAGAGAATTGGTCGAGAGAAAGAGATAGAAGATTGCCGTTGTTGAGGATCTTTCCACGACCATCTCCCCATGTTATCTCAACATCCTTCTGGAAGTTTCCGCCGAAGGCCACCGCGACCTGACTCACCAACAGAGAAAGCATCAAGAAGACGAATCTTCCGGTGCAAGAAACAAGAACCCTTGACGCCATGAGAGGATTCGAAGCCAAAGGGTGTGTATATATGTATATATATATATGTGTATATGTGTGTATATATGTATATACTGTGAGGCTTTTGTGGTTCTCCAATGGTGGAAACTGAAGTATTTATAATTGAAGGCTACCGCGTGAAGGAAGGAAAGAGAGAGTGATGTTTCATGTTTGGTATAATGATTTTCTATGTGATAATCATAACGCGTTTTGGTGCCAACTGATATAATGAAATATAATTTCATTAATTTATTCTAAAGCTCACCACCAATATTAATATAATATCATTTATTATTTGTTTTATTAGCAATGATTTTTAGTATTGATGCATGAATTATATCGTTGTTGATTCCATGAATTATGAATATGAATCAGTTTTTGAAACTTCAACGACGATGCCTTTGGTTGAAAATGTAGATTCTACACCTCTTTCAATTTGATAAATCGTGATAAATTTATATTTGGTTTTAATTGAATTCTAAAAATTAATTTATAAGTTCATATCATAATCAATATAAATAATACAATATAACTTTTTATCACAATTTTATCTTATAATCTAAAAACTTGTAGAAGATAACTATTGAACCGATAACCAAAGAGATCAAAAATATCAAACAGTATTCGTTTATTTACTTGTTAATCTTTAAGTACACTTATCAGTTTATACAACGTATTAAAGATCTCCGCGGATAACTCCCCCTGAGTTAGACGTAAATACAACCTCAACTGTTTCTCCGCTCAATATAGTAACCAACTAAGTACACCTAAAACCTTAGAGCTCTCTCTTTCTCTGTTTCGTGTACTCCAGTGATACCTCACAGAATCGTTAACCTTCTTTTTGTTTTCCAGATCAATTTATCTGTCTTCCGCTCGGCTCAGCAACCACTCCCGGTTCTTCAGCCGCGCCGTCTTGTTGATCTTTCTTCAGCATTGAATCCGCCAGATTCAACTTGACTCCTTCTTCTTCTCCTTAATCTTCTCGTTGACTTCCTCCAGTCATCCTTGATTTGAATTCGTGCTCCTTAAATATCTCAACTTCCTGAAATAACAATTTTAGTCTGCAATCCTATTTTCATTGCATTCACATAATCGAATTTCAAAAAATCGATTATCAAATGGTCAAAGTTCATCTGGAATAGAACATCCATAAATGATGTATGTCTGTAATCCGTCAGAAATTTTGGACGGAATATATAGTTCGTAATACGTCTGTAAATATGGATAAATACGGTAAAATCACAAACCATCAGAAAATTCAACCGATTTTGAGACGGTAAAATCATCAAAAAATTGCCATATTTTTTTTCAAAAAAAAAAATTCCAAACGAATAATGAAATGTCTATAAATTTGCGGATAGATTTCGGATGTTTTATCCGTCCTAAAATTTTTAAACAGATTTTGGTTTTTGTCCGCTATCCGTTCCAGAAATTCTTATTGAAAATTGCAATTTCTAGTAATAATATTTGTATAATTGGATAACATAATTGTTTATATTTCATTCAAATACAAATCTTTATCATATATGATATATTGATATTGATCGGTATAGAAACAAAACGAACATGGAAACATGATTTGTGTATGAAAATATCAAACAAATATATATATATATGTGTGTATATATATATATATTTGAGATACTTTCATATTAAATTAATGAATCGAACTGACGTACCCAGATAAATATATTAAATTTTTTATTTTGACGGTTAACGTCACATTATTTATAATATGAATCAATCAATTTTACGTTATATTAATATATTAATAACATTTTTCTTATTAAATGACTGAATTGCACCGACATCCTCACAAAAAATATGAACATTAATTTTATATATGCTTTAAGATTCGATTTAATCAAAATTAAGATAATCTTTTCCGTATGTTTCAAAGACAATTCTTTTAAGTTCCATCATAAAGAAAATATACAACTCAAGAACCAGTTCATTTATATTTGCTTAAATCCTAAGTACATAATATCATATTGGTTCGTCAGTTTATATAATATATATATATATATATATGTTTATAGATTATATGAACATTAAATGACTGAATTGCACCGTCATCCACCAAAAAAATATGAACAATAATTTTATATATGCTTTAAGATTCGAATTAATCAAAATTGAGATAATCTTTTCCGAATGTTTCAAAGACAATTCTTTTAAATTACATCATAAAGAAAATATACAACTCAAGAATGTTTCCTTACATCCTAAGTACATAATGTCATATTGGTTCGTCAGTTTATATATACACAATATATATATATATATGCTTATAAATTATGTAAGTGTACGATAAATTTATTTAAAAATGTTTTTTCGAGTTACATAAAGAACAATAAATAACAAAACCCATAACGAATAATCAATCGAATTACATATAGGAATTAGGGCATATTACATTCAAGAGGAACACCATGAGGAAATCTCTTCTTATCCGTACAATAATTGTAAACCATATACTTTCCTTGCACCCATTTCATCTTATTCTTGCCATTAAAATCAATTTCTTGTGAGAACCAAGCATTGTTATTGGCCGAACCAGGGATACTATTAGGGCAAATTGGTATTCCATTAGACCAAACACATCCATTTGCATTGTAATTCTTGTAAGAAACCATGAATGGAGCATGTGACCAATCTGTCTTAACCAATCCTCCTCTTGTAGCCCATTCATCGGCTTCCCAAAGACTCGCGTAAACCCTCATTGGTTGATTCTTTGGAAATGGTACACCAATGGATTCGAAGTTCTTGAATTCTCTAATTGGGATATCGTCAACGGTGAATCTGAAATAGATAAAAACAGAGTATAATGTTTGAGTTTATCGTTTTTTTACATATTTACAGTAATTCAAATATGTATGTATACGATTCTTTGTGGGTTCCAAGTGATTGAAGTAAGTGTGGAAATAGGTTGTTGGGTCGAAATATTTAAAACATTTGAAATAATTAACATGTTTAACAAAATATAATATGATATATTATTTTATATTTGAATTTGATATTTAAACTTTAATTGTTAAATTTATTAGATAAATATTCGTTTAATAAATATCATTTATCTATATTTTTTATATTTTTAAGTAATCAATCGGTTATCCTCGGTTATGCGGTTAATAACCGAATCAAATCCAATCGGTTATTAAACTTTCGTATCTGAGGGATTATTTTATATATTACCAAATCAAATAACCATTATTTTGGTTTGGTTTGGTTTTATATAACCGAACCGAAATATTTATCTCTAGTATACTTACATAATTCGTTGTGGGTTCCAAGTGATGGAGTAAGTGTGGAAATCGGCTGTTGGGTCGAACCACAAGTGGAATTGTTGTTCTTTATCGCCTTTGCCACGTGTGTAGACATTGGTATGTAGAGTATAAGGATGACCACTTAAGTTCCCCAAGAACTCGAAATCAATCTCATCCCATGTTGTTCCTGGCGATTTCAACTACAATACAAATCACAAAATGTCTTTCAATAACATCATAATTACGAAGAAACATGAATGATAGTGTGAGTGAGATTTTATTACAGGATATAATCTCTATTATTAATACGAAAATATTTTATGAAATCATATATAATATTCATACAATGTCAGATAATCTTCGGTATTCAATACGATATTCCTGAATTTTTTGGAGAATATACTCAGAACATCCTGAAGAATATCAATAACATAAAGTGTTTCTCATAATAGATATTATAATAATTTACATAGAATTCGGTGACAATGTCTATAGAATTACCAGGCACGAGCTTATAATCATGTATAATATTCATACAATTTCAGATAATATTTTCGATATTCAATACGAAATCAGATAATATCTTGAATATCTCGAAAAATATACTCAGAATAGAATAAATAATCTCATAGAATATTCTCATATCAATAACATAGATTGTATCTCGTAATAGATATTATAATAACTTACATAGAATGTGGTGACCGTGCCTGCAGAATTACCAGGCACGAGTTTAATCTGTGCTTCGATTTTACTATAAAGAAACTCGTGCTTTGATTGAAACCCTGAACCAGAGAATTTATCGAGGGAGAGAGTGAGAAGATTCCCATTATCGAGAATCTTTCCACGACCATCTCCCCAATGAATCTCAACATCATTGTGGAAGTTACCCGCACAAACACCTTCAAAATGAGTAGCCAATAGAGAGAGGATCAAGAAGGCGAACCTTACGACGCAAGAAACAAAAACCCTAGTTGTCATTTTCTTGAATCTATGTGATGTATATAGTAATTAGGGTTTTGAAGGATGAGAGGAATGGTGAATATAGAGAATGTATATATATATATATATATTAAGAGAAAGAAAGAGAAGGTTCATAGTAAGGCGGTGATGGGTGTGTATATGTGTAGTATACAGTTGTCTTTGAAGATTCAGTTGATGAAGAAGACGAAGAAGATGATGCAAAACGGTGTCGTTTTCCAAGATGATGCAAGTGTTTGTTTCTTACATGACGTCATCGTTTCAGGACTTTGAACTGTCAATTTTGTTTAAGAATATAATATATATATAATTTGGCTGTGTCTTAAACCGACAGAAAATAATATAATATATATATATATATCCAATTGGTTTTTGGAGGGTTTTTTGAAGAGTTTATTTTTTTAGGATTAATATAATCTTGATGTGAGAATTTAATTCTCACAGTAATGTCATTTATTGTATTTCTAATTATGCTCTATTTAACAATTGTCATATATGGATGAGGAATATATATATATATATATCCTTGGTATGTTAAAATTAGAAAAATAAACTTTTAAGGTAATTATGTTATAATATTGTAACGGATGTCCAAACACGCAATAAGAGTAAATTTTAGCATCAAGTTTGCATTGTATTTCTATGTAAATTAGCAATTAATTTATACTTTCGTATTTCATCAAAACTCTTGATATAAATTGTAATATTATATTTTTATTATAAGGTTTAATAAATTAGCTCGTGTTCAGGACCTAACCCGGAAAGTCCGGAAGACTATGGCATTGGCACAAAATTTTAGATCCTTCAACTATTTCGTCCTTAAAAAATAATATTTTATCAAATTAAATATAATAAATTCATCTCTGTAACTAATTAAATTAAACATTATACCAAATTATTATTTTTTTCTAGGATTGTGTTTTTATAAGATTATAACATACTAAACTATGATACTGCTTTTTTATTTTATTGAATATAAGAAATCCAATCAATTCTAATAATTTTTTCTGTAGATATATTCAAAATATTTAATGTAATATAAGATAATATTTTAAATATTTCAAAAAATATATAAATAGAATATTCAATAAATTTTATAAAATATATTCGTAACATATTATCATCTATAAATTTCTAATATGAAAAGAAAAAATGTAAATAATTGAAATTTACAATACAATATTAATCTATAGAATACTATTTTTAATGAAATAAATTTATAAAACTATAAGTAGAAATGATAATGTATTTTTAGAAAAAAATAGATTATCGATGAATACTATAAAACAATCTATCGTAATTTATCACAAATTCCATTATACTTTGGGATAAGATTACAACCAAATATTAGATTGCAAGATTAGCGAGTGATTATTGATATATTATAATATATGTCTCGTTATAACCATATATTTTCACAAATTTTTTTGTCATTGTTTGTATTTGACGGAAATTTTTATAATAACAAATTAATTATGAAGTTTGACTCCGAAATCGTTTAAATGAATATCTAAAATCATCTAAATAATTTAGGAAAAATATTTAAATCATTTGAATCACTTAAACGAAACTCGTAAAATCTAAAAAATATAAATGTCTAAAAAACGTTAGATATGGTCTAAAACCACGTCTATGTTTTTTTTTTCCCTTAAATTATCATTAATGGAAACAAAAGGGATAACACAATAAAATATTACATAAATTATGTTATATACTTTATGTACTAGGTATATGGACTAAGGGAGCTATTAATAAATATCAAATTGCTTTCTTATTTTGTATTTCTTATTTTACATAAGATTTGGTCCGTCTTGCACTATCTCGATGTTTCTTAAATAAATCCGTTACAACATAAGAATAAATAATAATCGATTCCATGTGATCATTTTCTCCTATGGAGTTAATTACATATAGTCTTAATTCATTAATAAAAGCAATTACTTTTAATATTTTATATAACTATTAGTACTTTTACATTGAATAATATTATGCTTTTGTAAAAACTTTTCGACTTTGTTTTTAGAAGCAACCAATAAACCCCATCTTATCTGGATCAAAAATATTACATCAATTATTATGGTTGACTTCAAGTCAAATTGATTTTTTTCCATCAAAATTTAAGATTAATATCAGAAGATTTAACTACGAAATCTCAGAAATTTATTTATTATATTTGTACTGTATATTTCGAGTTTGCAATTTTTTTATCAATTATGATCAATTTCTTGATAATTATAATTCTTTTTATATTGGATATCTAGTTTTTAGGTTAATTTTAAAAAATAATTACATGGATAAATGAGATGCAATTGAATTGTTCGAGTGTGAATAAATTTAGAATTTAGGACGGAATCATCTATTACTAAATAAATAGCCACCTCTCCAACTATCACAAGTAGGGTGTCATTCGGTCGGTCTGAGTCCGTGTTGGTCCGGGGAAAACGGATTCGAGTTCGGCTGACCCGATTTAAACGAGGCTCAAGATCTCGGTCCTTGGACCGACAGGCTTCGGACGGGTTTCATGTAGCCCACGGACAGACGTATGCAAGAAAAGATCGAAGAGAAGACGCAGACACAAGACGCATGGGCACCTGAGCACGAATGACACTGGAAGACAAAGACCAAGGGAAGATAGACACGAGACGCACGGGCACCGGGGCACGAACGACAATGGAAGATAGATGCCCGGGCACGAACGCAGGACACCGAAGAGAGACACACGGGTACAGACGCAGCAGACCGAATATGGACGCATGGGCACGAACGCAACATACTGAAGAAATACGCATGAGCACGGACGTAGCAGACCGAAGACGTACGGGCACAGACGCAACAGACCGAAGACAGACGCACGGGCACGGTCGCAACAGACCGAAGACAGACGCACCAGGGCACAAACGTAACAGAACGACTATGGTTTTCATAGTTTCACTCAAGAGAGGTTGACAAAACGGTTCACTCACAAGAGAACGACTAGGGTTTCATAGTTTCACTCGCAAGAGAGTTGTTTAGGTTTTTTCATGGCTCGCGGGTCGGGCTGAAAAATATCGGGCTATAGATAGCCCGAGCTCGAAGGCCCGGTTACATTCGAGCCTTCGATCTTTAGGTCTGAGCCCGTTGATTTTGGGCAGGCTTCTGGTGGGCCCCCGATCGGGCTCGATTTTGACAACCCTAATCACGAGCGGTTATTGTCATAATTAATACAAATGTTTAAATTATTCTTGAGCTAATTTTAGTCGGATCTAAATTAATGTATTACATGAAATTAAAGCATAATCATTTTAATTTGAATTATTGATATTGAATTTTAATAGATTAGTATTATATTATATTGTTTCGATCAATCATAATATAATAAATTATGTTTATGATATTGAATGATCATAATCTTTAGATAATTTTTGGATTTAATTAATCCAATCTCATATTTTATTTAGTATTAGAATCTAATTCGTCTAGATTTAAATATTTTAATCATAATTCTTCAATTACAATATTTAAGTTATAGGATTGAATCTAAACGTAAAATATATGCATTATATTATCTCATATCGACTAAAACATAATTGTGAACTCATATATATTGATTGAACAATTTTAAGTTGTTCAACAAGATTTTATGATTAATTATATCTAAATCTATATTCGTTAATAATCAATATAGTTCTAAACTATAGAAACAAATATGTGAAAAACACAGTAAAAACTGAGAGATAAAAATTTCTTAAATAACCACACAATTTATTCATTAAATGACAAATCTAATTATAAATTTGTTCAATTTGAATGGCATCAGATCTGCAGTTCATATCTTTCTGATTCGGATATCGTTTTTATGTAAAATCTTTTTGACATTTTGACACACGATTTTCAAGAGTTATAATTCCCCAAAATCTTAAAATATTTTATCCGTATTTTCTGAACATCTATTCTTTTAACTTCATTTAGATTAAAAAAATACTTGACTACTATATTATATTGTGACATTTTTTTCTCTATTTTTCATCAAAATGCACCTTTTTAGTGTGTGGTTGGAATTTTTTAGCCTCTAATTATAATAATCTAAAATAATACCAATCACATCCTATAAAAATTTAAAAATTCTAAAAAAATATGATTAGTTTTACTTGGATTAAATTAACACAAAAATGTTAAAAATAAAACAAATATATTAATATATTATATAAATAAAAATACATAAATATTATGCTTTTATAATAACTTTTAGAATATTTGTTTCTAGAAGCAACCAATAAAAGCCACATTATGCTTTGTAATGTTCATAGGATACAACCAATGTATCTTCCCCACGGACGAAGAAGCTACTCGAATGAAATTGATAGTTCTCGAGATTCCACGTGGCGGAATCTTATTCGTTCTATAGTTCACTACGGGTTCAGATTAATGATGGCAAATATTCAACACATTAATGTTTGTCCATTAACATATCAGTAATTAATTTGATTTACTATTTCTTCACATTAATTATAACTATGGTAAAAAAAAGTGTATGAATATATATATATATATTCAAATGAATTTAGACACACTTATATTTTTCCTTTAGTTTACCTATAAATGCATCTTTATATATTCTCGTGAAATATATTTTTTCTACTTAAAAAACAAAATCGAAACTTATAATCCATTGCATATATCTTTAGTTCAGATTCCAACTAATATATGTATTTTTTTTGTACAAGTGAAAATTCGAAAATACAATATGAAAGACATTTTATATTATTTACCTGATGAATTGAATTGCTGTATTTGTGTTTGTGTTTTTGTTTTTGTTTTTATCACTTATTAACACCACTACCAATATTCAAAAGAAGAATGAATCATAATATAATTTTTATTACTTATTAACACTAAAACCCTTTTTGCATATTGGTTATGTAAGTGTACACGTATGTATATATATGTTAATAATTCGGACTAATTTTGTATTCTAATTGTAATAATTATAATAGTAAAGTGGGTAGTATTGAAAAGGTGAAATTGTTAATGAGTTGGATGTCATTAGGATTAGCAGATTAACAAACATTAACTTTTAATAAAACGTTTTTATTTTATTTCACTTTTTCCAATTCAGCTTTGGGTTTTTGCTCTCCAGCTGCTCACTATTTTTTTACAAAAAAAAAATATAATATTTTTTAAAAAGAATATTCAATAAAGATAGCTCTTTTATGCTCTATAAATACCCATGAAACATAAGAGAATCCCATTTAAATTAAGTCAACCCAAAAAAAATAATAAACCAAAATCAAAATGCCTTCTAAACCTATGTTTTTTGTTACCATATTATTATCATATTTCATTTCTTGTAACATATTGGTTATTGCAAATGCTAATGATTTCAATCAAGACGTGGAAATAACATGGGGTGATGGTAGAGGAAAGGTCTTGAACAATGGTACTCTTATCACTCTTTCTCTTGATCAATCCTCAGGCTCTGGTTTTCAATCTAAATCCGAATATTTGTACGGAAAATTCGATATGCAAATCAAACTCGTACCGAATGATTCTGCAGGGACCGTCACCACCTTTTATGTAAGTATATATTGTTATGATAATAGATTTATATGTATATATATTGTGGCACTAAATATATAAATTTATATTGTGGGATTTGTATAGTTGAAATCAGAAGGATCGACATGGGATGAGATCGATTTCGAGTTCTTGGGCAATCTTAGCGGTGATCCGTACATAATGCACACTAATGTTTATACTCAAGGCAAAGGTGACAGAGAACAACAGTTCTATCTTTGGTTCGATCCTACGACTGATTTTCACACTTATTCCATCTTATGGAATCCAAGTCATATAGTGTAAGTATTGACCTTTGTAGCTTCTGTATATATGTATTATTCTATATTGGTTGCGATGTTCATGCTAAAAATTCGAACTTTGATATAAGGGAAATATTATAGTATATCATTTGGAGTAGATTAATCATATATTTCTATATTTGGTGTTGGTCAATTATAAACTTTTTAATTAATTTTTGTGTTAATTTAAAGTTACATCTACCTTTTGATGTTATGTTGTACTATCTCGCATTGTTTAGTATATGAATAATACGATATTAAGTAACCTTAAAATCTTGAGTTAGTTTTTAAGATTAGTTAAACACAATATTATATTTAAAACAATGTCAAAATATGGTTTGTCCTGACTTTTCGATATTAGGCTTCAATTGAGATGTCCACACTCTATTATGAGAGTCTATACGTGAAATGAAAGTTATGTTATGTTGTCTTATGTCATTAAGACTCTTAAATTTGCTTTTAGAATTAGTTATATTCAAATCTATATTTGATATTTAGGGTGAGTTAGACCAAACATATTCAACAACTACGAGAAAATTTAAATTTCCATATAGCAAAATATGTCCCTAATTCGTCTGGAAAACAATTTCCATACGTTTTTCGGACGGATTTTATCGGTTCGTAAATGAACGTCGCTAATTAATATCCGTTCGAAATTCGCCCCGAATTCCGGACAGATTTAGATGTCCTTAAAACATCCCTAGTTTTTTAAGAAAAAAATTCTGACGGATTTTGCTGTCCGGAAAATAAAAAAAAATCGGACGAAAAATTTCGTTAACAATATATAATACAAAATATGTTTTGATGGATCTAAAGAAATGGGTTTGATTGAATTGACAGATTCTATGTGGATGGGAGGCCAATAAGAGAATTCAAGAACTTAGAAGCAATGGGAGTGGAATATCCAAAGAAACAAGCAATGAGAATGTATAGCAGTTTATGGAATGCTGATGATTGGGCAACAAGAG
Organism: Gynandropsis gynandra; assembly: GCA_036759665.1. Classification (NCBI taxonomy): domain Eukaryota; kingdom Viridiplantae; phylum Streptophyta; class Magnoliopsida; order Brassicales; family Cleomaceae; genus Gynandropsis; species Gynandropsis gynandra. The sequence goes on from CM071868.1 coordinate 627,789, forward strand.
GAGGACTTATTAAGACAGATTGGTCTAAATCTCCATTCATTGCATCTTTTAGTAACTTTAAATCGGATGCTTGTATTTTGTCCAATGGAGTTTCCTCGTGTTCCAACTCATCCACGAGCCAATGGTTCACTCAGCGGCTCGACTCGTCGAGCCATAGGATGATCCGATGGGTGCAGAAGAACTTCATGGTTTATAATTATTGTACGGATAAGAAGAGGTTTCTCCAGGGATTGCCACTCGAGTGTACTATCAAAAACAAGAATAAGAATAAGTTATAAGTTATGTGTTTGTTTAGGTCTATGATTTTATGCTCTCATTTGAATTTTGATTTCTTTCATTTTTCATATTTCATGATTGTATGCAGAGACTGTTCAGCCCATATACGACAAGAGCATTCGAATAAGATCTCAAGAGTTTAGGACCATTATTTTCAAAAAATAATTAATATTTAAAAGAATTTTATGTTAAAATATATAAAAGGATCTATTTTAATTTTATGGTATGCGGTATTTTTTTAATTGTTTTTGAGTTGAGATTGTATGTATGGTGTAATGAAATTAAATAAAATAAATAAATGAATGTAATTTAAGTTTTAAGTGACCCTTTTTATTTTAATAATTGAATATATCAAAAGTATTACCAAAACTGGAAAATTAAAGTATATTTATAACTATTACCTCTTGAATGCAGTATAAGAACAAAAATAAGTCATGAGTTGTGTTCTTGTTTAGGTCTATGATTTTATCCTTTCATTTGAATTTTGATTTTTTTTATATTCATATTTCATGATTGTATGTATGGTGTAATGAAATAAAATAAAATAAATGTATGAATGTGATTTAAGTTTTAAGTGACCCTTTTTATTTTAATAATTGAATATATCAAAAGTATTACCAAAACTGGAAAATTAAATTATAAATTGTAAGATTTGTATAGATATATACCATCATAGAGTTATAGACAATTTTTTTACGGAACAAACTAACTCATAGTCTTAATAGAAATTAACTCGTTCTTAAGTTATTGGGTTTTTTTTTCTCAATTTTCAAATTGATCATAAAATAAATTTATGTTTGCTGTTTGGAAAAATATTATATTAAATTGATATTATAAAAAATATTATTTATAATTTTAAACTAAATAGATACGATATTATATTATACATATATCTTAATTATTATTTAATAATCTTTTAAAAAATATGGTCAACTTTGTTATTTAAAACGTATACAAATTTTTTTTATCAATGTAACGTTTGGATTTTTTTTACATTAAAATCAATAATGATAATTTTAAAAATATATTTTTAAAATTTAAAATATACATTACTAAAAACTGTTGGGATTTTTTTTTAAAAAAAGAAACAGAGTAAAGTGACTGCCACACGAAAGCATGGGTTTGCGGGATGCCGAATATTTATAGTGACAAAACGTATATTTGTCAGGAATAAAGCAACTTATTTAAATTATTCAGAGCGATAAAAATAAAAAATAAATATGTATATTTATTTTTAATCATAAGAAATAAGAAACAAAAACCTCTAACCCGTCATCTTTTCTAGTTTTCGTTCGATTTCATCCTCATGCAATAAATTTCATTCCATTTCTCTCAAATTTTATCAATTTCAATCAATTTCTCTATATATTATATAAATTGTGTAATTCCGTTAATCATTCCGATTTTGATCTAATTTTAAATATCCAGTTTTGACCCGTATTTTATTTTATTTGATTCAAATTTTGATCCGATTTCACCTTATTTTAATTCGAAATTAATCCGATTTCACCCAATTTTAATTCAATTTTCACCTAATTTCAACTCAATTCACCCAATTGTAATTCGATTTCATCTAATTTTAACCCGATTTCACCTAATTTTAACTCATTTTCACCTAATTTCAACCTGATTTCATCGAATTTAATCCGATTTCACCTAATTTCAATCCAATTCACCCAATTTCAATCCGATTTTACCACATTTTAACCCGATTTTATCCAATTTCAACCCGATTTTACCCAATTTTAACTCGAGTCCACTCAATTTTATTCCGGTTTCACTCAATTTCACCCAATTTCAACCGGATTTTACTCAGTTTTAACTCGATTTCACCGAATTTCAAATCGATTTAACCCAATTTTAACTCAACTTCACCGAATTTCAAATTGATTCCACCCAATTTTAATTCAATTTCTCACAATTTCAACTCGATTTTACCTAATGTTAACTCGATTCACCCAATTTTATTCCGATTTCACACAATTTTAATTCGACTTCACAGAATTTAAAAAAAATCATCAAATTTGACCTGAATTTTACCCGATGAAATATTTTATTTCATAACACTGACCAATTAAACGAATTTATAATGTGTAAAAATTAAAAACACTATAATATATGTTATAAAGAGATATACAGAATCAAAATAATTAAAATCGGAAGAACTTGGAAGTGTCCTTTTCATGTGGACTATGCTGTTTAAGAAAATGACATAAGTCCTATTCCATTATTAAAAAAAAAATCATACAAACTAGATATTTAAACTTAAGCTTATTTTGCTACCAAACAAATTGTTTTTATTTTATTTTTAATATATTTATATTTTTTTATGGACTACACACTTCTCTCTTCTAGTTTGCATAGACGCAAGAAGCTTCTCTCGTCATCTTTTATGATATTTTATTTGTGTGGACAATGCAAGAATTTAATTTAAAATATATATGAATTATAAATTATATATACAAACTCATGCATTTTGTATCTATATATGCGTGAACGTGTATATCAAAGCTTTAACGAAATAATAGACAAATTATTATTATCTCATGAAACCTTTGATCACTTTTTTAAAATATAATATTTACAAAAATGTATATAAAATCTAAATATCGTAAAATATGGATTTGGTTATAACTAATATAAAAAATTAATTTAAAAAATTTAGAATTACAAAATATTATATATATGTAGAAATATTTATAGAATTTTATATTATAATCGATATAAAATAACATAATATAATATTTATTTTTATTTTTAAATTCGAATTTAATGGATATCGTAATGAAGATACAGCTGCTGCGATATATTTAAATTAGATCTAATTAAATTTTATATCAAATATAAATTTGAGTTTAATTAATTAAAAAAAATTTAAAATTGTATAATATTATATATATAATTTAAATTTATAATTTAATCAAGTGAAATAACACAATATCATTTATTAAAAATAATAATTTATTTGTTATTTTAAAAGTATAATAATAAATTTTGTCAATGCATCAATAATAAATAGTAAATAGCTAAGGTAGAAAGATTTAATAATAGTCATAAATTTCTTTAACTATTAAATTTATCAAATAATATAGAAAGTTTGTATAAAAAATAACTGGATTCCAGAAAATAGTTATTATAATTCATATGTTATTTTTAAAAATAATTTAATAAATAATATATTAAAATGGAAAAATCAATGTATATATTATTTTGATATTTTAGAATCAACTTAATTATTAATATAAGGATTTCCATTGAATAAATTTCAAATAATAAGTCAATTCTTCAAGTTTTATGACAAGATATAGTAACACGTAATAACAAGTATTTTTATTGATTATTTGATATTTTAAAGGAGTATTTGAACAATATATATGCGTGTAATTAAATTGGTAATAGACAGCTGGAAAGACTCATTGGCCCATCCAATCTCTTTCGGTCATGCCTCTTTGACGTTTTGTTAGGCGGTCCACATCGAATATTCATGGGACATTCATATTATATTAAGCATTATACTCCAATATAATTATTCAAATTCTATAAAAATGTATATATTAACTAACAATTATTTATTCCATGCATGTTGATGTTGATGATGTATTTACAATTTTATATAGAAAACAACATTATTTTGATATTTATTAAAATATTCATAAAAAATAATATTTATTTTGATATTTATTAATTGTAATTTTAAAATTTTATGTCTCAAATTTTTTTAAAGATAATATTAACAATAAAAAAAATTAGATATTGATTAAATATCGATTAATTCAATTATATAGACGGTATCGATTTTTTCATTATCATCTAATCAATTTTGTAACACTAATTTTATCAAAAACAAAATAATTTTACCATACTTTTATCGTAATCTTAATATATTGAATTAAGACACTAATTCAAAATTAATTGGAAATTATATAATTGCATCATATCATTATATTAGACCTTTTCTAAAAGATATGATGAGATTTTTAACACACCCTCGATCAATAGCTTATGAAAGTTAACTTTTCATAAGGGCAAATTTTAGAAAATTTATTTTTATAAATATATATGAATGCCAATTAACTTTAATTTTTAATGACAACTTTTTTAAAAAATCATTCCAATAGTTAAATGGATCTACCCTTACTCTCCATGATGACTTTTATCGGAATTTCACGTAAAATTAGATAAAATACATAATTTAATTGAATATCGATATATTGAGAAAGTTTATGATTCGAAATCAATAAGAAACAAATAAATTGATCTATACTTTTTATATATTATATTATATTTTTTTATAATTTTCGATATTAAAATCCTAATAAAATTATCGGTTTATCATAATGAAAGATTGATATTAATATTTGTTATTAAGGTGAAAATTTGTGTTAATGAAAGATAATTATGGGTCAAGTCTCATATTCAAAATCTATTGGATTAGTTACAACATAATTATCCACCAAAATAATTATGAATCTTCAAAGAGAAACCGTGTGATCTCTTTATTTTCATGGTTATTTTCATTCCACGTATAATATTATTTATCAAAACATATATAATTTGTCTATACATAAATAAATTATCATAATTCATTTTCTTTTTCTCACAATCAATCTTTTTTCACATAAATTGATTGAATATTGTGAATTCTTGATATAGAAATTAGTTCAATTCATAGATAGAAAATATAAAAAGTCATATCTTTGTTTAAATTTGTATGATCGTCATTAAAAAAACTATTCAAATTGGTAAAAAAATTAAAAATACGATGAATAATAAAATCCATTTTAATATATATATATAAACTATCCATCCGAATCGAATATATTCACACCATAAAATACAATATAAATCCACATAAAAAATAGATATTTCAAAAAATTAGGATGATACCATATTCTCAATTGACAAATATATATATATATATATATATATATATATATATACAGAGAGTTATTATCATGGTCCAGCTGTATACAATCTTGCATGCAATATATATCTTTGCATTGCCCTTAGCTCACCAACTCCAAACCAAATTACACATACTCTCTCAATCACGTCTTCCCTTTTATATATATATATATATATATATATTCCCCTTTGCTTCAACTCATTTTCATCACAATTTAAACCAAACCACGTACAATACTTCAAATATGACACTCTTCAAGATCTCTTCTATATTAGCGATATTAACGACATTGCTTATCGTATCGACAGCTGATTTCAATCGAGACGTCGATATTACGTGGGGAAATAGTCGGGGAAAGATACTCAATAATGGAGAAATTCTCACGTTATCTCTTGACAAATCTTCTGGTTCTGGTTTTCAATCTAAAAACGAGTATTTGTTTGGAAATATCGATATGCAAATCAAATTTGTGCCTGATAATTCTGCAGGCACCGTCACCACTTTCTACGTAAGTAATTATATTATCTCATATCGTCTATAATATATATCATGAATTCATATATATATATATTGTATTCAAAACCCTAATTTTTAGCTAACGTTTCAATTGAATTAAATTATAACTTTTTATTGTAATCTTTTGTAGTTGAATTCAAAACCCTAATTTTTTTAGCTAACGTTTGAATTGAATTAAATTAGAACTTTTATCGTATTCTTTTTGTAGTTGAAATCACCGGGATCAACATGGGACGAAATTGATTTCGAGTTTTTGGGGAATTTAAGTGGTGACCCTTACATTATCCACACCAATATATACACACAAGGCAAAGGTAATAAAGAACAACAATTCTATCTTTGGTTCGACCCAACTGCAGATTTCCACACTTACTCCATTCTTTGGAACCCTCAAAGGATTATGTAAGTGATCCATCAACCCTAAAGTTTTTAACTTTATCATGTTCTGTACGTAACCCATAACTCTAAATATATCTGAATTCAAATATATAACACAACTTTAACTTTCTGGATTCATATATTTGAATCCAACAGATTCTCTGTTGATGGAACACCGATAAGAGAATTCAAGAAACGATTTCTGATGTATCTAAATTCACATATATAACATAGATTTAACTTTCTGAATTCATATATTTGAATCTAACAGATTCTCTGCTGATAAAATACCGATAAAACAAGTCAAGAACTGATTCCTAATATATATGAATTCACATATATAACACAATTTAACTTTCTAGATTCATATATTTGAATTCAACAGATTCTCTGCTGATAAAACAAGTCAAGAACTGATTCCTAATATATATGAATTCACATAGATTTCACAAATAAACTATCTATAATCATATATGTGAATTTATCAGATCACATATATAACACAATTTAACTTTCTAGATTCATATATTTGAATTCAACAGATTCTCTGCTGATAAAACAAGTCAAGAACTGATTCCTAATATATATGAATTCACATATATAACACAATTTAACTTTCTAGATTCATATATTTGAATTCAACAGATTCTCTGCTGATAAAACACCGATAAAACAAATCAAGAACTGATTCCTAATATATATGAATTCACATATATAACACAATTTAACTTTCTAGATTCATATATTTGAATTCAACAGATTCTCTGCTGATAAAACACCGATAAAACAAATCAAGAACTGATTCCTAATATATATGAATTCACATATATAACACAATTTAACTTTCTAGATTCATATATTTGAATTCAACAGATTCTCTGCTGATAAAACACCGATAAAACAATTCAAGAACTGATTCCTAATATATATGAATTCACATATATAACACAATTTAACTTTCTAGATTATATATTTGAATCAAACAGATTCTCTGTTGATGGAACGCCGATAAGAGAATTCAAGAACTTAGAATCAATGGGTGTCGTCTTCCCCAAAAATCAAGCGATGAGAATGTACGGAAGCTTATGGAACGCAGATGATTGGGCAACGAGAGGTGGTTTAGTGAAGACAGATTGGTCAAAGGCTCCATTTATAGCTTCTTACAAGAACCTTAAAGTCAACGCTTGTGTTTGGTCAAATGGAAGATCATCTTGTAAAACAAAATCAGATTCTTGGTTTAATCAAGAAATGGATTCAACAAATCAAGAAAAATTGAAATGGGTTCAAAAAAATTACATGATTTATAATTATTGTACGGATACTAAGAGATTTCCAATGGGTCTTCCTCGAGAGTGCACCATGAGTTCTTAATAATAGAATTTGAAATATCTCTGTTTTTTTGTCTGAATGTTTTTTATTTTTCTTGTGGATCTTTTTTTATATGATATTTGTATGTCGTTGTTGTGTAAACATTGTATGGAAAACATATAAATATGGAAAATGTGTGTTTGTTTTTTTTTTCTGTGGGTTTTTTTTTATTTTACGGCGAAATCTTAAAATGGTATAAATTAAATATATTTACAAAAAATTGTAGATAATTAAAAGTGTGTATGAGAAAGATAATAGATTGGAAACCATACTATAAAAGACAATTTGAGATACCTAAAACTTATCTCATATTAATATAATTATTTATATATTTATTTTTACTTTCATAATAATTTATTAAGTAATGTTTTATTTTCAAAATAATATATAAACTGTTAAATTATTTTAAAATTAATTTACAGTAATATAATTTGTTAAATTGATTCAATTTAACTACTTTACAACCCTAGATAACGTCCAAGCAATCTCCATACCAATTTCTCTATGCTTTTGAAATCATTCAAATCTTTTCTAAAAAATATAAAACTAATTTTTCACTTATTTATATACACACACAATACAACAACAACAAAAATTATATAACTTTTTTTATATTATTTTAACATTTGTACACATACTGAAAGATATAGATCAACAAAAATGACAAAAAGCTAAATTTGTTTCATGATTTTAGTTGTTCTTCGTCTGTTATTTCCACCGTTAACACCTCAACATCATTTAATATTTCTATACATAATATAAAATTCCATTAATACTTCAAAATTTTGATATTTATTTTGTGTATTTATTAAAAAGTTAAATAAGTTTATGTGAAACCTTGATATTTGGTTTCTATAAATTTATAATTATTAATCATAAATAACATTCACAAGATTTCACAGTTGAGTCTCCGGAACGACGCCGTCTCATTATTACGACGTCGTTTTGGTGCTGAAGCACCGTTTCGCACGTTTCCTCTGTGAGAGTGATTTTCTACTCCTCCGTCTTCAGATCTGATCGAATTCCTCCGCCGTATCCAACCGGGAAAGTTCTTCCGCAATTTTCTCTCCCGAGAAAATTCCACGCCAAATTTCTCTCCCGAGAAAATTCCACGCCAAATTTCTCTCCGAAGAAGAAGAAGAGGAGGAGGAATTTGAAGAGAAAATGTCGCACAGTGATACGATTCCTCTTCATCCTTCGTCTCAATCAGACATCGACGAGATCGAGAATCTTATCAACGACAGTGTCCAATCTGGTTCCGCTACCGTCCTCCCGGCGCGACCTCCGAGTCCGACTCGTCCGTCGATTCCCGTTTCTTCCTCTCCGTTCATCCAATCCAATCTCCCTCAGCCATCTTCCTCCACCGCTTCGAAGGTCCAATCGGTCCCAGTGCCTCCACCTCTCCCACAAACGGGAGATTCCGGAGGTTCGAAGACCATTGGATCGAGCGGATTCGGACCTCCGCCTAACACGTTGACGGAGCCTGTTTGGGATACTGTTAAGCGAGACCTATCGCGGATCGTGAGTAATCTGAAGCTTGTTGTGTTTCCAAATCCGTACAGAGAGGATCCTGGGAAAGCACTTAGGGATTGGGATCTTTGGGGGCCGTTTTTCTTCATCGTGTTCTTGGGACTGACTCTTTCATGGTCTGCTTCCGTCAAGAAGGTCAGCTCTCAGATTTCGAATTCTCTCTGCTTCTACATTAGATTTTCCGTCTTTACATAACTCAGAATTCCATTTCCTTAGCTTTCAGATATACGATTGTTTGGTCCTTAGCTGTACTGTTCCTTTGAACTCTGCTTTGTTCATTGGACGTATCATCAGTTTCGAGTGGAATGTAGATAATATTTAACCTCTTTTCCATATGATTCTACTCCAATGTTGGATTTATCCGATACTTTGATCGGATCCAGAGAGATGATACCAGGAACTTAGGATCGAGGGTCTGGTCATTGTGGTATATAAAATAGCACATAGATTTTCTTATTGTATTCATTCTTCGATCTTGAGTGTCTGCCCTCAAGGCCCTCGTGATGATCATGTGGAATTATGCAAAGCTGCGGCTGGGGGTGTAATGAACACCTTGGGCTTGAATCAGTCTCATTACAGCTTTATTCGTCATAATTGATTATCATGAAGATAGCCATCTTTCATAGATTCCAGCAGATAAATGTGTGGATATTGAGATTTGAGAAGATACAGAAGCACATACTGTGAAATCAATGAGGCAAACGAATATCGTTTTGCTTGATTAATGTGTTTAAATACCCTTTTTGCTGGTTTTCAATTGTCGAAACCATGAATCATGAATCCGCCTCTGCCCTTTTGTTTAGTTTTCGTATCGTATCGAAATTGTTCGATTACATATCCTTTTTGCTTATGAACTCTTTCTCTATCGCTCATTTTAATGTGTTTAAATACCCGTTTTGCTGGTTTTCAATTGTCGAAACCATGAATCCGCCTCTACCCTTTTGTTTAGTTTTTAGTATCGTATCGAAATTGTTCGATTACATATCCTTTTTGCTTACGAACTCTTTCTCTATCATTCATTTTAATATGTTTAAATACCCGTTTTGCTGGTTTTCAATCGTCGAAACCATGAATCCGCCTCTACCCTTTTGTTTAGTTTTTAGTATCATATCGAAATCATTCGATTCCATATCCTTTTTGCTTACGAACTCTTTCTCTATCATTCATTTTAATATGTTTAAATACCCGTTTTGCTGGTTTTCAATTGTCGAAACCATGAATCCGCCTCTACCCTTTTGTTTAGTTTTTAGTATCGTATCGAAATTGTTCGATTACATATCCTTTTTGCTTACGAACTCTTTCTCTATCACTCATTTTAATTGCAGTCGGAGGTATTTGCCGTTGCATTTGCTCTACTAGCAGCAGGCGCAGTAATTCTCACACTAAACGTTCTTCTCCTGGTAAGTCTTTACCTTTTCCATCTGATTTACTCGCATCAATACATACACAAATACGCACGTAATCTCGGGTAAAACATCATATCCTTAAACAAACAATGCTATGTCTATACAATAGGGTGGACATATAATCTTCTTTCAAAGCCTAAGCCTTCTTGGTTACTGTCTATTCCCATTGGACATTGGAGCTATGATTTGCATGATCAAAGACAATGTAATAATCAAAATGGTCGTGGTATGTGTATCGTTGACGTGGAGCTCGTGGGCGGCTTATCCGTTCATGAGCTCAGCCGTGAACCCTCGACGCAAAGCCCTCGCCTTATATCCTGTCTTCCTCATGTATGTATCGGTTGGCTTCCTCATCATCGCCATTGATTGAAAATCTATATATTGCAGGTACTTTTCTGTAATTCATTTTGAAATTAGAAAATTATAAGTTTTTTTTTTTTACTACATATTGAGATCTTATGTTCATGTTTTTATATATGGTTATATTATGTGTGTATGAAACTTTACGTTTTGTTTTTTACTAAATTTTACAAAGAAGTTAATGGTTTTGTATGAATTCGTCTAATATAGGTATATATCATTCAATTTCTATATGTACTAATCTTTCATTTTAAATATACAAGTTTTTATTAAAGAACATACATATTGATATATTTTGCGCATCATTTTAATATATATATATAATGATTTTTAAATTATAAAAGACAAACGCGACTACTAGGGTTGGGCAAAACATTCAAAGTATACGTATCCGATTTGTATTTGATTCATATTCGAATCGAAAGTTTAAATATCCGCTAACACAAATAAAAATATTAGAAATCAGATATTTGACAAATACAAATAATAGATTCAATTATCCGAATTATTCGTATTCGTAAGTATTAAATAGAAAATTTAGTTTATATATAGATATATATAATCTTATTTAAACATTTATTATATATATACAGGCAAATGTGTAGTATATTTATGATTGGAAGACTAAAATATCAAATACTATAAAATAACTAATATCATTGAAGATTTAATTTATGCTCAAGATTGGTTCTAATCCAAATGAGTTGGATAATGTTATAGAGACATTATAATATATGGAAAAAATACAAAACTCGCTAAATATATAACTTTTTTTACGAATTTTATTTTAGTGTATAATCTAAAAATTAGTTTCATTGTTTTAGGTGAATTGATGATATTCGTGGAATCATCCACGAAATTATATTTAAATTACTCATGTAGAGATGAATATGAAGATTTGGTATTTTGTTTTATTTATATTATATATCTTTGCATCTTTGTGCCATTTGAATTTTAATTTTGGATTATATTTGATGATTATTGGTTTTTGTATTAAAAATTTTTTATATATATTTTATACGTTAAAAAAATTTAGGTTCAGATACGGATATCCGTATATCCGACAAATATTCATATTTACAAATATCCGAAAAAACAAATACAAATACTAGATTTAGATATTTGCCGAATACAAATACAAATACAAATAGTCGGATATTCGCAAATATCCGTTTTTGTCCAGCCCTAGCGTCTACACCCTCAAACTATTCTATTTTAGGTCAATTCTCTCTCAAGTTTCAGACACGTCCGATATCCTTTTCACATTGCAATTTTGATCACGTTGTTTCCTCATTTTTCTCAATTATATTTGTCGTATAAATTTGTTAATTTCGTCCAATTACCCGACTCGATTGTTGATCCAATTTAATTTTAGCACGATTTTAACCTAATTTCAACTGAAATTCGAATTCGAAATAGTTTCAAACCGAAATCCGAATTAAGCCCAAATCCAGTCCAATTTCAACATAATTTCAACAGTAAATTCAAATTTTATCCAATTTCAACAAAAATTCAAAAGAGAACCCAAAATTTCGATGAATTCAACTTAAATTTCAACCGAAAATACAAATCCTATCCAATTTTAGTAAGAATTTCAATCCAATTTTAACTTGAAATCCAAATTCGAACCAAACTCAAACCGAAATCCGAATTCAATCCAATTTCAAGCCTATTTCACATAATTTCAAAAAGAGTTTCACCACCAATTTCAAATCAATTTCAACCTAAAAATTCGAATTTCATCCAATATTAGTAAGAATTTCAACCCAAAATCCAAATTCGAACCAATTTCAATCCAATACGAATTCAACTCAATTTCAAGTCGATTTCATCCAACTTCAACAAAAAAAAACCGCATTTGATCCAATATTAGTAAGAATTTTAATCCAAATCCAAATTTTAACCAATTTCAATTCAAAATTGTATTCAACCCAATTTTTATGCGAAATCAAATTTCAACCCAATTTCAAACGAAAAATCCGAATTCTATTCAATTCTAGTAAGAAATTCAATCCAAATTTAACTCAATATCAAAATTCGAGCAAATTTCAACCCAAAATCTTAATTCAAGCCGATTTCAACCGAAAATCCGAATGAATTTGGATTTCGGGTTGAAATGGGATTGAATTTTTTACTAAAATTGACTGGAATTCGAATTTTTGGTTGAAATTGAATTGAAATTTGTGTTGAAATGGGGTTAAAATTTTGGATGTCGGGTTGAAATTCTTTTTAAAATTAGGTGAAATTCGGAAATCGGTTTGAAATTAGTTCGAATTTGGACTTCTTACTAACATTGAAATTGAATTGAAATTCTTACTAAAATTAGATTTGGATTTCGGGTTAAAATTGATTTGAAATTCTTATTAAAATTGGGTGGAATTCATATTTTCGTTTGAAATTGGGTTGGAATTGAGGTTAACATTGGGTTGACATTGCATTTCGGGTGAGATTGAATTGAAATTATTGTTGATATTTGGTGATATTCGGATTTTCTTTGAAATTGGATTAAAATTCTTGTTGAAATTTGTTGAAATCCGGATTTTTAGTTCAAATTATATTGAAATCGGTTTGAAATTGGGTATAATTTTGGATTTCGGAATAAAATCAAATCGTAATTGGACGAAACTAACGGATTCATACGACAAATATAACCGAGGGCTAATTAGATGACATTGAAAAAAAATAGGGGAAATTCAGATAAAAATTGCAAGATGAAGGAAAAATTTAGATTGATCTGAAACTTGAAGAGATAATTGTCGGAAATGAGAATAGTTCGAGGTGAAGAGATAAAGATGTTTGTTTTTATAATTATTTTGTAGTTAAATTTTATATATTTAGAATTTGATAACATGTAATCCGTCATAGTATTTTCATGATTCTTAGGTTTAGTTTTTATTAGATTTATTGGACTTTACCGAGTTATTGAGTATATTCGAGGACTTCTTCTACGATTTCATATTTTGTGTAGGAAACGAAGACATGTGAAGCAAACACGAGTGATTACGGCAAATATACCCGAAAACGTGAACAAATGATAAGATACAATACGTGCACGGCCACATAACCAAACGGAACACCCTAGCATCGAGCGAATCGAGCGAAAACAGCAAGATAACATAGCCCACTCGGGCTTGGAAGAGGCCCCGCGCGGGCTGCAACTCCAGCAAAGTTTGCACGACTCGGGGAGGCTTGGAGCACGCACGAATTTGGCTGAAGAATCTGACCCCGCGCGGGGAGGCTAAGGAGCCCGTGCGGGCTGCTATGACTAGCAAAGTTTGCACGGGTCGGGCTGATGAAGAGCCCGATCGGGCTGTGGAGAAGCATTCACCCCCCGCGGGTTGAGCATGAGCCCGCACGGACCCCCTTTCTTTCAACAACCTGTTTTGAATTTCAAACGTGAATTAGAAAGAGGAGGGGCGATCTAGGGCAAGACAGACGACGGACAGACCAGGAAAAGAGACCAAAATACATAGGAGAAAGAGGAGAGAACACAATTGAAGACTTTGGCCATCCAAAGGATTCATCCGAGGCCACCGTTCGGGATGATAGGGAAGATGAACATTTTATTTCGTTTGTGTTTGTTTCCCTTTGTATTCTGAGTAGATCTGTTATCATGGGTTAAGGATGTCATTGTAATGGATAGGTAGTTTTGTTACTGAAAAACACATGCGAAGGAGGAAAAGACAAATTTGAGAAAAGGGAAAGACAAATTTGAGAGGAGGGAAAGGAAGCTGAGAGCGATTTCTTTCCATTTTCGAGCAATTTCCTTCAATTTTCGAGCAATTTTGAGCGCTTTTCAGCAATGTTCGAGCGATTTCCAACGACGTTTTAGCCATTTTCATTGATTTTCAATGATTTCGAGTAATTTCAGCGATTTTTATGATTTCCGGTGATTTTTAGCGATTTCTGGAGATTTGTGAGCGATTTCGAGCAATTTTTGGCAATTTCGAGCGATTTCTAACGATTTCCGACGATTTTAGGTCGCACTTGATCGCAGGGTCGAACTGGGTTGCAGGGTCACAGAGTCGCACTGGATCGTAGGATCGTATGATCGAACTAGGTCGGTCTGGATCGCAGAATCGCTAGATCGCAGGATCGTGGTGGCACACTGGATCGTATGATCGAACTGGATCGCATAATATTTTCGAATATCAATATTTATAAAGATATTTTGAAATTAATTTTTTTCGGGAAGAATATTTTTGAAATGTATAGTCCTATAGTATTTTTGAAGTTACTGTTTAAAATGATGAATTTTAAAAATAATATACATAGTGTGTAATTGTAAGGTGGGTTTGCTTTTGCTTAAGCATTCGAATCATATCGGAAATTCGGATTAATTCATATAAATATCGAGTATAAGGTAAATAATTAAAATATTAATTTTAGAATGGAATTTTTTGGAGTAATATTAATTTGGTGTGTCAGGGGGGCGTGACTCTCAAAGCGAATAAGGATAGAAGACAGCAAACATTGCTTGTGGTGCGGGACTCCTCTTTTGCTTCTTCTCATATCTTTACCCTTCTCTAGTGGTTAATTTTTTCACACACGCAATCTTTTAAATATAATAATAATAATGATAATAATAATAATAATAATAATATCAATTTCACAAATATTTTTTTCCAACAAAATTTAACTTCAATTTTATCTAAATTATCCTTATATCCTCTATCACTATGCGATCCAAATGTCTCATATGACCATTGTATCTATACAACTCTTGTAACATTTGTTATCTATACGATCTTTGTGATCCATACGACCCATGTAACCTATAAAACTCTTGAAAATCGTTCGAAATCGTTAGAAATCATTCGAAAATTGATAGAATTTGCTCGAAAATCGCTGAAAATTATTCTCAACTTCGAAATCGTCTCTCGTTTATTCCTTTTAATTTTGAAATATATTTCGTTTCACACAAAAAAATTCAAACCGTATGTGATTTCATTAACAAAATATAAAAACACATATATCATTTTTCCATTTTTTTCATTAGGCTTATAAGGATATACATGAAGTCTTTAAACCCTACGAAAAATATCTTTGATATTCTCCCCGATGAATTTATGAGATATGTATATTTTGAATTCGAAAGTAATTAGTAATGATTTAAATGATTAATACTTTTTATTAGATTTTTATATATCTTTAATAACTTTCTATGTGATAATTAGTAATGATTTAAATGATTAATACTTTTTATTAGATTTTTATATATCTTTAATAACTTTCTATGTGATAATTAGTAATGATTTAAATGATTAATACTTTTTCTTAGATTTTTATATATCTTTAATAACTTTCTATGTGAAATTTGTACCTATATATTCAAAATGATGATTTTTATCTGTATATAAACTCATTATTAATACATATCTAATTCAAATTAACATTTATATGATAGATATTATTGAAATTTTGAAGGGTAGGAGGTATGATTTAGATATTGTGTGTATGTGTATATATAATGCCAATGAAGCCTACGAGAACCTATGAGAAAAAAAGAGACAAGAGTCAACATCATAGAGAGAGCATTATAACAAACCCTACAAAAAGGACCAAAAATATTAAAAAAAAGTATTTTTAATTTCAATTTCTGAATTAATTTTTAAAATTTCTGAATTTTTGTTTGTTGTTTTTGGCTTCAACACAAAGAACCCTAATGTGTGTAGTGTAGGGTTCAGAACCAGAGGAAACTAGAATCCAAATGAAGAATCACCTCCCTATCTGTTTCACAGAATCCTTGGCCCAAGATTTTCCCCATAATATCAAGCAATCTTATATATATATATATATATACTTTTTTGTATATATTGATTAACATTTTGAATTTCTTTTTTTTTTCTTTCAATAATATAAAGTTAGGTCAGTGATTTGCTATTGGCTAAAACTTTGTTTATGAAAAAGATTTCTCCTTCTCTTTAGCTATTAATGTATCTTTTTTATTTGCTATCTAATTTTGCCAATTTTAATTGTTAGATATATATATATATACATATATACCAACTAGTTCTATAAATCAAAGAAATTGTATTAGTTAAATTCTATGAAAAAAATAAAGATTTAAGTGAATCCTCATAAATATTATATAAACAAATGAATCTAATTTGATATAGATTTTTCATATTAAATCGGAACGAATTTGTTTCTGATATCATATCAAATATGAGTTTGGATTTAACTAATTTCAAAAATTAACTCAAATTTTTAAGATTATCCAATACGATATATATAATGTTTTAACCGATATGAAATAACTTATCAAAATAAAAAGTAAAGATAAAGATATAAGATATTGAAATTGGAATTTAAGATTATATTTTTATAATAACTAATGTTTTTTTGAATGTAATAAGATATGCAACTAAAATAGCATGGTGATGTGATTACGAATGCAGACAACAATGATGTTTCACTTTCATGGAGGCAACAAATTTGATAAGCCCCACATCATAATAAGTATTTTGAAAGAATATTACACAAATTAAATTAAATAAAATAAAATAAAAACATACAAAACCCATCTGTAAGTCACTCTCCAATAATACCCTAAAACCCTAAGATTGGCCCTCATGTCTCCCTTTAGCATTACTAGTTACTTCTTCCTTACATATATCGTTCATAAAGTTGTTTATCAAATATTAAAAGCACATAATATTCATTTTTTATTATCATATAAATTCGTAGTAATATTAAAAAAAATTCTTGAAACTCATAGGAAAGACTCATGGGAAAATATAGGAGTGGGTACAGATTGGTACCTCGGAAAAATTTTCTAAATATCCAATCCAAATCCTATCGTGTAGTTAATTTTATATACAAATTTAAATATATTTGTATCAAAAGTTTAATATCTTACCAATAAATCAGATATTCACGAGTTATTATTTTCGTAATTATTATAAAAAATAAAAGTATATATTCAGATATATTTGGATTATGGATTGTAATAATGAAAAATCTGATATCAAATTTGAATATGTGGATTTAATAATTTTATTATCCAAATTTGAATATATAGATTCGAAACATATAAAACCATGATAATTTTTTGTGTATTTTGTCAACCCTAAAAAATATGCAAATCTCATAAATCAAATAAATCCATAATAAAGTATATATGCATTGGATATATACAATAAAGGTAAAATGGAATATATAAATTATAGTCCTCCAAAATAAATATCATTTATTTTTACCAACTATATTACTCAAGTTGGATCACAATTGTCCATTTACACATTATCTTTAATTTTTTTATCCAATCTAAATAGTTGTTATATGGTTGGTTTCCTTTTTGTGTTACTTGGTTTTCCATGTTCATCCTCTATTATTTCATTTTTTAATGTTTAATTGTTTTATAAAATAAATTAAGTCATATAGTGATGAATTAATTAGGGTTTAGGAATAACATAAACATAAAAAAATAGGCATAATCATAAAGAACAAGGGATCCAATGTAAATTGTACAATGTAAATTGTACTTATGTTTTAACTATTGGAATAAAGTAAATCTAATAGGCCCTTTGTGGTTATTTTGTGTACTTGCTTTGTCCTTCATTGTCTCCATTGTTTAAAATCTATCATTTTCCATTCAAACCGTCTCTATTTAAATTATTTTAATATAAAACAAAAAATATAACATTTTTGTTTATTATAGATTTTGAAATTCGAATCTGAATAACCAAAATGAAATTTTTACTATCACTTTTGGCTAATTATTAGTATTTTTATTTATTTCAAATTATCTCATTAAATTAATTTATAATGGGATACAAAGTTTTGAAAAAATGAATTTTTATATTTTAATATTTTTTATATTATGTTACAACATATCAATTAAAAACATAAATTAATGACAATTAGATTCATATCACTCTTTTAATTAAACTAAAATCCATATCTGTTAATATTTAGCCTATAATATCCATCAAAGCACAACTTATATGACCAAAGAGTGGCCAAAGAGTTATCTTCTCAGTAAAAACAAAATTAGTTAAAAAGTAAAAAAAAAATCACTTTTTATTCTTATAAATTGAGCCAAACCCACCTTTCGTCTTCCACAAAATTCACAAACCCATCTCTCTCTCTCTCAATATATATATATATAATATATATATATCTTAAAAGCCTAAACCTTTTTCCCTCTCAAATCTCAAGAACTCAAAAAGAGTCCACAGATCTTTTGTCTTTCCAAAAGCTATGCAAAATAAGTAAAACCCACTTCTCAAATTTCCAATTTCACCCTAAAAATCACAACTTTTTCTTCCAAACCAAGAAAAAAACCACACCTTTATCCATTTTTTCTTCATATTAACCCATAAAGATCACAACTTTAAGCAAAAAAATAAAATAAAAAAAAACTATGAAAATGAGTGAATATTGGACTGCATTGGCATCTATGGTGGGAATGTTGGCATTTTTTCAGACAATTCTTCAACTCGTGTTCCCGCCGGAGCTCCGAATCGGCTTACTTCACCTCCTCACCAGGATCCGCCACGTGTTCTCTACAAATATCTACTTCGATATAACGGAGATTGACGGCGTCAACACCAACGAGCTTTACAACGCCGTCCAGCTCTACCTTAGCTCCGCTGTCTCCGTTAATGGTGGCTATCTAAACGGCGGTAACACCCGTCTTAGTCTCACACGTGTCCCTAATTCGAGCTCTGTCACCTTCGGCCTATCCAACAACGACCGGATAACGGATGTATTTAACGGCGTCACCGTCCTCTGGGAACACGCCGTCACTCAACGCCAAGCTCAGAGTTTCTCATGGCGGCCATTGCCGGAGGAGAAGCGTGGCTTTACTCTGCAGATTAACAAGAGAGACAAAGCCCTGGTTTTGGATTCTTACCTTAACCACATTGTCCGTAAATCAGAGGAGATTCGCCGGAGAAACGAGGAGAGACTCCTTTACACGAACTCAAGAGGGGTCTCGCTCGATTCAAGAAGTCATCCATGGGACTCTGTTCGGTTTAAGCACCCGAGTACGTTCGATACTCTGGCCATGGATCCGAAGAAGAAGAGTATGATCATGGAGGATCTCAAAGAGTTCGCGAATGGACAAGGGTTTTATCAGAAGACTGGTCGGGCTTGGAAAAGAGGGTACTTGTTGTACGGACCTCCTGGAACAGGGAAATCAAGCTTGATTGCTGCCATGGCGAATTACCTTGGGTACGACATTTACGATCTTGAGCTAACAGAGGTTCAAAATAACTCCGAACTGAGGAAGCTTCTGATGAAGACAAGCTCGAAGTCGATCATCGTGATCGAAGACATCGATTGCTCGATTAATCTGACGAACAGGGCGAAACAGAACGGAAAGAAGTCGTCTCCAGGTTGTTTCCCCACGGAATTACAAAACGGGTCGGGTTCGATTTCCGCCATTGACGACCCGGGAAGCTCAGTGACTCTTTCAGGTCTTTTAAATTTCACAGACGGGCTTTGGTCATGTTGTGGAAGCGAGAGGATCTTCGTCTTCACGACGAACCATGTAGACGAACTCGACCCGGCATTACTAAGGAGTGGAAGAATGGATTTGCATATTCACATGGGATTTTGCACGTTCGAATCGCTGAAGATTCTGTTGAAGAATTATCTTCAGTACGAGGAAGATGACGTGGACGGCGTCGTATTGAGGGAGATGGAGGAGGTGGTGGAGACGGCGGAGATAACGCCGGCTGACGTCAGTGAGGTTTTGATCAGAAACCGGAGTGATACGAAGAAGGCAGTGAAGGAGTTAATGGAGATTTTGAAGAACAGAGCCTTGCAGAAGGGTAAAAAAGTAAATTTTGGAGGGGAGGAAGAACAAGAGAAGAGAGCTTTGGATAGCCCTAACAGTAAAGGGGATGATGATGATGATGATTTAGGGTTTCAAGAGAATGATTTCAAGAAAGATGAAGTTGATGATCATGAGAAATAAAAGAACAAATTTTTCAATGTTTTGATTTACTATAATTCAAGATTGAAATTCGAATGGAATTTATTTGTGGGTTTATTTGTAAATTATTAAAGTTTTAGTCTTTTTCATGAAATTTCGAAAAATAAGGGACTTTTTTGAAATATCCTCTGTCCCCTCTTAAAACCCTTTTCTTTTTTCGTCTTGAGGCTGCCAAAGTTCGTAGCTTTTTCTCCATTTTTTCCAACTCTTCAATGGCGGAAACCTCTCACGCAGAGATTAAGGTACTTGTTTTTGAAATTACTTTTCAATGTAAACCCTAATTTCTGTATTTTTCTTCCTTCCTTTAATGGAAATTTCAGTTATAATCGATCATGTTACTGGTTTTTTCTTTCAGGTAGATTCTTTGAATCACATTACAGAGATAGGTGAAGTCTGTTTTATATCTCTGGAATTGCCTGAAGATGATCCATTTCATCAGCAGAAGAAGGTGAGAATTGTCAATTAATCTCTCATTTCCATATCCTATGAAAAAAGTATAAATTTTGTTTTAATAAACTTTAAAAATTAGGTTTTTAATTAAGTAAAAAACATAACTTTATCTGCATTTTCTATGTATTTTTTTAATGTTTCACTTAGTATATAAACTATGATTTCACATATATATATATATATTGTATAATTCTAAATTTTTTAGATAGTTTTTGAAATTAGTTATATCTAAATCTATATTTGATATGTTATTAGAGTCCGATTGATCCCGATTTGAATATATTGATATTGTGTTCTCAATTGCTATGTGCAAGACTGAGCCTGGACGTGCGGAGGAACACATGAATTATAGATCCACGTATATGAATTGTGTAACTTTAAATTCTTGAATTAGCTTTTGAGATTAGTTCGGTTTAAGTCCATATTTGTTGATTGAAGTTATATATATATATATATATAATATAGACTAATATGGATGCTTCAACACTCAATGAAAAGTTTTCAGTAGTTTTGATGATTCAACCATTTTCATTGAAGATGAAAGTTCAGTGATATATATCGTTGTTGGAACGTAAGTAAGAGCGGATAAATTGAAATTAACAGAACGAGTGATAATTCCGTATATGATGTAATTCTTGCTTGATTATTTTTAGATGATTTATTATGTTTATCAATGGATTTTGATTGACAGAAGCTCTTGCATTGCAAAGGTTTTGGTGAAAAGGAAATGGTAGAGCTAAATTGCTCATTATCTACCGAGTTCTTCGATATTACATTTGAAAAACTGCTAAATTTTGCAAGAATCGCAAATTTAGATAAGGTAAAGTTTACGTTTTTCTCTATCCATTCACGAGTTCGTCATTATATATCTTAAAATCATGTAAATATTATCGCGGATAAGCTAAAACCCATTCAATGAATGTAAAATAGTTTTACGTTTTTACGATTGATTTTCAGGTTGAACTTTATTTTGGGGAGGATGCGTGTAATTCAGCGGGAATTTACAGCGTCAGAAATGAAATTGCAGCTCTCAATTGGATACTATCAGTCATTGGTAAAACGCAAACAGAATCCAATTCATTAAAAGCTCTACGAGCAGTCGTTCTTGGTCGGATCAATGATTTTGGGTTGAAAAATGAAGAAATTAACGTTGAAAAAAGCTATAAATGCGAAAAAGAAAACATTTTGATGGAATGGTGTCAAACAAATGGAGTCAAAACAAAGTTGCGGATTGCTCGTAAGGCTTTCATGATCTTTTTTCATACGAAAATATGAAATTAACTATCCTTTTTCATACGAAATTACTTATAAATGTGTTTTCGTTGGATAGAAATCGAGGGTTTTGGCCGAGGAGCTATTTCGAGTGAAGATTTGAATATTGGAGAAGTAGCCATAGAGATTCCAATTTCTTGCATCATTTCCGAAGAGTATGTTTACGCATCTGACATGGTATTAGATCCATCATTTCCACAACGGGTTTATTAATATAATGTCGAAGATTACGTTGGATCATCGTCTCGATATCGTATGATGAGTGTTTTTCGTGCCTCAGTACCCAATACTGAAGAAGATAGATGGTATGACAACTGAGACCATGTTACTCTTATGGACAATGAGAGAGAAGAAGAACCCTAATTCAAAATTCAAGGCATATTTTGAAGCTCTACCGGATAAATTTTGTACCGGTAACTTATTTTTTCGATGCAAATCATGTGAATTATGCCGAATACTTATATCCTACAAACGGTTTTGTTCTGAACAAATGATAAACGTTGAGTTAATACAGGTTTGAGTTTTGGGATTGAAGCGATAATGGAGCTCGATGGTACGTTACTTCTAGATGAGATAATGCAAGCCAAAGAGGTTCGGGAATCTTTCGTTTAACTTTCAAGGTTATGTTTTTATGTTACAAGGTTGATTCTTTGAAATTTCGTTTTAAGTGTAGCTTTTGCGCGAGAAATATGAAGAGTTGTCACCATTTTTATCCGATCATATCGATATATTTCCACCAGAGCTTTACTCTTGGGAACATTATCTATGGGCGTGTGAGTTGTATTACTCAAATGGCATGCAAATAAAATTCCCCGATGGCAAATTGAAAACTTGCTTGATTCCTATTGCGGGTTTTCTTAACCATTCGGTATGTCTATTCTTTCTTCCATTACATTACAATCTTATTGATCGTCTCGTTGGTTTCTAGACAAAGGCTATCAGTATCCGACATTAAAGTCGAGACCTTTAACATACCCATTTGGCTTGTTTTGCAGATATACCCTCACATTGTGAAATATGGAAAAGTAGACGTGGGAACGGAATCTTTGAAATTCCCGCTTTCAAGACCCTGTAGAAAAGATGAACAATGTTATCTTAGTTACGGAAACTACTCTAGTTCTCATCTAATCACATTTTATGGCTTCTCACCAACAGGCGACAACCCTTACGATGTAATTCCCTTAGGTACTATCTCCTTATCATTTTGAATTCATCCAACTTACGCGCGAACTCTTGAACATACCGTATTTGTTGAATCTTATGTTTATATGTAGATATCGATGTTTCTGAGACCGTTCAAGATGAAGAAAGCTTTGAATCTTCTTGGAAAACTCACATGTTACGGGGGACTTGGCTCTCGAATAATCATGGCATCTTTCACTATGGTTTGCCTACTCCATTGTTGAACTACTTGCGTAGCGCTCATGGCATTGTTCATCATTCTGAAACCGAGGTACCTTCCATGTTTCCTTGTATGCTTCTTCTTAGATTTCTTTCTATTGCAAGCTACCACCTTAGATGTTTAGATTCCTTGTTATGATTCACAAGCCAAATAGGTAGTTCAACATAGATTAAAATAGACTCTTATAAGCTAGCTCTTGGGATGAGTTCTACATAGGTGGTTCTTATCAAGTGGTATTAGAGCCGTTACAATGAATGGCGCCTTTGCAAGAGAGGCGCGAAAGGCAGAGGTTCGAGTACTAGCCGCCTAACTACTAGCCAACAGTGTAGTGGACTTCGCTCAATAAGGTGGCACTATTGTTATGATTTACGAGCCAAATAAGGAGTCTCACATGGGTCTTTGTAAGTTCTTATCAACCGGTATTAGACCGTTTTCGATCCTTGGACGACGACATGACTGTAGAAGAGGAGCGAAAGCGAAAGGCCTAAGTATTAGTCGCCTAACAATTAGGGGTGTAAAATGAGCTGGCTCGGCTCAGCTCGCCAAAAAATGAGTTAGCTCAGCTCGGCTCGTTTCTTAAACGAGCTGGAAAAGCTCAGCTCGGCTCGCCTCTAGCTCGCCAAAAAACGAGCTGGCTCGCGAGCCAAACTATTTAATTATTTTGAATTAGTTGTAATATCATATAACCAAATAAAATATCGAAAATATGAAAACATTAATTCAAACATAATGTTATAAAATATCATTGTACTAAATAAAAAATAACCTTCTCGAATAAAAAGTATAACATCATATTTATTCGATCGCTCGTAACTTTACTAAATTGTTTCTTTATTTTGTTATATCAATTATTAGAAAAAAGAAAAATACAGTATAATAGTATATTATGTTTAAACAAT
>CM071868.1:652598-695912 GCA_036759665.1 Gynandropsis gynandra
TCCGATCTCAGCTCGGCTCGCTTAAATATGGTCCGAGCTAGAGCTGGCTCGCGAGTCGACAGCTCATTTTACACCCTACTGATAATAGGGTGTAAAATGAATTGGCTCAACTCAGCTCGGCTCAACTCGCCAAAAAACGAGCTGGCTCAGCTCGGTTCGTTCTTTAAAGGAGTTAGAAAATCCCATCTCAGCTCAGCTCGTCCCTAGCTCGCCAAAAAATGAGCTGGCTCAGCTCAACTCATTTTTTAAACGATTTGGAAAATCCCAGCTCAGTTCAGCTCGTCTCTAGCTCGCCAAAAAATGAGTTGGCTCAGTTCGACTCGTTTTTTAAATGAGTTGGCTCAGTTCGATTCGTTTTTTAAACGAGTTGGAAAATCCTACCTCAGTTTAGCTCGTTTCTAGCTCGCCAAAAAATGATCGGGCTCGCGAGCCACACTATTTAATTATTTTGAAGTAGTTGAAATATAACAACCAGCCACCAGCGTAGTGGATGTCGCTCTCTAAAGAGACGATATTGTTATGATTCAATTGCCAAATAAGGAGTCCCACATGGGTCGAAATGTGGTCCTTAGAAGAACTCTTAGGCATTATCTCTTGTAAGCTAGCTTTTGGGATTAGTCTTATCAAATTGGTACTTAATCAATTGGTGTCAGAATAGTTTCGATTTATCGTTTAATGATACGACTGCATGAGAGAAAAGCGAAAAAAGTATGGGTCCGAGTACCAACCGCCTAACTACCAATCACCAGTGTCATGGACGTCGCCTATTGTAATGATTCACAAGCCAAATAAAGAGTCCCACATTGGTTGAAATAGATTCAAATTGAGGTTTATAAGGACATTTTAGACATTTTCTCTTCTATAAACTAACTTTTGGGATTAGTTCTATCTGGACGGTTCTTATCATCGATTCCTCCCGTCTCTTTTGTCAAATCTAACACTAAGTTGTTTCTTTTGTTGTTCGTTTATAAGCTTTGGCAAAACTTGGAAGTAGAAATGGAAGTACTCGAAAATCTCAAATTTACATTCGATGATATGATGCAAAATCTTGGCTACACAAATTCGAACGACGGGTAATTTAGTTTGTGACGAGATTTTGCGTTTTGAAAGTTACTCTTTTTGGTTCACAAAAACTAATGAAAACCGGTTTTACCATCGATTATTACTTCAGGGAAATCGTCGGTTGGGATGTAAAAATTGCCCGCGAATTCAAAGTTCGTCAAAGAAAGATAATCTCTTCCATCTTAGATTCGTGTTCCGCCGGACAGAAACTGATTCAAGAAGCAATATCTAAGCAAGTAGTGGAGGAATGAGGATATTGAAAAACCCGGTTAAGCTAAACCGGAGGAATACCGAACTTGGTAAGAGAGAAAACCGGATTTCCGTTTCAATCTTTTAGGAACATAGTGGAGATGGTTTGTGAACATTTAAATATTGGTTAAGATTTTGTATCTGATGGAAAAGAATTCATAATCATCTAATTTTCACGAAAAAATGGTTAAATTAAATATATTTTTTATTAAAAAAATTGTTTATTTTAAAAGTTAGAATAATATTTGGTGGAAATATATTTGGTGGTTCAGACAGGGTGTGACAGAGCATGTTTTTTTTTTGTTGGTCAATCGTTATCTGTCTTAATATAATTATTAGAATAATCATTATAACTCTATTTTTTAAGTTTATTATCAAATCATTTATACTAATCATAAATGTTCATGCATTTTTTTATTCCTAACTTTAGTGGAGTGGATTTATTTTATATTTTAAAAAATATTGTATCCGCACCTAATATCTCCGATTCAAGGTTAATTGGATATAGAATTGTTATATTAATTTGTTTTATTAATTATTTGGGAAAACAACCTATTAATTTTATCATTTTAATCCTATTTCTCCTTGAACTTTCATACTCATCCTATTCCCTCTAAACTATCACTACTCATTCTATTCCTTTCTAAACTTTGAAAATTCATCCTATTTCCACCTCTATTAACTTTCTGTTAAATTTTCTGTTAAATATTTTTAAAACAGCCTATTCCCCCTCAAACTATATGATTTCCAGCCTATTCTCCCCCGAACTATATGAATTTCAGCATATTCCCCCCGAACTATATGAATTCCAGCCTATTCCCTCTCGAACTATATAAATTCTAGCCTATTCTCTCCAAACTATTTCCCCCCAACCTATATAACATATAGCCTATTTCCCCCCAAACTATATAAACTCTAGCTTATTCCCCCGAACTATATGATTTCTGTAAAATTAACATATTTTCTTTAATTTAAATTTATTATTAAATTTTTTATATTACAAAATATTACAATAAAAATATTTTAAATTCTAACAAGTACAAAAAATTCTATATGATTTCTCTAATAGTAACATAATTTTACCATAACCATATTTCACCTAACTTTTACTCGATTTCACCGAATTTCAACCCGATTTAACCGAATTTTCACTCTATTTCACTCAAATTTAACACGTTTTTACCAAATTTTGACCCAATTTCACCCAATTAACCGAATTCTATTTCACTCAAATTTAACACGTTTTTACCAAATTTTGACCCAATTTCACCCAATTTTTATTCGATTTCACCGAATTTCAACATGGTTTAACTGAATTTTCATTCTATTTCACTATAATTTAACACGTTTCACCCAGTTTTTACCCAATTTCATCCAATTTTTATTCTATTTTACCGAATTTCAACCCGATTTAACCGAATTTTCATTCTATTTCACTCAAATTTAACACATTTCACCAAATTTTAACACAATTTCAACTAAATTTTACACGATTTCATCGAATTTTAACCTGATTTAACCGAATTTTAACTCTATTTCACTCATATTTAATCCGATTTCACCTAATTTCACAGAAATTTCACTCAATTTCACCTAGATTTTACTTGATTTCACCGAAGTTCAACTCGATTTAACCGAATGTTAACTCTATTTCACTCATATTTAATCAGATTTCACCCAATTTCACCAAAATTTAACTCGATTTCACCTAGATTTTACTCGATTTCACCAAATTTCAATCCGATTTAACCGAATTTTAACTCCATTTCACTCATATTTAATCTGATTTCACCCAATTTCACCAAAACGTAACTCGATTAAACCGAGATTTTACTCGATATCACCGAATTTCAACCCGATTTCACCCAATTTTAATCCTATTTTCCCTAATCTTTATTCGGTTACACTCAAATTTAACCCGATTTCACCCAATTTAATCTTATTTAACCCAATGTTAACCCAAGTTCACTAAAATTTAACCCGATTTCACCTAATTTTAATTCGGTTAAAATTGGGTGAAATCAGGTTAAAATTGAGCGAATATATTTAGAATTTGGTTAAATCGGGTTGAACTTCGGTGAAATCGAGTAAAAAATAGGTGAAATCGAGTTAAATTTTGGTAAAATTGGGTAAAATCGGATTAAATATGAGTGAAATAGAATTAAACTTCGACGAAATTGGGTGAAATTGGGTTAAAATTGGGTGAACTCGGGTTAAATATGAGTGAAATAGAGTTAAAATTCGGTTAAATCGGGTTGAAATTCAGTGAAATCGTGTAAAATTTAGTTGAAATTGTGTTAAAATTTGGTGAAATGTGTTAAATTTGAGTGAAATAGAATGAAAATTCGGTTAAATCGGGTTGAAATTCGGTAAAATAGAATAAAAATTGGATGAAATTGGGTAAAAACTGGGTGAAACGTGTTAAATTATAGTGAAATACAATGAAAATTCAGTTAAACCATGTTGAAATTCGGTGAAATCGAATAAAAATTGGGTGAAATTGGGTCAAAATTTGGTAAAAACGTGTTAAATTTGAGTGAAATAGAGTGAAAATTCGGTTAAATCGGGTTGAAATTCGGTGAAATCGAGTAAAAGTTAGGTGAAATATGGTTATGGTAAAATTATGTTACTATTAGAGAAATCATATAGAATTTTTTGTACGGGGGGAAATAGGGTATATGTTATATAGTTCGGGGGAAAATAGGCTATGGTTTATATAGTTTGTGGGGGGATAGGCTAGAATTTATATAGTTCGGAGGGGAATAGGCTGGAATTCATATAGTTCGCGGGGAAATAGGCTGAAATTCATATAGTCAGGGGAGAATATGTTGGAAATCATATAGTTTGGGAAGAATAGGCTGTTTTAAAAATATTTAACAGAAAATTAAAGGAAGGGGAAATAGGATGGATTTTTAAAGTTCAGGAGGAATATGATTAGTAGTAATAGTTTAGGGGGAATAAGATGAACAAAAAAAATTAAAGTGATAAAATTAAAGGGAATAAGATTAAAATGGTAAAGTTTAGGGGGAATAGGATTAGTAGTGATAATTTAGGGGGAATAAGATGAACAGAAAAAATTAAAGTGGTAAAGTTAGAGGAAATAAGATTAAAGTGGTAAAGTTAAAGGGGAATAGGCTGTTTCCCTGATTATTTTTAAATATTTCATTAAAAATATTGAGAATTTGGAAAATAAATTAATGAAAACGAACTAACGCACCGAATTTAAGGTGGGTGAGGTGGCGGCAAATGGGAGGACTCCACCACTGACATCTTCTTGTCGTTTTCATGAGCTAAAATCAAGTGTTTGTAAGACTATGCTAAAAATTACACATTTCTAATAAAATATTGCCACGTGGCAATATTAACCTTCTGTTCTTATAATGGATAATTTATTATACGAAGATACTGTCTCTTTAATTCTCCATTAACATTTTAAATAAGAAAAAGGAAAAAAATAAAAGAGGGAGGAAAAAGTTGAACGAAAGCATTGGTTTTTATTTTCGTATCACAAAGGGAAAGTCGAAAAGGGAATCTGTTTGGATAATCGGAAAACTCTTATCGGAGAAAAATTCCGGTGGGTTTTCTATTGATAATTGTTGGATTCGTGGTGGCTGTGAAGATGATGGTAGCTAACAGCTTCGATCTATGGCAAAAGGATTCTTTTTTCTCCGCAGCCGAGGAGGTTCAAGAATCTGCAGATTTGTATGTTTCGATGTTTTGTGTTTGTTCTTCAGCGTAATTTGTAGCTCTTTACGGATTCGAACGGATTCTTGTAGCTTGTGATGTTGGAATCGGAAATTATTTGTAGGGTTTTCGTTTTTCTCGTCAATTAGGGTTTTTGAGAGCTCATATTTTGGGCTAAATTTATGTAGTAGGATTCATCTTCCGGGTAGTATTGACTTGCCAGTTCACTCAATTTCCATCTCAATTTGGCTATTTGGGTATTTCTGAAAATAGCTCAAGGTTGTAATTTGGCCTGTTGATAGTACTTTTCTTGATGGAATCTATTGAATATTTGATGATGAGCTATTTCTATTGTTGTATTTGCAGAATGGAATCTGCATATAGGTTGTGGATCAAAGAGAAGGGAAAAGCTCGGGCACTCGAAGAATTGGATGAGTTTTGTAGAGAGCTTCAAGCGGCTTTAGGTACCGCGAAATGGCAGGTAAAGCTTCAATTCCGTTCTTAGCATTTCTATTTGAATCGTCAAATGTTGCGAATTGTGATTAGTTGATGATCGAATCTGGTTTACATATTTGAAATCTGAATCAGTTAGAGGAGTTTGAAAGGGCGGTAAGGTTAAGCCACGGAAACTGTCGAGATGATACTACGCTGACTAGGCATAAACAATTTGTAGCTGCCATTGAAAATCAGATTCGTCGTNCGAAGAAAGAAAACAACCCTTTTGTTGGGTGAATCTAAATGACGAAGAAAGGGATGATCTTGCAATGTTTCTCTCAGGAACTTCTCAATCCTCGGAAAGTTCTAACAATGAAAATCATCGAGGGATGAACGGAGAAACATCAAAAGAGATTATAAGTCATGATAATAGTTCCGATTGTGTTATAGACATTGAAGAAAGAGAAAGTCCGGGAAGTGGAGATACGAGAATGCGTCAAACGGATAAAACAGCGGGTTTAAGAAGAACGTTGAGTTCATCGAATGTAAGTGCCTTAAGGATTATGATTCCTGATGAAGACGAAGAAAGAAAGAAGATAATGACTGTAGGAATCGAATCGACCCCTAAAGAAAAGGGATCTAAGCCATTATTTTCGCTACATAGATATCGTGAATACAATCAGGTGAGTCGTGGCAATCAAATCATCGCTGATATATACATATTATAGTATGTTTTTCAAACGAATCATGCGTAGAACATGAGAAAAATGTGTGATTTTGATGAAAAGATTCTGAATTGTTGAGTTATTTTTGCAGTACTTTGACAGAATTAGCTGTTTTCCGAGGCAACTGCAAGGCCCAATTCGATTGCGACTTAGTCGTCCAATTCAACTTACTCTTTCGTTGATGCTAATGCTCTTTCTTTTATGTGAGTCCACTTTCACTCGGGGTGGGCACGGGGCGGGTATTCGAATAGTAGTCAATTTTGTATCCAAACTCGAATCCATGAGATGTGGGTACTCTAGGCTCGGATATCCAACCAATACTGGATATTCACGAGTAACCGAACCTGCAATTTTTTTAAAAATGAGAATATAATGGCATTTTCGTAATTATTATACACATTAAGGGTATTTTCGTAAATTAATATATATGATACTCTCAACCCAACCAAACCCATGGGTTCGGGACGGGTTTTTCGGGTACTTTGTCCACCCTTAACTTTTATTATCTTCGTCACATTGAAATTAATGGTATTTTCGTAAATTAATATGTATATTTGAGTACTTTGTACGAGTGAAAAACCAAATCTATGGGTTCGAGACGGGTTTTTTTGGGTAGTTTGTCCACCCTTAACTTTCGTTATCTTCGTCACATTGAAATTAATGGGTTTTTCGGGTATTTTACACATTGTTTTTCGGTGTATTTTTTATATCTAAACCAGCTAATCAAGTTATGTTTTCATTTATTTGTTAACAGTACCATTCGTATCGTATTCATCTTGATAACTCGACTCATCTTTATCAAGAAGAAGGGCAGGTGATGATATAATCTAACTATTAGCGATTAGCGTTTAGCTGTTGGCGATCTGAATTTCGCGTTTGACATAAACTTGTTCCTCTTGCAGGTTTATTTTAAGATTCAGAAGTGATGATCCTTATGGTAGGGTTAAAGCTTCTTCTATGTAGTAAGAATTTAAAAAAAATTGTAAATTTTATTCATATATTTTCTTTTTTTTTTTACGTGTCCGTATTGATTCTGTCTGTCTGAAGAACATTATCATTGCCAATCGATTTGCCTTCACTTTCCATTTTCAGGCCTTCATATATATAAAATAAAAAAATTACATTTTTTACATGCTCATTTGACGTGTCAAAAAAAATAGGAAGTGTTTGGCTGGACAGGGGTGGGCACCCGCAGGTACCCGCGAGAATCTCGCTACCCGCATCCGAACCCGTCCGGCACGGGTAACTAGTTTTAATATTCGTACTCGTACATGCAAGGTGTGGGTACCCGTAAAACCCCGTAAAAACTCGCCAAACCCGCGGGTACTTGTCCCTACTCCTAACTATCAGTATTCTCAGCCATAGAGACCAAAAAAACCAAATGAGAAATCCATCATGCAGTGTTCGGCGGTCGGTCCAGTCGGTCGGAGAGGGAGGCGCGAGGAGGGTGAGCATGAGAGTGAGAGGCGCCGCGAGGAGGGTGAGCAAGAGAGCCGGTCGGAGAGGGAGGCGCCGCGAGGAGGGTGAGCAACAGAGAGGCGTCGCGCGAGGAGGGTGGACAACAGAGAGGCGTCGCGCGAGGAGGGTGGGCAACAGAGAGGCGTCGCGCGAGGAGGGTGAGCAACAAAGAGGGAGGCGCCGCGCGAGGGTCCGACGGAGGGGAGGGAGGCACGCGAGGAGGGTGAGCAACAGAGGAGCAAGAGGTTCCGACGGGATGGGAGGGAGGCGCGCTAGGAGGGTGCAAGAGAAAAGAGGGTATGCAAAATCAGGGTTAGAGGGTGTGTAAAATTATGGTTAGAGGGTATTTAGGTAATAAACAATAAAAGTAGGGGTATATTTGTAATTTTTTGCGGGTACCCGCAGGTACCCGTTTATGAAACTAAATTACTTGTCCCGAACCCGAACCCGTGGGTATTGAAACTAAATTACCCGAACCCGTGGATACGAGTAATTCTTTGCGGGTTCGGGACGGGTTTCGGGATAGAACGGTTCGTGCGGGTTTTTTGTCCACCCCTACTGGACAGAATATCAAAGATGCTTTCGTAGGTTTTCAGACTTTGATCCTTGTAAATCTAATATAAACACGATGAAAAGTAGAAAAAAAAAATATTCTTATATTGTGTTAGTGAAATAAAATCTATTTTAAAATTGAGACGAATGAGTGAAAGACGATTTTTATGTTGAGAGCAATTTTAAACGATTTCCGAGTTATTTCTAGCGATTTTTAAGCGATTTCGAACAATTTTCGAGGGTCTCGTAAATCACATAGATAACAAGGATCGTAAAAATTGTATGGATAAAAAGGGTCGTATGGATCGTACAAATCACACGGATAATTTTAAAAATATCAATATTATAAGAATAAAATTGAAATTATTTTTTTTTAAAAGAGGGTAATATTAAACTTTAGTAACATTTCTTGAAGTGAATTCGTTTGGTTGGTGAAAGAATTTTATTAATATTGTTAAAGAATAAGTTTTATGGAGTTGTGATGTGATCTATTAAATATTATAAATTTAATTTAAAATTCTGAGATATGGTATCAAAATGCAGAATGAATAAAGATTATATAATATCATATCAGAAAATATAATAATTACGTGACAATATATTACGAGAAGTGAAGGAAATCAAATCTAGAAGAGTATGGACTAAAGAGATACATCGAACGTCATGGTCAAGGTAGAATGTAACATTATCATTATTCACCATATAATTCTCAAAAGTATAAATAAATGCTGAAATGACTAATCCACATATATATATATATATATAATTTTCAATATATATATATATAAGTGAAAATGTAATAAATGAAAGTGATGTTGGATCTTCATGTCTGTCTCGTGCCTCTTGTGATCATCACTCATTTCTCTCATCACCTAACTTATTAAATTTCCCCAATATATTTATAATTGATATTAAATATTTTCCAATAAAATATAAATCATATAATTTATAGAACAAGGATGCAAGATGGTGTTGGTGTATATCATATATTTTTCCACTATTTAAATTATTTCTTTAATTAAATATTGAATCATGTGTTAGACCAAACATCTACAACTCAAAAAAAAAAATCTACAACTCCAAATCATATATATATATACATATAATGTATATAGATGAGCATTTATCAATATATTTTCTAAAAAATTATCGATATATTTCTAAAAAAAAATATAACAATATCGATATCACTCCGAGAAAATGCAATGACAATCCTATCCTTCTCTTCCACGAGGGGCAATTTGGTAATTTAACTATTTCACGCATGAGGCACCCAAACCGGCGCTGTTGCGGCTACGCTCGTGGGCTCTTTGCAGCTCAAAGCCTTTATAAACCTCCAAGAAGACGACGGAGACTTACCGGAGATCCGGTCTCCTGGAGACGGAAACATCACCGGTGGAATATTCCGGCGAGTCTGACGAATCTTGATGTCCCTTAGCGCAATCTCCGGTGGGAACTTGACCATTCCAAACATGATCACGTACCATCTCGGCCTAACACTTTTCCCAACGAACGAAGCCGTTTCAGCCGTCTTCATCGAAGCCACCGTAAACTTAGTCGTCGGCGGCAAAGATCCCTTCTCCGGTAAGTCGCGATCTTGTACCGGAGAGAATTTCTCGTTGCGGTGATCCAAAGAACGACTATTTCTAACGATTCTTGGGACGCTACTTGATCGGCTTAGCTTATCGCCTTTTAACGCCGGTAAAGACTCGGACCGTACACGAATACGAGGAGTAGTATTTGTACGGACGTTGTTGTCGGAACGGAGGGTATTTTGGTCATTTAAGGGAATGAGTTTGCCACGGAAGATGATGTTTTCTGCCGGAGATACGTCACAAGTAGTGGAGCTAAGGAACTCGAAAAGCTCCGTGGCCGGATCTTGGTGGTCAGATGATAAAGTGGCAGTGGCAGTGGCGGTGGCAGTGGCTGAGCCGCCGGAGTTTTCGTCGGCGTTGAGTGGAAGGTCTCGAAGAGATAATGCTTCGTCTTGATCTTCTTCATCTTCAACTTGTGTTTGGTCGTGTGAATGTTCTTCTTCTTCGTATGATTTTTCAGATTTAGGGTTTTGAAGAATGGTATTTTCTGAAGGTTCCATGGATCTTTTTTTCCTTCTTCTTCGAGTTCTAGAGAGAGAGAGAGATAGAGAGAGAGAAATAGGGTTTTGAAAGAATAAGATTTTGTCCCCATATATTTATATGCATGGCCTTTTCAAATTTGTAAGTGGTCCGACATTTTAAATCATTCAATATATTAAGATATATAATATTACGTGTACATATCCTCAAAATAATGTATCATAGATTCATATTATATGTATCGTAAAATGGCAAATAAAGCATATAATTTTTAATAATACGTATCATCTAGAAAAGTACTAACTAAACCCGATGGTACAAATACCTAATCACATTAAATTATAATATAATACCACATGTGATAATACATTTCATATATATATATATATTTATATATATAGCTAAAATATAATGCGTGTAAGAAGAGTATCCATGTATTAGAAAACCACTAATTATTCACTATACATGCATAAGTCTTCAAATTATTACCAACTGCATATATGTTATGTATCAAATAGTTGTTATTATGTTGTGTAAATAGTGATTTTTTTAATGAAAACCTTGTATTTAATCAATAGATAATAGATATAATTTCGTTAAATTCCCAATATTGTAAAATATGCTTCATGAAAAAAATTATGCACTGAATATCACAAATTACAAATGTTATATTGTTAGCATCATAGTGTAAATATAGTAAAATAACAATAAGCTAAAGAATATCGTAATGATTTGGGAATAGAAATTAAATAAAATTATAATGGATAACATTTATAGTCATAAACAAAATTATAGATAAATTTGAGAACTTAGGAAATTGAAATTTCACCTTTAATTAGAAAGAGAAAAAAAAAGTGGAAACGTAAAGGAAAACAAGAGGGACACGATGAATAATCTTTTTTTTTATACAAAAATATAAATAAAATCAACTTATGCCCCAAGCCACAAGTCATAATTAGGTTACTTATACCACATCGCTTCTCCTCTAAGTTTTATTTATTTGGTTTTTTTTCTTTTTCTTTTTAATGTGGTAAGATATTTATTTTCATTAACCCTAAAAAATAATACATGATTATCCTAATTGTTACGGGAATTCACCATTTTAAGAATTCGTTTCAGTTTTCAGTTTCAGTCTAAGCATTATGAATTATTTAAGTTTTAATAAATAGTATTAAAAAATATTCGAATATAAATCCATTATAACAATATTATTCTATCATTGTACAATTAAATTTCAAGTGGTTCAATTTCAATTTCATTGATTATTTTATAAAATTTGAATGAATAATAATATTCAAATGTTATGTCAATAAAACAATATTTAATATATAACACAAAGATTCATTTGATTATCTTGATTAATTTAAGTGTTTAAATTGTTTTTAAATAATCGGTTGATTGTCCATGATTATTCATATATATATATATATATATATATGAAACCGAAATGAGAAGTGCTACCGATTAATAAATAAATTATTAATTATTTTATTTATATAATAAACCATCCAAAATTAAAAGCGATAGAAAAATATTATATATAGAGTAGTATTTGAAAGATTCATAACTGTCCATCTTTGGTCTAAAGCATGTTATTATAAAATAATATTCCAATATAATATGGAAACCAATGTGAAAGAGACATCAACTTTTTAAAAGACCAAAAGAATGTAACAAAAAATAAAAAAATGTGCAACAAGGAATGTAAGACACAAAATAAAGTTTATATAATTTGACATGAATATTTTATATTGATAATATATATTGTCAGGATGCATTTGGATTAAAATTTTAATTAATTTAAGTTGACCTATAATTCAAAACATTCAACTATATTGGATGGTCAGAGATAATCGTCAAATAATTTATTTTTTTCCAAAAATTAAAGCCACCAGAATTATTATAACTCTCATATTGCGCATGAAAAATCAAAAGTTATTTGATGTGAAAAAAGAAGCTTTTAGAGCATTCAAAACTTTTGTCTCTACAAATATTAGCCAATTTATCTTTAAAATGTATTTAATTTATTTAATATCTATATATATATGAATGAAAGTATAATTATTAAAAATACTCCAATTATAAATTTTAAATCTTTTTAATGTAAATGTATTTTTAAAATAGATGGTGAAACCATGTAAATATCGTTGATCTTTATATAATTTCGACTTAGTTCAATGCATAACAACATTTTATTTATCCTCAATAAGAAAAAGTAAAAAAACTAGCAAAAAACTGACAAAAATTATGGTGAAATATTATGATTTCTGGAATTATACACGTTTAATTTTGATATTCCGGCCACTTTCAATGTTCTAAACATCCAAACATAGTTCATCACATTAGTTTTACATAGATAAATTTTATATTTCATATCATTTTATAATATTTAGTTACATATATATGTTGTAAATTTCCCCATTTAAATATAAATATCTATATTTATATAATCAAACTAATAATATATCATTTTCGACGTAATATGAACAAAATTTTCTATGTAGAATTGTGATTGGATTATTTCAGGATGGATTACGATGAATTTATTTTTAGTTAATTAAAACATAACAATTTTTCAAAAAATTTAAAATACATAAGTTTTAGATTAATTAAATGAATTTAATTTTCAGATCAGTTTTAAATTTAGTTTTTAGATGAATTATGGATGAATAAATTTTTAGAAAAATTATGGACATAATTTTCTTATGAATTAATTTGTATAAATGTTTTTTGCTAATGTATGAGAGATAAAACAATTTTAGGACATATCACAACACGAATTTTAATTTATCAAAGGTTGTTGAGAATTTTGGAGAATAAACTTGATTAAAGGCCGTTGAGAGTTTATTTGAATTGACTTGGTCATGAAATAATTTGTTGAGCTGAAATTTCGGATAAGATGTTCCTGGAATTTTGTACGAAATGTTGTTTTTAAATGTTTTTCTATCCCTAAGAGGACATATCACAAACAACGATTGGTTACTCTTTCAAACTTTCGCCACCCTTCTTTTACAATGGTCGTTTTTAACTACACTTGTCAAAAATTCAGGAACACCTTATCCGGAATTTCAGCTCACCAAGTTATTTCATGACCAAGTCAATTTAAATAAACTCTCAGCAGTATCTGATCAAGTCCATTCTCTAAAATTCTCAACAACCTTTGATCAAATTCATTCTCCAAAACTCACAACAACATGGAAACAAACACAAAACAACATTCCTAACTAAATTATATTTCAAACATTAACAATCTCCCTTTTTAATTTCTCATCACGCAAACAAAACTTTTGAACCATTTTTTGTTCTTTTTTATTTTGTTTTTCTTTTTCTCAGGTCTCTTCTTTTAGGACGTTATTTAGACAAAATTTCCTTCAGGTAACATATTTCTAAACTCCCTTTTATAGATATACTCTTTTGTTCCATTTGAGTCATAGCAAAATATTTAAGTATAATTTAGCTTTGTGCATTAAGACGTTACAAAACTGAATTTGAATGTATCTCAACTTAGACTCGAACAATATACTCATAACAGCCTCTTTTTAAAATATAATCTTTTTATGATCCATCGAGTCGTTTGAGGAGTAAGAGAACCAAATATTTTTTTACCATCAAATATTGAATCTCATAAAAATAAGCTTGCTAGCATATGTGTATTTCAA
Source organism: Gynandropsis gynandra (assembly GCA_036759665.1). Lineage (NCBI taxonomy): Eukaryota > Viridiplantae > Streptophyta > Magnoliopsida > Brassicales > Cleomaceae > Gynandropsis > Gynandropsis gynandra. Next base: position 666,498 of record CM071868.1, read on the forward strand.
TAAAACCTAAGCGACTTTGATAAATCAAGTACAAATAAACAAATCATTAGCTCAAAAAATTATGCCCACTTTCTTATATACATAGTCTTCATTTTATTTCAAATCAACTCAAACAGTCACGACTAATAAACATAATCGATAAGGGTTCACAAACTCTATGTGATTTTTTCGAACACACATAATGATCCAAATCGAGGAGTTTTTGTAAAGATGACATTTAGTTGACCATTGATAGACACATATTTAATCTTCATTTGTTTTCTTGTAATCTTTCCAAAAAGAAGATTCATTATAACTTGTATACCTACCTGAAATGGTTTGAACACATCGAGATTATCAAGACTTAGTTTAGAAATATCTCGAACTAAATTTGAACCTACAAATTTTACCAAGATTTGATAATCTTTCGTCACCTTTAAAATCCTTCATTCAGCTCTCCACACATAGTAATTATTTGATGATAGCATACTTGAAAGAACATATTTCCATCAGAATTCATGATACGACATTTCTTTTGTATAAATTGTACTTTGTAATCATTGTCACACAAGTGATTAATGCTAATCAAATTAGCATTCAAGCCCTTCATATAATTAATGTTGTTTAACATGGTTTGTCTAGCAATTTGTAGATCTCCTTGTCCATTGATTTTTACTTTTTTTCCATCACCAAATATAATACTTCTAGCATTCACTATTTCACTAAATTTTGATAAAAGTTCTTTATTCCCTGTCATGTGTCTAGACTATCCACTATCAAAGTATCAAGTGTGACATTTATCATTTCGGGTAGAAATGTAAGCAACTTTGCATTGAAAATCACTTTTTCTTATCTAAATATTTTTCAATTTGAGTTTAGAATACTTACATAGACAACCTCTCAATTTTTAAAAACACTCTTATGCCCCCAGATTCTGTAGTAACAACATATGGCGTTGTTATTTTGGCGAAGATCAACTTTAATGTGAGGTGTTCTTCTAACTAAACCATGTACGCTTGAAGGTGAATACCTTGTAGTTGCAATATCTCCAAGATTTCTACTCGAAACAAACTTCATTTGCGACGTTTCCTTGCTTCCAACGTATCCAATTCCATGATGATTGGTATCTTTCATTCCCATAGCAAACAAATGATTAAGCTTTTTTATTCCATTCGTAACCGTTGTCAATTGCTTATATATTTTTTAAGTTGTCTCTTAGTCATTACAACTTCTTCTTTTTCGAATTAAAGTCTTCTTGGTTTTTCGAAGTTGTTTTTCTAACTTCTAATTAGATTTGACCAACTCTATGTTAAGATTGCCCATGTTTAGCCATTTGTTGTAAATGGTTTCCAAATGATAACATCATCGGATCTTTGCTATCACCTTCTTCTTTAATCTTATTTTCGTCTTGATTAATTAATCCAATGAATGCCACAAGATTTGCATTTCTTTCTTCACTGCTTTCTTCATATTCTGAACTTGAATCTACACATTCATTTCTAGTGTGTCCAAATCTTTTATAATTATAACATTGAATTTCACATAAATTCTTCAACACACTATATCTTTTTAGAATTTTCGGACATTCAGATTCGATATGTCCAAATCCCTTGCATTCGTGACACTGTACTCCCAATTTTCTTCTTTTATCGACATATTATCTTCAAAATTTATCTGTTTCATAACAATTCGTTTCTTCTTGAATTTTCCAAATAATTTGGCTAACAATACCACATTTTCTTCCACGTTATTCATCCTCAAACTTTTTTTTGTTGCTTGGAGGATGATTCTTTTCCATATCCTTGTTGGTAGAATCTTATTCAAGTTCAAGCTTCAATTCATATGCAGCAAGAATTTCGATAATTTCCCTGAAATTCATCGTATCAGTATTTAGAGACATATTCATCGCGATCTTCTGATCATGAAATTTTTTCGGTAAACACCTCAAAAGCTTTTTTCCAAATTTTTATCTTCGTATGTCTGACCAAGTACACTTGTCTCATTTATAAATGCATTCATATTCCCGCTGAATTCTTTTACAATTTCGTATTCATTAATCTCTATTTTTTTAAGTTAATGTTATAAGATATCAAGACAAGTTCTTTTAACATTTGATACACCTTTATGAATGGTCTCCAGTGTGTCTCATGCTTGTTTTGCATATTCACATCCTTGAATTTGTTTGAACTCATCGATGGCCATGGATACAAAGATTGTTGGAAGTGCTTTAGCGTTGTAAATTGAATTTCGTTTCTCGCAGGACGTCCGTTGATTAGATGGTTTCTCCTTAAAATTTTCATGTTCATCGATCATCATGGGTGGACTCCATCCATTCTTCATAGCACTCCACGCATCCTCGTCAATGGCTCTGATATATGCACGCATCTTCTTTTTTCAACAACCTTTGATCAAATTCATTCTTTAATACTCTCAACAATCTGAAAAACAAACACAAAACAAACTTAGATGATATTTCAAACATTAACAAAATTATTTTTTTTAGATTATTTGATATAGATTTTTTATCGTTAGATTGGTTTTAACTCGATTAATTGATGTGACATCATTCTGATCTATTAAATCATACATAATCTTAATGCTTAAAATAATATGACTTTGCTATATTAGGAATACAAATCTTTTATCTCAATATTTTTGTCCATATATATATATATATATATGAAAGCATTTTAATTATATTGAATTTATTAAAAAATTTAATAAATTTATTATATATATATATATCTATTTTTTATTTAAAATCATAAAAATAGTAAAATAAATATTTATTTGAAATAGATGTTTTAAAAAATCTTTTAGAAAACTTTAGTAAATAACTGTATAAACAATGTGTTTTTATTTATTTGAAAAACTATATGTAAAATAATATTATATTTATTTATTTTAGATTTCCATTTTAAATATGAAATTGTTAACTGATTTTAGGTTGTTGTGAAATTGGTTAAACTTAGGGGTGGGCATCCGCGGGTACCCGCGAGAATCTCACTACCCGCACCCGAACCCGTCCCGTACGGGTAATTAGTTTTAATACCCGTACTCGTATCCGCAGGGTGCGGGTACCCGCAAAAGCCTACCATAATTTTTAATACCCGCGGGTACCCGCCATGAAACTACCACCGCTTGAGCAAGGCACATAGGGTGGGAGGTGAGTAGCAGCAGTCGTCGGTCGAGCAGGGTACGCAGAAGGTGGGAGGCGGCGGGCGGGCGAGAGGGAGAGGAGGCGACGGGCCGAGCGGGGGGAGGGGGGGTGCGGTGGGCGGGCAAGAGGGAGAGGAGGCGATGGGCGGAGTGTGGGAGAGGAGAGTAGAGAGGCGGCATGAAGAGCTATGGAGAGGCAGAGGCGGCAGGAAGAGGGAGAGGAGGTGACGGGCGGGCGAGAGGGAGAGGAGGCGACGGGCGGAGTGTGGGAGAGGAGAGTAGCGAAGAGGCAGAGGCGACATGGAGGTTAGGTCTGGAAAAGGGGAAAGGGGAAAAGAAGGTTAGGTTTTTAGGGTTATCAAGGGCATTTAGGTAATAAAGATTAAAACCAAGGGTATTTATGTAATTTTTTGCGGTACCCGCGGGTACCCGTTTGTGAAACAAAAAAACCCGTCCCGAATCCGAACCCGCGGGTATTGAAATTAAATTACCTGAATCCGACCCGAACCCGCACCCGCGGGTACGAGTAATTTTTTGTGGGTTCGGGACGGATTTCGGGACGGGACGGGTAGCGGGGGTTTTTTGCCCAGCCCTAACTATTTTACCATAAAATATAATCGTAGAATAAATTATATAATTTATTAACTATTAATATCATGATATCACAAATACTTATTACTGTTGTATCATATATATATATATATAATCGCATATAACTAATTATGATAATATTTAAATTTCAAATATTATTATTTAGGAACATGTATGAGAAGTATTGCCTTGCGAGCCAGGCAATTGAGTATGGTCGGTCCTCTCTTTCATTTCCCCTTTTTCCATTTCATATTTAAGAAAAAATAACGAGTGTCCTTCCCCAAAGATATTGGATTTTTATTTGATTCATTAATCGAATAAAAATATAATTTTTAAAATTGTATCTGAAAATGATGTATATTTTGTCATTTTGTTAACGTCGAGTTAGAGAGAATTAATTTGTAATTTTTAAGATATATTAAATTATTCTTGAGTTAATATTATATATACTCATATAATTAATATTATATATAATTAATTTGTAATTTTTAAGATATATTAAATTATTTTAAGTGTAACTTATAATAGCAATAGTAATAATAATATTATTATTATTATTTAAAATGAATAAAAATGATTAATAAATATAATTTATAAATAAAATTTATAATTTGGTAATTTTTTATCAAAATTTTAACTTAAATTCTAATTTTTATTAAAAAAATAAAATTGATTTTAAGTCTAAATCGAAATTATTATTTTAAAAATATCAAATAATTAAATTTAAAATTTGATTCAAAATTAAAATTAAATTTTTTATTTAAATTCCAACAAAAAATTTAAAAGAATTGTTTGAATTAGGGCTGTGCAAATAACGATTATCTACGAATATCAGACTATTTGTATTTGTATTTATATTTGTCGAATATCTAGATTTATTATTGTATTTGTAAATTCGAATATTTGTAAATACGGATTATTATCGGATATACGCACTACAAGAAAAATAAGATTCCGGGACTGAATTTGCAGACTGAGTCAGTCGTCCCTAGATTTGGGGATGGATTAGGGACGATTTAAGGACGAAATAATAAATCCATCCGTAAATTTGCTGACAGGAGAGTAGTCCCTAAGTCGTTCGTAATTCGGGGCGGATTCGGGACCACTTTCAAGGGCGTTCGCAAATTGCGGACGGTTTTGGGACGATGTAGACGTCCGTCCGGAGATTGCAGACGGTACTGCAATCCATCCGCAAATTGCAGACGTATTCGGGACAGTTCGTCGATATATATTTATCTCAGTCCGCAATCCGTCCAGAATCGGTCTTAAATCGCACAAATAAAAGAATTTTAATAAAAAACCAATAATAATCAAATATAATCTAAAACTAAAATTCAAATCGCACAAAGATGCTAAGATACATAATATAAATAAAAGAAAGTACCAAATCTTTACAATCGTCTCCACATTAGTCATTTATATTTAGTTTCGCCGATGATTCGTCAATTTACCTAAAATAATGAAACAAATTGTTAAATTATACACTAAAATAAAAATCGCAAAAATTATATATTTAGTAAGTTCTGTTTTTTCATATATTGTAATGTCTCTATAATATTATCCAACTCATTTGGATTAGAACCAATCTTGAGTATAAATTAAATCTTCAACAATATTAGTTATTTTAAAGTATTTGATATTTTAGTCATTCAATAATAAATATATTGCATATTTGTCTACATAATTATATAATAAGTGTTTAAATAAGATTAGTAATATGTTATTTTCAATTTGACTATTAAAATTAATTTTGTTATATATGTATCTATATATTAACTTAATTTTCTATTTAGTACTTACGGATACGAATAATTCGGATAATTGAGTATCCTATTTGTATTTGTATTTGTCGAATATCTGATTTCTAATACTTATATTTGTATTTTTTTTAGGGTATATTCGAATTTTTGATACGAATTGGATAAGAAATACTTCGAAAATTTTGCCTAGATAGATTTTATTTATCAGATAGCTTTTTTTTTTTGTTAAATCTAAGACATTTAAAAAAGAAACAAAAGATCATTTGTCCCTATTTGGGTTATTGAGTAGATCCCTAATAATTGGGCCGAAGTCACGAATAGGCCTTTGAAAAAATTAGATGTTATTTACGAAATATGCTCCAAAAAAATATATTAGAAAAAACCCCAAAAACCCTAACAAAATCGAAGCAGAAATCCAGGCTTGGTTTGTCTTCTCCGATCGTCGAATCGCTTATTCGTTCGCTAATCAATGGCAGTAAGTTTTGAACTTTGACCTAATTTTATACATTCTTATGAGTAATTTGGATTTCAGTCTTCATTTTCGTGGAAGTTAGGAATCATAGTATCAAGTGGTTTAGGGCATAAAAAGTCATTTTTACTGCGATTTCTTGCATATTTCTTGTTGGGTTTTCTGAATTTTGATAAAATCTGAAATTATCTTCGAGTTAGCACCATTTTAATTTACATGTTTTTGTGAACAACAGAATTGCACTGAAATCCCTTATATTTGTCCTGATGAACCTCAAGTGCCTTTTATAGTGGCTTACAATGAAAGAAACAACACAGACATTAAGTTCACTTAGTGTGATCATCCTAAACGCTGCTCGGGCCTTTTGAAAGGAAGCCAACTTCAATGATTTAGTCATCATATCCGCGAGCTGCACCTCGGGTGTTGCAGTTAACAAGTTTGATGATTCCTTGTTTAGTTAAGTCTCTTAGAAAATGATAATGTACCCTTATGTGCTTGGACCTTCCGTGCATGACCGCATTCTTAGACAATTTGATCGTTGAGGTGTTGTCACATAGCACCACCATTTCTTCAGTTTATTCATGATCAATCTCCTTTAGTATCCTCCTCATCCAGATGTCTTGACACGCACAAGCTACTGCTGCAATGTATTCTGCTTTCGTGGTAGAAAGTGTTACTATAGGCTGCTTGCGAGAAGACCAAGCCAAAATTCCTCCACTCATCATGAACACATAACCTGATGTGCTCTTGCTATCATCAAGATCGCCTGCATAGTAGCTGTCTGTATAAGCCGCTAAGTCACTCGCTGATCGTCGTTTGTACCAAATCCCACACTCCATCGTTCCTTTGAGATACCGCAAAACCCTCTTTGCTATCGCGAGATGTAACTGAGTGGGAGATGCCATAAAACGGTTGATAAGACATACCACAAACATTAGATCAGGCCGTGTAGCAATGAGATACATCACCACCATTTGCTTGTACAGTGTTGGATCAACCTTTTCACCAGCTTCATCTCGACCAATCTTTTGACCTGGAACAATCGGATTACAGGCAGGGTTGTGGTGTTGCATTCCAAACCTATCAATCACCTCAGCAACATACTTTCTTTGACATATGAAGATTTTTTCTTCGGATTTCTGTATCACTTTGATGCTAAGAAAGTACCTCATTTTCCCAATCAGTCATGTCAAACTCTCATTTCATGGAACACTTGAACTCTTCTAACATTTCATCATTATTTCCTGTAAGCAGCAAATCATCAACATAAACGCTCACAATCAGAATGTTACCTCCAACTTTCTTAATAAACAGAGTTTGTTCATTTGGACTGTTTGTGAACCCTTCCTTGATGAAATAGGCTTTTATGCGACTAAACCAAGCTCTTGGTGCTTGTTTTAGTCCATAGAGAGCTTTGTGTAGCTTGTAGACCATCTCTTCCTTTTCTGCAAATATATAACCCTGAGGTTGTTCCACGTATACATCCTCCTCTAGCTCTCCATGTAAGAAAACAGATTCACGTCTAATTGATAGACTCCCCATCCTCTGTGTGTAGCTACAGAAAGAATAATTCTCACCGTGTCCATGCGAGTCACTGGAGCAAAGACCTATGTGTAATCTACTCCATACTCTTGTGCATACCCTTTCACAACCAGTCGTGCTTTGAATTTATCCACTTCTCCCAGCTCATTAAACTTGGTCTTGTAAATCCACTTAACTCCAATGGCTTTGGCTCCATCGGGCAATGAGGTGAGTGACCACGTTTGATTTCTCTCAATAGAACTCATTTCTGCATCCATCGCCTCTCTCCACTTTGATGTTTGGTTACTTCTGCAAAACTTGTGGGATCTGCAATGACCCTGAAAGCAATATGATCAATATTTAGATCATCGATCTTTGCCATGTTGATCTCTTCTTCCGCTTCTGATAATTCTTCCCGAGAGGTGTAATCAGCGGCCCATATTGGTGCTCGTCGAGCTCTGCTGCTTTCAACGTGAGGCTGAGCTGTAACGTGAGGCTGAGCTGCTAGAGCTTGATCACCATATTCATCGGTTTCTACATTACTTTCTTCATCGTACATCTCTCCATTCTGATCACTTTCCCATTCAAGCTCGATACCTTGTTCATCACTGTGATTTTCCTTCCAAGACCACTGCTCTCCTTCCTCAAATATCACATCTCGACTGATGTGAATTTTCTTTTCCGCTATATCATACATCTTGAACGCCTTAGGCTCACTGTTGTAGCCCAGAATAACGCATTTCACACTTTTGTCATCAAGTTTTGTTCGCTTCTGGTCTGAGACGTGAACGTGCCCCACACAACCAAATATTCTGAAGTGCTCTACAGATGGTTTCTTGTCACTCCATGCTTCTTCTGGTGTTTCTCCTTCACAGCTATGGTAGGTGACCTGTTTAGGACATGGTTTGCCCATTGTACAGCTTCAGGCCAGAATGATCTGGTATCTCTTTCTCTTGAAGAACTGTCCTTACCATGTTCATGATGGTTCAATTCTTTCTGTCGGCTATTTCATTTTGCTGGGGAGTGTATGCAGTAGTTTGCCTCTTGATACCCTCCTTGTTGCAATACTCCTTGAATTCCCTAGAATTATACTCTCCACCTCTATCCGTTCTTAGACACTTGATAGACATTCCAGTTTGTTTTTCAACAAACGCTTTGAACAGCTTGAAAAGATGAAAGGCTTCTTATTTCTTCGAGGCAAAATAGATCCAAGTTTTTCTAGAGAAATCATCAATGAAACTGATCAGATACCTCTTATGGCTGTTTGATGAGGGAGTGATTGGACCGCACAAGTCTGAGTGAATGAGTTCCAGCTTCTCAGATGCTCTCCACAAGCTCTGCTTAGGAAAGGGTACTCGATGTTGTTTTCCTTTCACACAAGCTTCACATGTTACTTTGATTTGTTGAATTTCTGGTAAGCCCACGACCATCTCCTTCTTGTGCAGTGTAAGCAAGCCCTTGTAGCCTAGGTGACCATAACGATGATGCCACAATTCTGTTTTGTTGGAGACCTCAACTTGCAAACATTTCTCTTCTCCTCCACTCCCACATGTTTCAGCAATTAGCACAAACATTTTGTTTGCACTCATGATGGATTATGCTGTCTTCCCTCTTGTTGCATGGAAGATACTAAATGTCTTGTGTTCTCCTCCCTTAAACAGAACATCCCTTTCTCTTGTAGCTGTCCAACACTCAGGAGATTGTTCCTTAACTCAGGAACATAATACACATCAATTATAGCATACGTCACTCCTTTGAGCACAAATTTCACCACACCTTTTCCTGCAACACTTAGCTTGTGGTTGTTTCCAAGTTTCACGTGGTGAGTGAAGTTCATGTTCAACTTCGAGAAATTCCCCTTATCTCCACACATATGGTTTGAGCACCCCGAATCTACGAACCAGGCATCACTTCGTTGTGCTCCATGAAGCTCCACATAAGCCATCAGCAAGACTTTATCTTTCTCATTTAGTTCTGCATAATATGCGTCATTGTTCCAATCTGGGCATTCATTTTGGAAATGACCCAGTTTGTGACAATTGTAGCATTCTACAGTAGCTTTGTTGAAACTACGACCTCTTCCTCTGCCTCTGTTTCCTCTGCCTTTGCATCTTCCTCGAACATTGACATTCAAAGCCTGCATTTCTTCTTCTAGCGGTGTCTTCTTGAATTTCTTTTCATGGACAGACAATGAGCTTTGAAGCTCATCCACGAACATGATTCTTGTCTCTGGACTCCTCTATTGACACGACCACATAAGTGAATTTGTCTGTCAATGTTCGTAGAACCTTTTCCACGATCTTTGAATCCATCATCTCTTCACTGTTGCTCCTCATTTGGTTGGAGACCATCATTACTCGCTTGAACTAATCATCAATTGTTTCACCAATTTTCATTGATAAAACCTCAAAGTCTCTTCACTCTCTCGTTGCCTCCAAACTTCTGCTTCATTGAATCCCAGATAATTTTGGACGTGTTTTGATCCAGAATCTGCTCAAACACTGTGCGATCGATTGCTTGAAACAGATAGTGCTTCACCTGATGATCCTTCGTCTTGAGTTCCTCCAATTCCTTTCGCTGCACGGCAGTTGCTTCTACCCCTGCATCTAACTTGGTGTAACCATCGGCTACCAAACTCCATAAGCTCTTGGCTCTCAACAGATTCTCCATCAGCTCGCTCCAATGGTCATAGTGACCATCGAAATGGGTAATCTTGGTGAGTGTTTTGTCATCGCTCTTTTTCTCTTCTCTGGGATTAGGTTTGCTCAAATTTGTTTGATCTGATACCAAATGTGAACAATAGAATTGCACTGAAATCCCCTATATTTGTATTGATGAACCTCAAGTGCCTTTTATAGTGGTTTACAATGAATGAAACAGACTCAAATACGAAACGTCGGTGTAGGAAACCACTAAGACCCACTAACCAACTAAACAACTAAGCCACTTGACTCTAACAGAAACAAAGACACGACAAGAAACAGAGTAACTGACTTCCAATAGTTTTCCCTTTTGTCTTCATGAATGTTCAATGTATTGGCATTTCAAGAGCTAGTTGTTAATCTTTTGTTGCTTGGTAGACATATTGAGATTTACAGTTGTGGTAGATGTTCTTGAGCCCTAACCATTGTTCTCCTTTCGTTTTTGGAATTAGAGGAGAAGTGTTTGTCTTCGGCATTTAGATTCATTCCGTTTGGATTTGATTCCATATTTAGATGTTTGTAGCAATAGATATACTGAAATTTTACATGTTTCCCCTTATGATTAGGAGACATTTTGAGTTTTACAGTCGTGGTAAATGTTCTTCAGCACGATCCATTGTTCTTCTTTCGTTCTGAAATTAGAGGAAAAGTGCTCATCTTCGGGTTTAGATTAGTCCCATTTGGATTCGATTCCATATTTGGATGTTTGTAGCAATAGATATACTGAAATTTTACATGTTTCCCCTTATGATTAGGAGACATGTTGAGTTTTACAGTCGTGATAAATGTTCTTCAGCACGATCCATTGTTCTTCTTTCGTTCTGAAATTAGAGGAAAAGTGCTCATCTTCGAGTTTAGATTCGTCCCGTTTGGATTCGATTCCATATTTGATAGCCCTTTTTGGTGTATAATGGCAGACTATACCCGTAAACCCGAAACCATTCTTAAACAATTTGACAGGGAAGACGGTGATCGTCAAGCTTAAATGGGGAATGGAATACAAAGGTAATAACTTTGTTAATACCCGAAAGATTATCGATGTATAAACTGAAGCTTGGATCTTACTTTCTATTTTGAATGATCAATGGCATAGGATTCTTGGCCTCAGTAGATTCCTACATGAACTTGCAGGTACCATCTTATCTTCCATATTCAATGTTCATAAAGCTTTTGGCCTTTAACTTATGTTCAGATGTTTGAATGTGATATATGTAATCCATACATCATGTAACCATTGCTATTATAATCATCATCATGCGAGAATGTTATGTTTTGATCAAAGATGAATATTTTTTTAACCTTTTTTTTACAGAAATTCATTGTTTTCATAATGGATTAATGATGATCTTAGCAATTGATATTTCCATGTTTTGGCAGTTGGGCAATGCTGAAGAGTACATTGATGGGCAATTAACTGGAAATTTAGGAGAGATCTTGATCAGGTTAGAGAATAATTGTTCATTCATCCTTTGGTCCATTACTTTAAATTTAGATTATCATTCAACAAATGTGATAATTAAAGCTTGATCATCTCAATTATTCATGGATCGATAATTAGAGCGATAATTAGAGGTGTTAATTAGGAGGTGTTAAGCTTTAAATTTAGATCATATTTTATATTGGTTTGTAATTCATTTTCTAGAAAAAAAATATAATATTGAAATGAACATAATAAACATAAAATCATCAAACAATAAAAATATTTTGAGAAATAAAAAATAAATAAAATAATATTTAAATGTAGAAAAATGGTAGTATTATAATTATTCTTTTAGTACAAGACTGATCAATTTTGTCATTTTTTTTATATTTTTTTTTTGTCTCGTAGATTGGTATTCTGTCCATATATGTTGATCCATATGGGTTGCAAAAGAAATTCCAATTCATTCCATGAGTTTATTTTTTTCATTATCATTTTTTAATAAATTAATCGAATCATAAATTTGATTTTCTTTGTATGTTTTGAATCTGTAGATGCAACAATGTTTTATACATGCGTGGTGTTCCTGAAGATGAGGAGCTCGAAGATGCTGAATAAGACTCAATCTAATGGCGAATCAGACCAAAGTTAATCTGTTTTGTCTGAATGTTAGATAAATGGTATGAACCCTAACCCCATCTTAAGACTATCATTTGATCTTTACAGACATAATTAAGAGAACTCAAAGCTTGTGAATTTGATCTACAAATCTGCGTTATAATCTATTCGATTAATAACTGAAATTAAATATGGAAATAAGATAATATTTAGGTAAAATCTTCTATTAATCTTTCTTCACCTATTGTGATTAGTCTGATTATTTTCTAATTATTAATTGTCTCGTAATTTCCTCCGAAATTTAATCTGGATAGAATTTTAAAATTTTATCCAGATTTTTTTCTCCCAAAATTTATATGTTAGAATTATCAATATATCTGATATACTTTTATTTATTTATTTATTTATTTATCATCATTGTCATTTTTATTGTTTTTCAATAAGAAACGCTACGATCATTAATTAGCTTTAAATTATGTTACTTTATATTATTTGAAGTATAAGTTAAAAGTTATAAAGACATTATTTAACTTGTATTTTGTTATTTTTACTTCTATTTGTATAAAAAGAAGGCCTTTTCCTTGTATTTTTAAGGTGAACAAAATAGATATTAGGTTCAATGGGACCATGACAAATCACTTGGTTTTCTAGTATTTCTTTAGTCAACCCTCAATAATTAAATCAATAAAAAGATGTCAAATAGGGTTTATTTTGTTTCCCCGTAAAGAAATACATTATTTTCTTTCATGGGGGTTTTCATGTCATTTATGTATATTTATTTCCATTAATCAAACTACATTTGCTATCAATCATATTGATTTCAATGATAATTGCTACGAAATTGTGACATTTCAAAATAATTTTTTTGTTAAGTAAGATTCATATACTTTCAACCCATTTTCTATAATTTTACTTGGTGCGATCGAAAATTTTGCTATGAAATTATGATATTCCAAAATAAATTTTTTTGTTGGATCAATAAAATTCATATATTTTATTTAAATAAAATATATTTAATAATTGAGATGGTCTAAAGATTTTCAAACGACTTCATATCAAAATTTGGTTGATTTGAAAAGAAATTGACCGCCCTTAAAAAAGTAATTTTGTAAGTCAATGAAAAGTTAAATGGCATATTATATATATATATAGAGAGAGAGAGATATATATATATATATATATAAAATGAAATTATATATTATTAAAATCGACTCACCAACATTTAATTGCACCAATTGATGTATATGATTCACGTGTTTTTTCTTAGTGTTCCTCACCTACCCCTCTTTTCTTTATTATATTTGAATAAAATAAATATTCTCAACTACCGAAGAGCACTTCCGAACCAACCAGAGACTTTCTAGCCATCATTATGATTACTCCCTTTCCTTCTTTTTCTTTCTCATAATTATTAGAGTTCTGATTTTTTTTTTCTTTTATTGGTTAAACTAAATGTGATGTTTAACCATTTTCAAAGTATGACTAATATATATATATATATAGATGATAAATGGACAAAACTATATAAATAAGTAGTAGATTAAGACGAGTAACAATAAAAAATACACTTAGCATTACAAGAAGGGGACACAAGATGTGTCCTCTTGGAGGCTTATACAAAAGGTACACATAATAATTATAAAAACAAAACTATAAGTAGATTATTAAACTTATGATGATGATCATCATCATCATCATGATGGTAGGCATCTTAAAGTTTGTCTGAAAGCTTAAAGGAACAAAAAAAAAATAAAAAAAAAGAACCTTCCTCTAAACTCCATAGCCATTTTTGGTATATACTCTTACTATTCACTTCCAAGTAGAAATGCTGCGTGTAATGAAGTAAAAATGGTTTTTTTTTTACCACACATCACGCAAATATCTCCCACTTGTTTGAAGATTCTTCACAAAGCTCTCTGCTTTTGAACTCTCCATTGATCCCTGCATTATCATCATCATCATCATCATCATCATTGATCAATCTCGTGTAATCATAGTCAATCTGGATTATCCGAAACGGACCGATTCGAATAACCAGAATCGTTTGGAATATAGATTACCCTAAAAATCATATGGTTCAAATTTCAGAAGTATTCGAGTTTGGGACGGTCCGGTTTGGGTTAAAACCGAGAAACCCAAACAACCCAATTGAAAAAATAAAAGTAAAAAAATATAATTTAAAATTTTTAAAAGTTATATGAATACTAAAACATATTAGTATATTTTCTTATATATATATTTATATTTATGTTATATTTGATATTTTATTTTTTTATTAAAAACGAACTATCTAAAATATTATAAAACCGAATAACCCCAAATTATGTATAATACCTGAATAACCCGAACAACCATAACAAGTGAAACTACCCAAAAAAACCCGAATATCCAAATATAATTCGGATTATTTCGGATCCAATACTTCTGAACCCGAACAATCCGAACCAGACCGAAAACATCTGGATCCAATTCGGGTCTATTTTTTTTAAACCAGAGAAACCCGAACTGTAATCCGAGAAATCTGAACCCGAACCCGGATTGTCCACCCCTAATATCGTGGACCATAAAGTTTCGAAAGCATACCTGTTCTTGAACTATAGTGTGGAGTGTTCTGTGAACATCTCTTGCCATACCCTTTGCGTCACCACAAACGTATAAATAAGCTCCTTGAGATAACATATTCCATAGATCCGAGGCCTACAATCGTAAATCGATAATCATTTTCGCTACGAACCCTAAAAATCTATCGAGATTTGTCTTTGAAAATGTTGTAATTTGATCTGAAAATAATACCTTGTTCATCATCTTATGCTGGACGTATTCTTTCGTGGGTCCTTCACGAGAAAACGCAACAATAAGCTCTGAAAGAGATCCACTTTCGACGAATCTCTCGAGTTCATCTTCGTATATGAAATCCTGTGATTAAAATGATCATTCAGTTGAATCGATTAACGAAAAACGTATAGAGATTTCAGTTTTTTGCGAGATTGACTAACCATTCTACGGTTTCTACACCCGAAGAACAGAATAGATGATCCGAGTTCAACCCCAGATTCTTTTAGTGCAAGTCTTTCCTGAGAACAGAACATCAAACGGGTTAGCGTAGATTCGTATAAAGATCAAAACTGAGCATCAAACGGGTTAGCGTTGATTCGTATAAAGATCAAAACTTTCAAACGGGTTAGGGTAGATTCGTATAAAGATCAAAACTGAGCATCAAATGGGTTAGCGCTGATTCGTATAAAGATCAAAACTTTCAAAACGGGTTAGCGTTGATTCGTGTAAAGATCAAAACTTACAGAGCATCAAACGGGTAAGCGTTGATTTGTATAAAGATGAAAACTTTCGTTAGAAACGAGAAGAAAATCGAATCCCACCTGAAGGAAACCTCGGAATGGAGCAAACCCAGTCCCGGGACCGATCATGATGATTGGTACTTTAGCATCTGAAGGAAGTTTAAAGCCCGACTGCCTCACGAAAATGGGTGCCCAACAGCAATTCTCGCTTTTTTCTAACGGCACAGCATTCTGTAATCGTCGAGTGAAGATTCAGAATCAACCGAAAATACTAATTGCAATTACGAAAAATACGGATTATGTTAAAGGATTCATTCATACCTTCATCCAAGTTGAACACACACCCTTATGAACCCTGCCAGTTGGCATCTTATCAAGAACTAGAGCACAAGTTACATGAATCCTCGACGGTGCGATCCTGAAAACGTTAACGTTTTAATGTTTAACTGTCTGACTAGTGCCTAGCGTTTTTTGGAAAACATTGATAGAAACACATAAGATATCGATATAATACTCACTTTGGAGATGACGAGATTGAATAGAACCTCGGCTGCAACCTCGGAGCCACGGCTGCAAAGAAAACTCCGAGGGAAGGCTTAGCCGAAGGAAACTCGGCCATCACCTCAAGGAGACTTCTTTGGCTTTCCACTATCCATTTCGCATACTCGTCCTGTTGTTAAAAGTTACGAGTCGTCCAATATTAGTTCATGATTGTTATGAAGTAATAGACAAATTCACGAAAAATAAATGAAAAAACTCGAAAAATTAACAAAAATCTTATAAACTACCTTCCCGGCGGGTGATGCAAGGTGCCTTAATCGCTCAGCTTCGGATGGATCAGAAGCATGAGCGGCCAAAGCAAGTAACGCAGCCTGAAGCAAAAAAAACATGTGATTTAAGGTTATATCTAACGAATACTCGGAGAAATTAAGGTTATTAAGACAGTACGAGGAACCAAACAACAATCTAATACGATAAAACGCCGACATACCTTCTTAGGAGAGCTTAAAAGACATGCGTAACGAGTCAATGCTGTCCTCAAAGTACATGGCGGGAATGGAGGCGGAAGGGTACTACCCGTTATTGGTGTCCCGTCATCTTTATCAGTATGGAGCGCAAAATAAACGTCGCCTGACATACCCAATAACCTAAGTGCTTCTTCCACTGTTTCACTTGAGTTTTGACTGTATACACCGACATGATCTCCTGCTTCGTATCTGAAAGATAATACATTTACGATTCACGATTTTGATTCACGATTTGTAATATTCTTAACGTAATCAGAGCTGTTAAACTCACGAAAGTCCTGTCCCCGCTATGTCGAATTCCAAATGAGTGCAAGAACGGTCTGATTCAGGCGTATGAAGCTCTTTCTTCACAGCAACATTGGCCCTTTTAAACGGAAATAAAAAACGAAGCATATTCAGATCGGAAATATATAATATGAAAAGAAAATAGAAGACGAAAAGCGGGTCTTATTACGAATATACCTATATGGATGTTGAGCATCATAAACTGTATGACCATTTCCATTGACTAAATTCTTCTCCTCAAGTTTTCCATCTTCAGAGTTATAAATGGAAACTCTGTATTCCAATACAGCTGCTGTGTAAGGTGTAGTAATAGTAACATCGCCCTCGTCCCTAAGTAATTTATCCAACTCGGGCCAAAGCGATTCACGCCTGAAAACGTAACGGAATGAGCAAAAAAGAAACTTGATGTATCACTATAAGATACCCAAAATTGAATCAAACTAATTACCACGCAGTGAAATCGTCTTCAATACATTGATCATCATCTCCAAGACCAACGGGTACAAGACGTTCCGCTCCTACCGAATCAATTCAGGACATTACAAACAAGCTACTACTTCATAAATGTTCCTTATAGACTTTTTCAATGTAAGAACAAAATTAGGGTTGATGATTTGTGGGTTACCTTGTTCGGTAAGTATCTCATCGACCACTTTGGCGATCTGTATATACAAATTTTGATTTAATTTTTGAATTAAGACAAATAGTAGACAAAATCTGAATGTAAAAATGAAAATTTTTTCATCTAGACCTTGTTAAAATGCTCATACTGTCTGTTGCCTAATCCAAAGACTCCATATTTCATGTCTTTAAGCCATTCTCTCTGATCATTCCCCTGTAAAATCAGATCAAATTTAATGAACCCATAATTTGAAACCTAAAGATAATCAAGTTTAAGGAACCCATAATTTGAAACCTAAAGATAAGATCAGATCAAATTCAAGGAACCCATAATTTGAAACCTAAAGATAAGATCAGATCAAATTGAAGGAACCCATAATTTGAAACCTAAAGATAAGATCAGATCAAATTCAAGGAACCCATAATTTGAAACCTAAAGATAAGATCAGATCAAATTCAAGGAACCCATAATTTGAAACCTAAAGATAAGATCAGATCAAATTCAAGGAACCCATAATTTGAAACCTAAAGATAAGATCAGATCAAATTCAAGGAACCCATAATTTGAAACCTAAAGATAAGATCGTTTTAAGCAAAACCCAACATTAAGACTCACTTCAGTGAACCATTTATAGAATCTGGCAGCGTTATCTGTAGGTTCACCATCTCCATATCTGCATCCGATTAGCAGAAACAACAATGAGCTAATGGAAGCTAAATTCAAATAGTTACAGGAAGATGACAAAATCAGCTAATAATACTAACGTGGCTAAGAAGAAGAAAGCCAATTTCTCCTTCTTCAATTTCTCCGAATACTCATCATCATCCGCAGCATAATCTTCCTGTAATTAAATCGAATCAGATTGATAAACAGAATTTGAATTTCAAAATTTCAAAATTTCAAAACTCCCAAAACTTTTGTGGGTACGAACCAAATCAACGATTTTGAATCTGGCTTTTTCATATCTCGCTTTTGCTTCCTCTGCAAGTGCCTGTAGATTCGAAATTCGAAATTCAAAATCGATTACATAAATTCAAAGGGTAATAATAGTATAGTGGTAAGCATAAGCACACACTGCTCGAAAGTAGAAAACAGTCACCGCACCTTAGCGAATCCTTCGGCGGTTCCGGTTTGAGTACCGAAGAAGATAGTGACCTTCTTCCTCCCATCGTCGACCTCTTCCTCACGCGGCCTGATTACCAATGGCTTCGGAGGCTCGAGACGCTTGGGCTTCTCGCCACCGGATCTCCGCCACACGAGCATGACAACGCAGCCAATAAGGACAGCGATGGAGGTGGTGAGAAGTGCCGCGAACTCCCTGTTCTCGGTGAGAATGGCGGTGAACTCGGCGGCGAAAGACTCATACACAGAGGCGTTAGCCGGGTCGGCAACTGCTGCCTTGCCCTTGATGATCGCTGACATGAAATCGAAAGGAGAAATTTTGAGAGAGCCCGAAGGAGAAGCAGACGCCATTGTTGAAGGAAGAAGGAAGAAGATCTCTCTCTCTCTCTCTCTCTCTCTGTGTAGGTGTAGTTTGGGTGAGAGAGAGACTTCTGAGAATAAGAGAGAGAGAAATGGTTGAGTATAAATACGAAGGACGCCCACCAAACCAGACCGGTCAGGTCAACCCACCTAACGCGTCTTGGTTTAACCATGGTTAAGCATTTTAATTTTTAAAAACTTGTGGCTTTATATTTTTCCTTTTATTTCTACTTTTTTGTATTATTAAGGCATGGAGATGATAGATTTTATTTTTCATGCCTATATTACAATTTTGCATGGTTTTAATTCTTTCTTTATAAACATACCATTTATATCTTAAAATTTTAAATAAATCCGTACTTTTATCTTTTATGTTAAAATTTATATATTTGTAATTTTCAAATAAATCTCAAATTTTTAATCCTAATTACAAATAATAAACTAAAAAACAAATTGTTCTGATTTTATATATTTATTTGAAAATTTAGATATATTTTTATATATTATAAATTTGACAGCAAAAACCATATATATATATATAACGCTAAAAATAATAATAACGTGAATATTAGTCGAGTGCTCCAATGTCAATGGAGTTTGAATGAAGAGTGTAAATGGCTAACCGTACCACATTTAATTAGTTTACATTAAACCCCCCACAGATTGTATTTTCTAAATTTGCAATATACATGGGACGATTATCGTTAAAAGTTTGATTTAGAAAAAATAAGTACTTTATATAATTATATATCAGTTAAAATAAAAATTTATAAATTTAGACAGAATTGAGTAAGCTTAAAAATTTTAGTAGTTTTTTTTTTATTAAATCCAATTATATTTTATTTTATTAAAGTATAATTCATTATTATTTATATGTTTTATTTTGGATGATTTAAACTAAATGTATTTTTTATGAAATCGGAATTTGATTTATGTTCTTTTGAATGTTTTTATATTGAAATGTGTTGTATTAAGAGGTTTGACGGCTAATTTTCTCTCATTTACCAAAAGGGATTACAAGCAAATATATACAAATCCATGAGTTTAACCTAATGACGAGAAATAGGAAACAACCAAAAATAGAAAGATACATCAAATCCCGTAATTGGGTGAATCCCATGAATATCTCCATAATACCCCCCTCAAGTTAGTGTGTGTAGATCAAGAACACCCAACTTGCCCAAGAAACCATCGAATTCCTTCTTCCCAAGAGCCTTCGTGAAAATGTCCGCTAGTTGCGTCGTTGTCGTTACGTGTCGTGTAGAAATGAGACCTTCGAGAACAGCATCACGAACAAAATGACAATCCACCTCGATGTGTTTAGTACGCTCGTAGAAAACCGGGTTGGCCGTGATGTGAAGTGCAGCTTGACTATCGCAATACAACCGCATCGGAGAAGAATGAGAAACGCCCATGTCGGCCAAGAGAGATCTGAGCCAAACAAGTTCACACGTAGTCATGGCCATGGCTCGGTATTCGGCTTCTGCGGAAGAGCGAGAAACAATATGTTGTTTCTTAGTCTTCCACGAAATCGGAGAATAGCCAAGTTGAATGAACCACCCTGTCAAAGAACGTCGACTTAACGGACAACCTGCCCAATCAGAATCACACCAAGCATGAATTCGTAGGTCAGAATCCGATCGTAGTAGAATACCTTGGCCGGGGTTCCCTTTAAGATAGCGAACAACGCGCAAAGCCGCTTCCTAATGTTCTTTGCGAGTAGCTTGCATGAATTGAGATAAAATGTGAACCGAATAAGCCAATTCGGGTCGTGTCACAGCCAAATATATAATCCTGCCTACAAGTCGTCGAAATGGCAGGGGATCCGAGAGAAGATCACCATCGGCAAGGGAGAGACGGTGATGTGGCTCCAGCGGGAAACCAGCATGTTTCGCCCCAAGTAATCCCGCTTCGGAAATGATATCCAAAGCGTATTTGCGTTGACACAAATAGATGCCTGTCGGATTTCTGGCAACTTCAATACCAAGAAAATACTTGAGGAGTCCAAGGTCTTTCATATGAAAACAACAACTCAGATAATCCTTGAAAGCTTGAATCGCAAACGATGAGTTCCCGGTGATAATCAAGTCGTCTACGTAGACCAATACATGTATGCGAACACCAGCGGCCGAGTAGATGAAAAGCGAATGATCAGAAGGAGACTGGTGAAAACCGTAGTGTTTCAGAGATTGCCCAAGTTTGGCGTACCAACAACGCGGGGCTTGTTTCAAGCCATACAATGACTTCCGGAGACGACAAACCTTAGAAGAGTCGGACAAAGGGAAACCCGGAGGAGGTTTCATGTATACCTCCTCGTGCAAGTCCCCGTGGAGAAAGGCATTGTGGACGTCCATCTGGTGGACCTCCCAATTTTTGGATGAAGCAACGGCTAAGAAGAGTCGCACGGTGACCATCTTCGCGACCGGAGCAAACGTCTCCTCGTAATCGATTCCCTCGACTTGGTTGTTGCCAAGAACAACCAAGCGTGCCTTGTATCTTTCGATCGAACCGTCGGAGCCATACTTGATTTTAAAAACCCATTTACTCCCAATGGCCTTCTTTCCCGGAGGTAGAGATTCTAAAGTCCACGTTGCATTGTCTTCGAGAGCTCGGATCTCGGACTGCATAGCGGCAAACCATCGTGAATCTTGTAAAGCCTCTTTGTACGAATGAGGTTCTCGACCAGATGTAACAGCAGCGAGGAAGGCGCGGTGATGCTGCGAAAATTTTGAACATGAAACATAATTGGATATCGGATAGAGAGACCTTACAGAGTCAGATGCCGAAGTGCGGGGAATGTGAACTGTATTAGTCACAAAGTCGCGTAATCGTGTGGAGGGATATTTGGCACGTTGTCCACGGCCGAGTCCAATAGATGGTGCAGAAGGGGGAGCCTGAGAAACAGAGTCATTCGCAGTGGCCGAAGAAACCAAACTCACATTAGGTGAATCAAAACTTGCATGAGAAGAAACAGGTTCCATCATAGGAACTGAAGAAGTGCCCCCCCCGGGTCGGACTCCAGCACGTTCGAGTCCATAGCAGGATCATAAACTGGAGTGGAGGTTGATGTCGGTGGTGGGGGAGGAGATGAAGAAACCACAGGTGTATGCATTTCCTCATCCGCAGGCCATGTCCACTCGGAGAGAGTCGGAAGCGACGGATCAGTTGATGAAGAAACAGAAGCCGAACACTTGTGGAATGGAAAAACGTCCTCGCGAAATCAAACGTCACGGGAGACAAAAAATATACCACGATCAAGATCATATACCCTCCATCCTTTCTTTCCTTGTGGATACCCAACAAAGATGCACCGAATACTTCGAGCAGCGAACTTTTCACCGCGAGTGTGTTGATTGTATACATAACACAATGAACCAAAGACCCGTAAATGTCCATAATTGGGCGAAGTTCCATACAGAAGATCAAACAGAGTTCGGCCATTCAAAAGAGGAGATGGAGTACGATTTATCAAGTGGGCAGCAGTCAATACGGAATCACCCCAAAACTCGATAGGTAGATTTGCTTGAAACAACAAAGAACGGGCGACATTGAGAATGTGCCGATGCTTACGCTCAACTCGACCATTTTGCTGTGGTGTTCCGGCACAAGAAGTCTCGTGCACAATCCCTTTGTCCATGAAAAACCGATCAAGAACCAAGAATTCACTTCCATTGTCCGTTCGAACCCGTTTAACCTTAACATTGAATTGCCGAGAAACCATGGAAATGAAATGTCGGAGATGAGTAGATACCTCATGTTTGTTGGTCATCAAGTATAGCCATACACCACGTGAAAAATCATCGACAATTGTTAAGAAGTACTTGGCTCCAGTAAAGGACGGCGTACGGTATGGACCCCAAACGTCACAGTGAATCAACTCAAAAATCGTCGATGTTTTATTCGAACTTGTAGGAAAACAATCACGAGTCTGTTTTGCGCGGATACAGACATCACACGCATTATTCGAAATATCACCACTTTTACGAAATAATAAAGCTGAAATAGAATCCAAAATCTGCGAAGAGGGATGTCCCAGGCGTCTATGCCAAGTTTCCGCCGAGAGCAGATCCCGAGACCGAACAGCTGCAACATTTTCCACTCCACGGTAATAGTATAACCCATCTCGTTGCTCACCCGCTCCAATCACCGTCTTCGTATGCCGGTCCTGAATGACGCACAAGGAATTAGTAAACTGAACCGTGCATTCTCGTTGCTCAAGGAGCTGAGAAATCGATATGAGATTATGACTTAGTCCTTGTACGAAAAACACATCGGGTAACAACATATTGGACCCAAGCCAAACGTTCCCTTGTTGGACCGCCACACTCTCACGGCCGTCGGGTAAGATAATCGAACATGGAGCAATAGGAGATACATCTCGTAGACACGCAAAATCTCCTGTCATGTGATGAGAACAACCAGAATCCAACACCCATAAAAAATCAAACGGCTTACCAGACGCATTTTCAGTTGCGCCTATCTTAGTCGAATTGAGTATCGTCACCAATTGCTTCCACTGGTCAGCATTAATCCCGTTGAAGGCTTGGCGATCAGCATCAATAAGTGTCTGAGGCATAGAAGAGGATGATGAATTCGGAATAGCCTGAGCAACATTGACCCGGGCCACGGAAGAGCCTCCACGACCACGACCACGACCCGAAGCAGAGCCTGAGATAGGGGTCGAGCCAAGTATCCCTTGTCCGCGGCTTGAACGAGTACGGGGACGATCTCCCCACCACTCCGGGTACCCCAGTAGCTGAAAACAACCAGCAGCAACATGACCCGAGCGACCACAATGGGCACACATCAGTTTCGTCTTGTCTTCAGAATGCGGGCGAGAGTTCATCCCCTGTTTCACCGCAAATGCCATAGCAGATCCACGTCCGTCATGTCCCTTATTCATCGAGTGAGAACTCTCGTCCTGCAAGACCAAATTGTAAACGGTGTCTAGATCCGGAAGCGGATCACGAGACAAGAGGTTCGAACGAACCACTCCAAACACCGAGTCATCAAGACCCATCAAAAAATCATGAACCCGATCCTCATTACGATCTTTCTCCATCTGAGACTTCAAATCGCATGTGCACTTACCGCATTTGCAGACCCGCAACGGACGTGAATTGAGAAGATCACGCCAAATGCGACTCAGTTTCCCGTAATAAGCATCGATACTCATTCCGTGTTGAGTACAATGAGCTAGTTCCGAGCGAAGCCGTTGGATGCGCGGGGCCGTTTTTCACCGTAAACCGGTTCCGAAGATGCTCCCACAAGTCCGATGCATCTTCGCGATGAGCAATATCCGAACGAAGTCGTGGTTCAATGGTGTTCTTAATCCAGGAGACAACCAGAGAATTGTTTGTTTCCCAATCCTCAAAATCTGGGGAATCCGATTCGGGTCGAGCAATTTTTCCATCCGCAAAGCCAAACTTCTTGCGGGACTTCAGGGCATGGCGAATATTTATCTCCCACTCATCATAATTGTCACCTCGAAGCAAGGGTTGTGACAATACGAGGCCGGGATTGTCGCTGGGTGTAAGGTCATAGGGGGAAATTGTCCGTCGGGGAGGAACAACGGTATCGACAGGAGAGTCCGGGTTCGAGGTCTGAGGCGCCATGGAGAAACAGAGAGGGTCGAAGAAAACAGAGGACCGAGTGGAGGAGGAAGGATGACTGTATCGGAATATCGGTGGGTTTCAGGGATCGAAAGAGTCGAAGAAAACAGTGGGTTTCAGGGATCGAAAGAGTCGATGAGTTTCAGAATATCGGTGGTTCAAAGGATGACTGTATCGGTGTCTGTATCGGTGGGTTTCAGGGTATCGGTGGTTCGAAAGATGACTGTATCGGGTTTCAGGGGGTTTCGGGTTCAGTGGTTGGTCGGGTTTTTTCGGGGTTTTCGTCGGAATCAATGGTGGTTTCAGGGGGTTTCGGGTTCAGTGGTTTTCGTCGGAATCAATGGTGGTTTTCGTAGCGTTTCTGGGTTTTCAGGGATTTCGGGTTCACTGGTTGGTCGGGTTTTCGGGGATTTCGTCGGAATCAATGGTGGTTCCGGGGGTTTCGGGTTCAGTGGTTTTCGTCGGAAATGGGGATTCTGTCTTCTCTCGCAAACGGGAAGAAACAGACGCGAAGATAGAGAGAGAGAGTACGAGAGATGGGGTTTCAGGGGTTCTGTTTCGGGTTTCAGGTATTTCGGGAAGAAGAAGAACAGAGTTGAAGATAGAGAGAGTACGAGAGATGGTTTTTCTGGGTTGAAAGCAAGAGAAGAAGAACACAATTCGCCGGAGAAGAAGAGGTCGAAGGCTATGGTCAGGGCTCTGATACCATGTTGTATTAAGAGGTTTGACGGCTAATTTTCTCTCATTTACCAAAAGGGATTACAAACAAACATATACAAATTCATGAGTTTAACCTAATGACGAGAAATAGGAAACAACCAAAAATAGAAAGATACATCAAATCCCGTAATTGGGTGAATCCCATGAATGTCTCCATAATAAAGTGAAGTGACGTTAACACAAAATTATATCGCATTATACTTTATTAATTAAAATGAGTATCTGGATATATATATATATATATTAATTTACAAAAATACTTTTAATTTTTACTATAATTAGGAAAACACTATTATTAACAATAATTGATATGGATCAGATATCCAAAAATTATAAAATATATTAACTCGAATTCGAGTCAATATATAATACAATATTTAAAAAGCGAATTCATTTTCAAATACTTTCAATTATGTATCAACGTATTATGGATTCGAATTCGAATAAAAAACCATTATAAATTCGGATTTGAATATGGATATCCTAAAATTTTTTAATATACAACCCATACCCACCCTTAATGCATAATGGGTTGATCTAAAAATTAAAAAAAAATCAAATTGTCTACATATAGTTTAAAATTCATATAAAGCAAATTTAAAATTAAACAAAATCCAAAATAAATTATATACAAATAGTAAAAGAACATTTATCTATGTGATATTTTTATCGTTGGATTTACGGGTTTATTGTTGTGATATCATCTCGGTTATTAGATTTTTGGAGACAATTGACATAATTTATTTAAAGTAAGATGTTTTTTTGCGTTTTTTAAATGATAAAAATCTTTGAATTATTAATTCTTTGACCAATATGATAATAACATTGCAAAAAAAATTGTTCACCATAGTTTTGTATTTTATATATTTATAATTTTTATGTTATATATTATCAATTATAAGGTTAAATTTTTATACTAATAATATTGGATATATATATAGTTATAATAATAAAAATAATAAGATTATAGAGTAGTGGTGGAGGAGGTGACAAATGTTAATAGAAATGTGAATCATATGAATCCAACAAAGCCCACCAACTTTCTTCCCTTCAGCTCCCATTTCCCCATGCCTCTCTCTCTAAATAATAATAATAATAATAATAATTAGATATTATTTATTTTTATATATATTTTAAGTTTCAATCTATTATATTATGATAAAAAAATATACTTTTTATTATTTAAAATTCGAATCCGAATAGAAATGTATTTTTATAATTTTTTATAAATTAAATATTAGAAATAATATCTTAATTTTTATTTTCTACATCAATTATTATTTTTTTTGTTTTTGTATTCTTTGTTTATCAACCATGAAAATTAGTGATATTGCATTCACCTGTTCATTGATTGTGAAGAGACATTGTCATGTAATTAGGTGAGACCGATGATTAATAACGTGGAAAACTTCAATAATCTTATTACTTTTTAGTATGGGTTATTAATTTATCGGATATATCAAATATTGCATCATATTGATGTATAAAACTGTAAATATTTCATAACTGTTTTTATTGATTTGAATTTTATATAATTTATTCAACATTAGTTACTTCAAATGTAAAATCATAACTCTACATTCCAATGTTTATATACTAGAATTTATAATTTATAATTTTAAAATATAAAAACTTTTATGAAGCTTTTGGAGCAAATTCAAAGAAAATAATGAACTTTGAATTTTTATGATATTATAGTTTTACACATTGGTTTTTAAGGGATTTTTTATATTTTAAATTATTGCAAAAATTAAGAGAGTATGATATTAAAATAAACTAAGTTGGTGTTAGCAAGATACACGAAATGTTATTAATAGAAAAATAAATAAACATAATGTAAAACTCATGTATTTTTTTTGGAAATTTTGGTGGGGAAGTTTTATTTATGTACATGGATTTGTGTAGCATAAGATTATTTAATGTCAATTAAATACAGCTAAAAATGAGAAATGGAATTTGCTTATAATAGAACTTAACATTTAAATTTGGGTGCACCAAATGTAGTAGACATCTTTCCAATAAAAAAGAAAAGAGAAAATCGGTTGAACAAAGAAATCATCAAAGACTAATGATACGTTCAAAAGTCCAAAAGATGAAAAAGTCAAAGTCCAACATTAATTCAAGTTATAGGATGCTCGAAAGACTATTTTATTTTGACTAAATTATAATTAGTTTACTTTATTCAATATCAAGATATGAATTGTGTGTTATATCTTCATCTTTTTTGGAGCTTAATACGAAATATATTAGATTATGGTTGTCATTTGGGTTAAACGAGTCTAAATATATCGGTCCGCGATTCTACCAGCAGGTTTCGGGCCTTTAATAGCTTATTGGAAACTCAGTTATTGAAATGGTCGATCATTCCTTTTCGTGTGGTTTATTTGTATCAGGTTGTCGATAGACTGTGATTTCTCTTATCTGATTTTGATGTTTAAAACCCAAATTATCTAAATTTCTCGTGGAATTCGAATGTTGCATGAAGACAGCGCTTAGGGTTCATGACGACAGAGCAAGAGAAGATGCACACAAGTAGAGGATGGCTAGGATTCACTGCGGCAGAGCAAGAGAAACACATAATGACGCAGGTAGGACGGTTAGGTTCACGACGATAGAGAGAGAAGACACAACCACTAGGGTTCACGGTGGGAGAGAAAAGGTGCGGGAAAGAGAAGATGCGTCGGAAGAAAAAGACGCACGAGCATGTGTTTTGGTTGGGGGTTTTCTCTTTCATGGCTAGAGGACCGGTCCGAAACCCGACGGGTCAGGCTGAAAAAAGTTTCGAATTTTATAATAGCCCAAAAAAGTTTCGAGTGGACCCACGTGCCGGATTCGATTTTACCACTCTTATATTAGACATATCCATGGTGTTTCTCTCACGAATATTTTTAACATGAATTACGAAAATGTCCTATAAATTTTAACCCAAATTTCAACAGCACAAATTCCTCAAATTAGATGTCATCGTTATTGGGCCTTGACGTTGTTAATGGGCCTTAACATTGTTAATGGGCCATGATGTTTATTAATGGGCCTTATTATGAAATGAGTTTTGGGTGGTGTTATTAATAGGTTGATTTGCACGTGAGCCTATCAATGAGAGGCCCAAAAGCCATATGTTTCATACTCAATGAGGCCCAAAAGCCCATTAATAAAGGGAGAAGTGTGAGATTTTACCTTGTTTAGTTAGATTTTTCCTTTTAATTGTAGATTGTGTTCTTTTCTTTGTCTAAATTTAATCTTTATTATACTAGGAAAAGCCCCCGCGCGATGCGCGAGATGATGATTTGTTTTTGCTTAACTAAATTAAAACATTAGGTATAATAAGTAAAATATATATTAAAATAAACAATATTAAAGCTTAAAGTAATTACTAAAATAAAGATAATAAATTAACCGTTGATAATATTGAAATAGTTTGGCGATGCAATGTCTAATGATAAAACAATAGGCCTCACTCTTAATAAATTTTGATAGAAAAGTGATTATTGAAGTTTGTTTGTCAATATTCTTGGTTAACGTATTTTGCATGATCAATTGTTTAAGTTCTATTTGCATTTGTAAAATAATTGTGTATGAAATTATATTGAAATAAAAAATATATTATTGAAATTGTTTAGGATTCTGAGTTTAAGAAAATTATATCGAAGTTGTAAATGAAGACATATATCATTGCAATATTTAATTGTTTCTTCTCCATCAACTTAATTGTCTCCAGCAAAGAAACACATAAAATTAGTAGTAACATACAATTATTAATTTTAAATACTTTATATTAATACGTAAGATTTGATATGTTGGAGTAATTCGTTCATATAAATTTTCTCAAATGGACAACTATAGATTGCAAGTCGCATCCGATTAAGCAATTATATTTGTTCAATCTCGTTAGACAAATGAGATGATTTAGTGAGACATAGAGTGATTATTAATTGTTATATAATAAATTATTATATAATAAATGATTATTTATGCATATATTGAACATGAAAATGACTAATATTGTAATAAGATATTTTTATGCATATTAACGTGATACCTTTGATCATTCATTCAATATTTCTCAATAAACAATGTTTGTTGATTACACTCTAATAGGAAAGTAAAATTTTACGGAGCTTTACACTAAAATTCAAATAATTTTTTGAAAA